>JAYESA010000001.1:98132478-98187478 GCA_036927795.1 Iris macrosiphon | reverse complement strand
TAGCCCACTTGTTAGAAAGTTGTTCTCAAACTGTATTCACATAGATGGTTAGGCGACCCTATTGGATATTTATTTCAGTACTTTATTGGCATGCTTCTATGTATCTTGTTATGTCCCTCTGAGGACCTGGTCCCTTTCCAGGTGTAGATGTTCATGAGTATTTGCAGGAGCGCAGATCCGGACTGGTTACTTATATTTGCGAGGAGGTCTTCTCTTCGAGCCCCGTGATTGTTAGTTGATATTCTTATATTGTGTTTGTTGTATTGCACTTTATATTCGAGTTGGTAGTAGATTTATTTCCATCCAACTATCATCCTTAGATACTTTGTATTGAGATCTAGTTTTGTAGATATTGGTTATTTATTTATATTGATTTTCTGTGGATGAGATTTAGACTATACCCTGTGACTTGTGATAGTTTTTATCACTTGTGGATTTATTATTCATAATACAGCATACGTATGCGTTATGGTTTCCATATATTGGAGTGCCATATCCATGCGACTGACATGCTTACGTGTCTTATTCCTACCATTTTGGGACTGGGGCGTGACATTGAGGACGCCCTTTGAAAGATCCTGAACGACGCTTGTCTTGATCAAAATATCGGCCATCTTGTGGACCGTTATAAGGACGATATGATCGTTCTATTCTTCCATCTCCAACATGATGGTTTGATTTATTACTCCTTACAGCTATAGCAAAGCTTAAATTAGATTCTGTGGTAGTGTGTGTAACACTGAGAAGCCTTTGTTTTTCTTCTTGACATACATAAGAATATGCTTGACGGACAAAAGGAAGAAGATTCGTCAAGAGTATCAGTCCACGAGTAGTACTGTAAGTGTCATGACCCGATTTCATAAAATCGTTTGAGGCGTCCCCCGAATCGTGACCGCCGTGAGGGCCTGGAGTTGCGCCCGCACAAGGCTTTAATGATTATGCATAGAAAGCACATATTCAGAGTACGCAGATAAATTGAAACACAGATTTAAAATATAGAAAAGTTCTCTTTATTGATAATGAACATCTATTACAAACTCTTGAACGAGTTAGCTAATATGCCGAACGGCTTACAAAAGAGATGACTCAAAATGAGATAGCAGTCCTGTAAATTATATCCCTTTACTAAACTTTAAAAGATATAGACCTCCAGGCTGGAGGATAGCTTTGCCATGAAGCTGCATTTGTGTATGAGAAGAGTTGCAACTTCGGACTTCAAAAGGCTTCAAGGGCGCGGTAAAGATGCGCCAACAGCTGGACTGGATCGGGAAGACGACTTCGGGTCCTCGCTCGGTTCGCCTTAGTGCGGAGAACCTGTTTCAACGAGGGTCATCATATCAAAATATGCTGGTGAAGGCGAGCTAACCGAACTATACCAATCAACACGTTGTTTTAATGAGCATGCATATTTGTGGGTTTCTATCTTGCCTTAGTTTATTTACAAGTAAGCAGCATATAGAATTTACTGAAATGAACTAGCCACCGTTCGGTGGATTTTACCTGCCCGTCTGAATGACCTGCACAATACTTACCTTGCCTTCCCTACCACGAAGACACAAGTTAGTTACAACAGGTTTAAATATACAGAGGATCACTGGCATAATACCACGAAGGACGATTTATAGTCTCAGGACGGAAGGGTGTGCAACGCGGGTGGCGAGCCCCCGTTGCACGCCTCAATCCGACGATACAGACGACTGTATAGACGTTCCGTCCGGATTGAATCGGTCCCAGTGCCCTGGCAACCGTCCGCAGGAACCAGAAACCTTGTGCACAAGTTGTCCATGATCGAACGTTATTAACAGATTTAGCAGATTATGCAGATGAGGCAACACGAGCACAAACAAGCAGAATTTATATAATTTATATTGCAGAGCCTCACTGAATATTTATTTGCATACAAGATATGATCCATAGTTAGCACAATTTATGGAACATTTATAAACGAACTAGCATGCAATATGAAAACCGTTCACAAGTTGAGTTGACAAGCAATGTTTACCAAGTCTATTTCATTTTTATCTTGGTTTCTTTTATTATCACTTGGTATCGTTTGATCGGGGCAAAGGAGTGAAGCTTGGAAGCAGGGCTAGCTAATCGGGTTGGTAGCCACTCACGTAGATAGTTGGAAGGAGAAGGAAAGAGGCGCTTCACGACTCCGCTCGTAAGCCGCCTACTGCTCGTTTACCTGCACACGAACAGCTCGATTAATAATTTTTCCTCTCTTTCCATTCTCGAAATAGAAGTGCAGTTCAATGAACGCAAACAATGAAACCATCGAAACCGTTCAAGAAAAACAAGAAAATCCCAAAACCAACTCAAAGCACGAAAGCAACAAGCGACATCGAAAATCGAGGCAATAAAAGATAGCAGTGGAGAGGTCCCTCCTGACTCTGCCGCTAAGCCGATCCTTGGGGCGCAGTCCACTGAATATGGGAATCGATTCCGAAGAAATAAATCCATAATGAGGACGAGTTCTTAATTCAATCTATCCCGATCGAACGATACCGTCTTGTGTTTCTTAGCCGCGCTCTCCGCACCGGGAGAACGGGGCGCTACATCCTACCCAACTAATTGGAAGTTTCGTCCCGAAACTTAGGATAGAACTTACCGTTAGGGATTATTTCGTTGGGGCAGAAGCTTAGAGGGGAGCGGACAATTTCGAGATATGTGGTCCCCTCCGCCACAGTTGAAGCATAGACCTTTTCGGAGGTAGCAATTGGCAGTGCTATGCCCCGGCTTTTTACAGAAATCACAGAATGGTCTCGGGTTTCCTTTTTGGGGACCGCCGTGGTTAGGGCGCTTTGTAGCGGTGTTTTCTCTATCGTTGCCTTGGCGTTTGTGATTGTAGGTATGCACAGCGCCGGTGGAAACGTGAGGATACTGCGGTTCCAGAGATAAGGCGTGATTCATGACTTCACGCATTGTTCCATACTGATTATTGACCACGTGCGAATGGATGGCAGGGCGTAGTCCACCTTCAAACCTTCTGGCTCGACTCGCTGTATCAGGTAAATAGGCCATAGCGAATTTGGAGAGTCGGTTGAATTCGGCGGAGTACTGCTTCACAGTCATACTGCCCTGCCTCAGTTGCACGAAATCATTTTTTATTTGACGTTGTACTGGAGGGGGTATAAACTCCTCTTCGAACGCGGCACGAAAGGTCGTCCACGAGATCGCCTCCTCTCCGTGATCAAATTGGAGAGATCGTCGATGCACGTTCCACCAATCGTGCGCGTTGAGGCAGAGCTAAAGTTGCACGCAGGCGACGCGCTTCTCTTCGGGGACCTCTAACAGAGCGAAGTGATCTTCAAGCTCGGCTAGCCAATCTAGAGCTACCACCGCGTCCTCAGTCCCGTTGAACGGAGTGTTGCAGACTTTCTTGAAATGGCCCAAGTTGAAGGCAGTCACGTCCCTCGGCCTTGGAATTTGAGGCGTCTCCACTTCAAGCACGGGCTGTTCCACCAGAGTCGTTGCTGTCGCGGCGGAATGGTTGGCAGCCAAAGTCTGAACTATCTGTTGTAGGGTATCTACCTGCTTTTGTTGGACTGAGAATCGGGTCTCTAAATTGCTTTTGAACTTGGCTTGGCGAGCATCATCTCTTTGTCGTTGCGATTCTAACATTTGCATTACCCGCTCAAGCGGGTCGACTTGAGACATGCCTCGCTGGCTCCGCGAGCTTCCCGAAGTGCCCAAACTACTTTCCTGTGTTTCGTTCGGTGCTAGCACTGCAGATTGCGCTGGATCCATTCCTTCAAAAGAAGGTAAATTATATTAGAATCATAATATATTATGGAGTTATTGCATGAATGTATCTCATTTTGGCCTAGCGAGTTCAAGAGTTCGCACAGGAATTTGATCGTTAAAGGAACTTTTCCAGCACGAAGTCTAAGGAACTTGAATCTGTGCTCTGATACCACTATGTCACGACCCGATTTCGTAAAATCGTTTGAGGCGTCCCCCGAATCGTGACCGCCGTGCGGGCCTGGAGTTGCGCCCGCACAAGGATTTAATGATTTTGCATAGCAAGCACATATTCAGAGTACGCAGATAAATTGAAACACAGATTTGAAACATAGAAAAGTTCTCTTTATTGATAATGAACATCTATTACAAACTCTTGAACGAGTTAGCTAATATGCCGAACGGCTTACAAAAGAGATGACTCAAAATAAGATAGCAGTCCTGTACATTATATCCCTTTACTAAACTTCAAAAGATATAGACCTCCAGGCTGGAGGATAGCTTTGCCACGAAGCTGCATTTGTGTATGAAGAGTTGCAGCTTCGGACTTCAAAAGGCTTCAAGGGCACGGTGAAGATGCGCCAACAGCTGGACTGGATCGGGAAGACGACTTCGGCTCCTCGCTCGGTTCGCCTTAGTGCGGAGAACCTGTTTCAACGAGGTTCATCATATCGAAACATGCTGGTGAAGGCGAGCTAACCGAACTATACCAATCAACACGTTGTTTTAATGAGCATGCATATTTGTGGGTTTCTATCTTGCCTTAGTTCATTTACAAGTAAGCAGCATATAAAATTTACTGAAATAAACTAGCCACCGTTCGGTGGATTTTACCTGTCCGTCTGAATGACCTGAACAATACTTACCTTGCCTTCCCTGCCACGAAGATACAAGTTAGTTGCAACAGGTTTAAATATACAGAGGATCACTGGCATAATACCACGAAGGACGATTTATAGTCTCAGGACGGAAGGGTGTGCAACGCGGGTGGCGAGCCCCCGTTGCACGCCTCAATCCGACGATACAGACGACTATACAGACTTTCCGTCCGGATCGGATCGGTCCCAGTGCCCTGGCAACCGTCCGCAGGAACCAGAAACCTTGCGCACAAGTTGTCCATGATCGAACGTTATTAACAGATTTAGCAGATTATGCAGATGAGGCAACACGAGCACAGACAAGCAGAATTTATATGATTTATATTGCAGAGCCTCACTGAATATTTATTTGCATACAAGATATGATCCATAGTTAGCACGATTTATGGAACATTTATAAACGAACTAGCATGCAATATGAAAACCGTTCACAAGTTGAGTTGACAAGCAATGTTTACCAAGTCTATTTCATTTTTATCTTGGTTTCTTTTATTATCACTTGGTATCGTTTGATCGGGGCAAAGGAGTGAAGCTTGGAAGCAGGGCTAGCTAATCGGGTTGGTAGCCACTCACGTAGATAGTTGGAAGGAGAAGGAAAGAGGCGCTTCACGACTCCGCTCGCAAGCCGCCTACTGCTCGTTTACCTGCACACGAACAGCTTGATTAATACTTCTTCCTCTCTTTCCATTCTCGGAATAGAAGTGCAGTTCAATGAACGCAAACAATGAAACCATCGAAACCGTTCAAGGAAAACAAGCAAATCCCAAAACCAACTCAAAGCATGAAAGCAACAAGCGACATCAAAAATCGAGGCAATAAAAGATAGCAGCGGAGAGGTCCCTCCTGACTCTGCCGCTAAGCCGATCCTTGGGGTGCAGTCCACTGAATATGGGAATCGATTCCGAAGAAACAAATCCATAATGAGGACGAGTTCTTAATTCAATCTATCCCGATCGAACGATACCGTCTTGTGTTTCTTAGCCGTGCTCTCCGCACCGGGAGAACGGGGCGCTATAGTAAGACTCATTCAGTCCCATTAGGAACTGCATCATATTTTGTTGATCATGATGCACTCCGTACGAACAAGATGATGTATCAGTATAAGAGGCCAACTCATCCCACAAGCTCTTTAGTTTGGTATAATAGTAGAGACGGAGAGTTGTTCTTGTCGATGATAGGAAATCTCGCTTAATTTCAAAGATGCGAGGTGCGTTGCTTTGAGAGAATCGCTCACGAAGATCTTCCCAAACTTCATGAGCGGTAGTGTAGTAGATCACACTATCTGAAATTTCTGGGCTGAGAATGTTGACGATCCATGAATGGACCATATCATTGCAGCATGACCAAGTAGCAAAATTGACAGAATCAGTCTCCCCCGAAGGCGCTTTGATAGTGCCATTAACAAAGCCTAACTTGTTTTTGATATTCAAGGCTAATGTCATGGCTCTGTACCAAGCTGAATAATTATCTTCATTCAAAAGTTTGGAAATCAAAACCAAACCTAGATGACCTGAATGATGAGTGAAATAGGGATTTGCGAGATCAGACTTGGATGCGTTTGAAGCGAAAGAGATCTCTTCATCGGCCATGGTGAAACTGCTATACGAGAATGGAAAGTGTGGCTGCTATGGAGTCAGGATTTTAATCCTGCTCTGATACCATGAAAGAAGACTTAATTGATAGAGAGGTGATCTTTATTGATATGCTGCTCTTGTATATATACAAGAAGTACATGAAGAACTAATTATGTAACAGCTAAGGGATATATGCTGCAATCAAAGGATAAGAAGAAAACTGATATTTACAAATCACCATATCTTAATGTAGGAGACAAGCTTGATTAACCTCCTAAAAAATTAACTTCCTAACAATTTGGAACACATAAACATTCAGAAATCAACATTTGGATCCTGAAGATGTCCAACTTAAAATTTTGGTACTGAAACGATGGTTGATTCATGTTTACCATATAAAATCTGCTAATAAATAATTGAATCATAACTCAAGAAAGACAATAATGTTTATACCAATTAATCCTAAAAATATTTATTAATATATTTTGAATGGTCGATATGGATCAACCATCATCTCGGAACTCAAATCCTAAATTGAATATTTTCAGGACTCAAATGCTAGTTTTCAAATATTTTGTGACCCCGATAGTCTATTTAAGAGCATCCCCAACCCTATTGTTTTGTAATGCATTGTGATTCCAATGTGGCATGAACTACGAGACAACGTCTTGTCTATGTGGCAATGCTATATTCACAAAAAATAATGAAGTAGAAAAGACATCTCCAATGCAAAAGTATTTGGATGCTTATTTTTTTTCAACTTTCAAGACAACTTCTATTCTTCTTACTTTTTTCTAAATATTTTTATTTATAATTGATGATATGGAAGTGTAGACGTTGTCAAGTGCATGATTTAGAACTAGATAATCAATTTTATAATGTCTTCTATAACTTTTCTATGTAAGCTTTATAACTTACTTAACAATTTCATTGGAGAATATCTTTTAAATAAAATTTTGTCATTCTTTTGTGACAACAATATTTTTCCAAAGTCACAGTAGGATTGGAGATAGGGATGGCAACATGACGGGTAGAGACCAGAGACCATACCTCTCATCCCCGCCTCCGAGTAGTATTCGAATGAGATATTTTAGCAAATGCCCCAATTATAAATATAGAAACTAGCATATACCCTAACTTATTTAAAAAAACTAGCAAATGCTCCCATTATGAGTAAAATAATCAAAATTTTGATTAAATAGTTGGGGGTATATCTTAAATTTGTAAATATTGTATACAAAGGAATGCAGGCATTTGCTAGTTTTTAAAATAAGTATGGGTATATACTAGTTTCTATATTTGTAATGGGACATTTGCTAAATTATCCCTATTCGAATTCCTGTTCCAGTCTCCGTTCCCGATCGGGTTCATTTTTTACCTCCATCCCCGTCCCTGTTAAACAATACACTTTTTGTCCCTGTTAAACAATACACTTTCTGTCCCCGTTAAACAATGCATTCCTTGTTCCTGTCTCCCGTCCTGTTAACAATTTTCCATGTACAATATATGCTTAAGAAACAATTTTCATTGAAAAAAAAAGGTTAATAAAATATGATTTTCATAAAAAAAATACTAGTAAATAGAAAAAAAATATACAATACAACAAAAGAGAGAATATTAATCCAATTGATTGAACAAATGGATATAAGTAATCGGGACCAAAATTTACTGGAAGAGTGTACTATACCAATATCCGACTCCGGGTTCGACAAGAGAATTTTTTAAAGTGGCGGAGCTTCATCAGGACCGAGGGTGGCCATGGCCCCTCCAAAAAAATTATTTTTTCATATAATAATTCAGATTTGTCCCTCCAAAAATATAATTTGTCTCCCTAAAATTTTAACTTGTCCTTCTCTCTCCCCCAAAACATTTGAATATAGTTCCGCAAATAATTTTTTTAATACCCATTTTCATTATATTTTCGTTTTTAAGTCCCCAAATCTACTATCGTTGAGAAAAAAAATTTGGATACCTGTTGATTTCGGAAAAAAAAATTGTTACCCTAGTTGGAGGTGCTCTAACACTCTCTCTCTCTCTATATAAAGAGTCTGAATCTGGAGCTTCTTTTTCGGAGTTCCGCGGAAGTCCGACAATTCTTAGTCGTTGGATCGGCGCAGGTTCCACGCGAGTCTCTCGATCCGATTGTGCAGGAAGACGAGACTTTGACGGGACTCCGCGGACGGAACGTTCGATCCGAGTCCATATATATATATATATATATATATATATATATATATATTGGAACTTAACAGGTGGAGCTGGATTAAGGGGTCGGATCTAAAATTGCCATCCACCAAAGCAAACCTCTTACAACATCCCCTCACCTTTCCACTTCCTTTCCCAGATTTGTACTCCAAGGAGCCATGGACTTGACACACGCGTCTCCTTCCACACAACAAAGGAAACCCCAGCCATCCAATGGGCTCCTCCACCACACATGGACTGCCACACGTAACCCCACAACTAGGACCCCAAAACCCTGATAAAAAAACAAATTTTCAGAAAAGGAGAGAGAGAAGTGAAGAAAGAAAGAAATCCCAACACACTCACATGCCAGACATATAAAAGAAAGAAAGAAAGAAAGAAAGAAAAGGGCTTCCTATCAAAATCATTTTTTTTTCTCTTACCAAGTTATCCCTATCCGTTTCCCTTCCACCCGCTCTCGTGTCCTACATTCTTAATTTATATTATTAAAGATTAATAGGTTATTAATATCACTAAAGAATTCTTTTTGATACATATTATCCTCTAAACAAACTTTACCTCCAAATTATTTATGATCAACTTTTGAAAAGATTTTGTTAAACAATTATACCAAATAAAATCTTAAATTTCTTCTCTTTGAAAAAAAAAAAAACAAGAACAAAAACAACCAAGATACCTAATTCAAAAGCCAATCCTATCATTGCTATTTTCTACTCTCTTTTTTTTTTCATAAAAGACAACCAAAAAAAATTTGTAACTGCTACTTATCAAATATTGTTTAAAAAAATTAGTCCAATTTCAGAACACCTTTTATCGAACTCGAGAGACTCTTATGGTTAGGTATAAGATCTTGACTGAGTGGTAGAAGATCGGTGGATCGAGCCACGAGGGCTTATTATTCCTTCCATTTATTTGGTGGGAGTTGGAAGACGGTGGGTCTAAAAGGCATGCAACGCAGCGTAAAAAAAGTTTCGAACATTATACCGAACATTTTAATTTTTTTTTCAAAATACCTTTTGAAAACAATTGATAGTGCAATTAAAATTTATTTTTATTGCTACTTCTTGAAAATTAGCAAATCCAAATCATGGAAAAACTAATCTGAATTTATGATAGTTTTTGGAAGCACCTGAGTGAGTACTTTTAGAAACCGTTTTTGTTACTGTTCTTTAAAAAACTATAACAAAAAAATAATGTAAAAACTGTTAAAAATATAAACGAACTTATTCTAAGAAGATTTTACCAAAACTATTTTCCCAATAAGTTTTGGATAATTAATAAGTAACTTTTTTTTGCTTTAAAAATATATTTTAATCCAATAAACAGTTTATTATTTAAAAAATATTTTATTGGGTTTGATGTCACTTTCCAAAGTAAAACTTACTCTTTTTAATATTTATTGATAAACAAAATCCATAAAAGAAAAAACCCTCCCACTCCAAATCCTATGCGGTTCTCACATACCAGTTTCCCGTTTCCGAACAAACAATTTTTGACAACGTTCCGCCGTTGTTTGCGTCCAGTATAAACTACCCCCAGTCTCCCCTCTATAAATTGGATTCTGTGAAGCCCTCGACAAACTTTTTTTTTTTTTCCTCCTATGGTCCTCTCTTCAGAAAAGAAAGAGAGAAGAGAGAGGAAGAGAGAAGAGAGAGAAAGGAAGAAAGTGGGGCTGGGCTATTCTCATCAGCACACGAACAACATACAATTCTAGAGCGAGAGAGCGAGCGAGAGAGAGAGAGAGTCAGAATTTATTGTGGGTTTTTCTTCCTTCCTTTTGGTGATTTGATACCTAGACTAGAGCAAAAATCAAAACGTAGCTTGATCCCACCCACCACTACTGACCCATCTCAGAATTTCCCATATAATTTTGGTCCCTACTGATTAGGGTTTTCAAGAGGAGAGAAAAGAAGAGAGATTTTTGTTGGGTTTGGTAGTATTTAGTAACAAAACAGAAGGCAAATGGTGGTAGGTTTTGTCGAGAAGAGCAGCTCCCCGATCGATTTGGGTTCACATACTGAGCTGAGCTGCTTCTGTTGTTCGGAGTGGGGTTTTGTTTGATCTGGGTGGAAATGAGTTTGGGGACATGGTGGATGAGGCAACTAGGACTAGTATAGGCGGAGGAGTCAGATGTCTCGGTGCTTCCCCTATCCGCCACCGGGATTCAAGAGGACTACTCATCTTTCCGATTTCTTACCAAAGGTCTGTCTTTGTCCTTCAGTGTATTTGCTTGCTAAAGGATAGTATGCTTATAAGTCTGGAACCACTCGTAAGTGGCTCAAATTTTACTAAGTGATATTTTGTCACCTAAAATAACGAATAAGTACTTATAAAGCGTAACAAGTCTCTAATGGTCCGTTTGGATAGGCTTTATGAATTTTTTTACTTTTCTGAAAACAGTTTTATGAAAGTAAGTTATAAAGTTATTTTTCAAGTATAGAAATTTTGGCTTATCTGGAAAGTGATTTTAAGAAACAAAAATTGAAGATTCTGTTTGGTAAAATATTTTTAGAAAATAGATTTTTTAATTGTGTCCACACTATTCTGTGTCTAACTGTGTCCCGTCCAAAACTTCTTCGGTCATCACCGTTCTGGTGTCCAACCGAAGGTCACTGTTGTGACCCCGTCCACCACCGTGTCCAGATCAACCATCCGACACAATGACACATTGATCTCGCAGTCGAACGGAGGAGGATTCCATCGCCTGAACCTCGGTCGTCGAGACTTCGTGCTCGTGCAGAGGCGAGCCTCCACCGCCACCAGCTCGACGAGGAGGACTCGTCACCGCCGGCTCGAGCAGAGGAGGGTCTCCACCGCAGCCTAGGGCTCGAGTTCCCTCCGGCATCTAGGGCTCGAGTGCATCGTCGTCGTCCCGTGTCCTCGAGGTCGTGGTCGAGTCCACTCGTGGTCGAGTCGAGTCCACCGTCGTCGTGTCCTCGAGGTCGACCTTCGTCGTGTCGAGGTCGTGGTCGCCTTGTCCTCCTCGAGGTCCACCGTCGTCGTGTCGTGGCTGTCATCCTCATCTCCGACACAGAGGTCAGGGTCGACGAGCTCGCTCGCCGGTGAGTCCCCAAGGCGAAGGAAAAAAAGAGACCGAGGGAGAAGAGGAGATGGAGGAGGCGACGGAGGAACAGTGGTGGCCGACCATGGCGGAGGAGGCTGGTGAAGACGGTGGTGGTGGTGGTGGTGATGACAGTGGAAATTTTTTTGGAGACGAGAGAAGAATGTGTGCTTTGGAAATTTTTGGAGAGGAGAATGGATGCTTTGGAAAAAAATTGGAGAGGTGAGAGAAGAATGGTCTGGCCGTTGGAAATTTTTTTGGGAGAAGAGTTGTGTTCTGATAAGTTCTGTTCTGAAAAGAGTTTTTTCCTCTTCTCTGAAAAGAGTGTTTTAATTTCGATTCCTGATTTTTTTTTTTTTTGAAAGTAGATTGTCTGTTGTGGAATCCAAACGTGATTTGCTTCAGTTTTGTCTTTTAAACTCAGAATGTTGAGTTTAAAATGACAACCAAACATGATCTAAGTCTTCATCTATTTTTTTAATATTATTGAAATACCCTCAAACTTATAAGAAAAAAAAGCACTAATCCATCTCTCCACAACTTATTCCCTCTTCTCTATGTGGCGAATACGAAGGCTAATGCTAAGGAGTTCCATGTTTGCTTTTTTTTCTTTTCTCTCCTCTTTTTTCTGTCTATTTTTCTTCTTAAAGATCTTTGCATCTATTCTTTGGATTAATCACATGATTTGTTGTGCATCAGTCTATCTATCTCAACCTATGTTGTACTGGGCGCTAGGCGAGGCGAGGCGACAGCCTACCCGTCTCGCCTAGGCGCACCTAGGCGTCCGCCCAGGCTACAGAAGACATTTTGCAGAAAAAAATCTGCAGTTATGTGCAGTGTAAACAGTGCAGTTATAATGTTATATATAAGATATTAAGAAGCAACAACAGACGTATAAAAGAACAGTTGATAACTAATATACACAAGTAATGAGAACAGTTGATAACTAAAGTAATATGCAATATAATAACCATTAACCAATAAGCAATATAATAAACCTAAAGTTAGCATTAAGCAATATAATAAGCATTAACCAATATTCAACATCAAGTAATAATAACCAACATTCAACAACCGCCTAGGCGCGCCTATGTATTCCCCTGGTTGCCTCTAGGTGTCCGCCTAGGCGCCCGTTGCCTGACACAGGGTTTTCTTCTCCAGGTCGAGGCGGGCTTCCCCCAACCTGCTCGCCTAGGCCGCCTAGGCGTCGCCTGTGACAACATAGATCTCAACACAAACACTCTTTCTCTTTAGCTCATCTTCAATTTCTGTAATGTTGTATGTTTTATATATTGCATGCTTTATTTTCTAGCTGACACAAGATGGGTAAAGTGATTGAAGACTTATGGTCAATATTGCTTAAGAAGAGACGATAATAAATTTCTGAAATGACAAAATTGTATATGTTTAACAATTTAAATTTCAATATTAGCTTCATATCAAATCCTGGACCACCAATCCTCCACCGTTTGCGGCTGTTGTTTTACTTGGTTTGAGTTTCGGTTAAGCCACCGATCCTCTATCGCTTTTGTTGCCACTTTTATTGATGCTTCACGACGCCCATACTGCTCTTCCAAACGCCTCGAATCGAGGTTAGACCCCAACAAACTTTTTCTCCAGTTTGATGAGAGGTGTTAATCCTATGTCTCCTCAACTGGACTCCATACATGTCGTCCCGTGATAGAGTTTTTGCTCCCCCTCGCCATTGATCTTGAATCCTCTGGGTTGCTTTGTATCTTCCTTCTTCTCCAACTCCTCGACCACCATATCGAGGCTAGCTACCTTGCATAGCACCTCCTTAATGATTGAGATCTTGTCTACGGCTGTTGTTTTGCTCTGTTTGAGTCCCTGTTCAGCCACCGATCCTTCATCTCTTTTGCCACACCTCCTGTCGACGCTTTATGACGCCCATGATTTTCTTCTACACACCTCGAATCGAGGCTAGACCTCAATAAACTCTCCCTCCAGTTTGATGAGAGGTATTGATCCTATGTCTCCTCAACTGGACTTTATGCATGTCGTCCCGCGACAGAGTTTCTGCTCTCCTTCATCATTGATCTTGAATCCTCTGGGTTGCTTTGTATCTTCCTTCTTCTCCAACTCCTCGACCACCATGTCGAGGTTAGCTGCCTTGCATAGCACCTCCTTAATGATTAAGATCTCGTTGACATCAATAACTCGGCCATGACCGAAGTCCCTGACCGTAACTCTTTGTTGTCTTTCTCAGACTTCCGTCTTCCACCGGAACATGCTGTCGTTCCGTCGAGCTTTCTGACCCTTGGCTGGTCCAACCAAGCGGATGGTGCAGTTTTCTCGAGATTCAAGCTCCTAAATCTGTCCACTTTTGTATCCGACATTGAATCTCCCCCGTACACCTGCGTCCGTGAGCATAATATCATGCACTGTGGATGCCACCGATGACCCACAACTCCTTATGAATTGTGCAAATGGAGATGTACCCATCTTAGCTTGAGTTTGTTCCATTCCTTTATCTCCTTTCATGCTTCGAACTGCTAAAACCGATATCGTTCCGTTAAGCTTTGTCAAACCACCTGTCACCAAGACATGATTCGTGGAACAACATGTCACGACCCGCGCCCTGATGATCGGACACGAGTACGTGGGTACGTCCAGCCTATGCCGCAGTATCAACGATAGAACGCTGTCTAAAATGACATAGTAATATCCAACAACTCACGCAATATATATGAAAACAAACACAATATATATGAAAACAATTATAGTACTTAAGTCACATTTTTAAGGAAGATAACACCGAGAAGGAACAAAATCCATAGTAGACAAAATAAAGTCTATAGCCCAAGCCCAAAATTAGGTAATGACTACAAAGAGTGAATCCAAAATATAACATATATCCGAGTTTACCGAAGACCTATCCGGACAAAATACTAGAGTTTATAAGCTATAATGAAACTAAGTAGTCGCAGCTGAAATTTCCGTTTCGAAGGCTTCCTGATCCTCCGGTAGGACATGATCAAGTTCAGCAATATGGTTCTTCTGGACTCCGTAATAAGTGGTGAGTGGTCCTTAAAGTCATCTCCTAATATTTTCAACATATCCATGTCAGCGTTGGAGTGAAAGTACATAAATGAAACCAGTTCCAAATACATGGTAGAGATTATAAAACATGTTTAAACAAGATAACTGGAAAGACTGGAATCATGTATGTCATAGGTAAAGAGAACAGGTAAGCAGGTAACATGGTGTGACAACATGCAAAGAAATGATAAATAAAACTTGAACTATTCTAAGTGATTTAAAATACTACTTTCGATTTGTTATCAGCTAAGGTATATGGCATATCGTATCGACTGCCATACAACTAGACTATGGTACGTCATAATCGTATGTGAATATATGATTTGCTATTCGCCTGTAAATGAAACATGAAATGGACGATTGATCACATATCTACTTAGTATTTCTCCCGTCCCAACTAATGCTCATGGATTCAAGTTTGGATACAATGATTCTAGAAACATGAAAACATGAAACTAGATAAACTGGAGTAGGTCATCATGAACAACATGACCAACACATGTAACCACGTATCATGGAGGTGAATCCGTATAATATAATCCGTGAATCTCTCGTGACAAGAATCAATGTAAAACATAACTCGAGCATTAAATATAGAAGCTAGCATATACTGAAAACAATCAGAGAATGTACTCGTCTGTCGTCCTAAGCTGGTGATACGAGTCAGAGTCCGTATCGAAGTCCAAATAACCTATGTTAAGAATTTACCATGTCAATAGACGATATGGAATCTAAATCAAATCTATTTACTAAGTTATTGGTTTCTAGATTCATTACCAATATCTAGTGGTATCTTAATTAGCTAGGTATCTTGTTAGGTTCTTTATTACCTATTTGGTTTATGTATATAGTTATCTATACTATTTATTTACACTTGGTATCACACATAGTTCTCTCTCTCTCTCTATATATAGTATTTAAAAAGCAAGGTAACTCATTTACCTATAGGTATTTCTATACTTATTACATATACTCAAAAGTATCCTAGGATACCAACAACCTCAAGATAATAGGAAACTCACTCACAAATACAACTTTCTAACTACGCTCGACACTATCTTACTTATATACTAACACTTTAAGATACTCGTATCCTACTTATACACTCACACTTGCACAAAAAAAATGGTGCACAATGCGAAGCCCCTAAAATCTATTGCTTACTGCAGCTTATTGAAGCTGCTGCTGTTGCTTTTGCCATTGCTGCTGCTGTTGCTAAAAGCAGCTGCGGCTGCTTTTGCCCCTCTAACACACTTATATATATATATATATATATATATATATATATATATATATACATATATATACATCTACAGACACATATCTCTCTGTATATATTTATATATAAAAACATAACTATATAGAGATATATACATCTCATATTTATATGACATCACATAGACATATATATCTAAATACCCTTGTGTATACACAACCATAATATGATACCAAACACACCTCTATTGGAACACAAATTTATCCATAATACTACCAATTATCACATATAACTGAAACACCAAAGATCTACTCATGGTACACAAGTAGAATTCACAAATTCCTATGATACTTTTAAAGGTATCCTAAGCTTCACAACCACTAACACATACCCTTGCATAATACCCAAAACATATTAATAATTATACTAACCTAGTTATCATATGAATTTAATTACAAGGAGAGTATAACCACCTATTGTCTAGACATAGTTCATGATTAATTTAAAGAGTATAACTACATGAACACAAACACTAGTGACCTAATACTATGGATTCATTAGAACTTTGTATCACTATTAGAAAATTAGGCCTAGGGATTAGTGGATTTTCTATTGGTTTTAGATTAATTCTGCACCATAGAGTTTAAAGGAAAGTAATGTTTACCTCTTGGGAAGGGCTCCCAAGTACAACCAATGAGTTTTTTAACTCGAGAGCTAAGTCCAAACTTCACTTCTAGCCTCAAGCTTCCTTCCTTAGCAATCTTCTTTGAGTTTCCAAGCTTGTGCTCTTCTTTTTGGAAGATTTTGGAGTATGATGAGATTGGTTTAGGGTTGTGGGGGAAGGAATTAGAATTTAGGAATTTGGAGAAGATGAAGTGGAGAAGAAGAAGTGGAGTGTGTGTGTGTTTATAGGTGTGGTTAGCTTCTAATGTAAGCTTCTTTGATATTTAATCTGAAGAGATGGGAAAGGTAATTACAAGTTTACCCTTAGATATTTAATTATGAAGATGTGGGTTGGAAATATCTAGATATTCTAAGGATTTGAAATATCTAAACACTGATCTTCTATTAACCTAAACCAAGGTTAACCTTAACCTAAATTCTAATTAAGATTAATTAACTAATCACTATCTAGATATTAATTAATGATGACAATAATCAATAAATAATTATAAATAAAAATTTGAAAAGTGAAGGTTACAAATCTACCTTCCTTAAAATAATTTCGTTATCGAAATTTAAATATAGATATGGCACGAAAATAAAGTAAATAGAAAGATATCTCACGGCTCTAAAAGGTAAGGCTATCGCTCCCGCATCTCATCCTCTCTCTCCTAGGTGGATTCACCTAGCCTCCAAGCGATGCGAACAAAGAGAACAGTCTGGTTGCACAGTACCTTCTCTCTAAAATCCAGAATTCCCACAGGTCTCTCCTTGTAGTTGAGATTGGTCTTACCTCGATCTCCGAGTAATCCAACACATGGCTAGGGTCGGTCACGTGTTATCTCAGCTGCGATACGTGAAACACGTTGTGCATTCCATCTAAAATAGGCGGCAAGGCTAGTCGGTAAGCTATACAACCAACCTTTGCAAGAATACCAAAAGGTCCAATGAACCTCGGACTAAACTTTCCGCCACCTCCGAATCGAATCGTGCTACACGTCGAAAAAATCTTCAAGAAAACCAGATCCCCAACCGAGATAAAACAAAACCTTAACACATAACCTACTAGTATTAACAATCTAAAGATAAGATGAATCTGTCTCAAACTCTAGCGGTTTTCGGTGACTATCGGACCAGTGCTTCTGTCTGTCCTGAGCCACACGAAGTCTTTCCCTGATCTGCTTAACCTTCTCTGCAACATCAACGATCATCTCGGGACCAATAGTGCTCTCTCGCCTACATCGTCCCATGATAGTGGGGTACGACATCTCCGTCCGTACAATGCTTCGAAATGTAACATCTCGATACTGGCCTGGTAGCTGTTGTTGTAAGAAAACTCTACCAGATGAAGATGATTCTTCTAAGAGCCGCCGAAGTCTAATACACAAGTCCGTAGCATATCCTCGAGCGTCTGAATAGTCCTTTTTGACTGCCCATCCGTCTGAGGGTGGTAAGCGGTACTAAACTTGAGTTGAGTATCCAAGCTAGCCTGCAAACTTCTCCAGAAATGAGATGTAAATATGCTGTCCCGATCAGAGACAATGCTCACTAGAACTCCGTATAATCGGACAATCTTCCTCACATAAAGCTCGGCCAACTTCTATGTCGACAAACCCACTTTGAAAGGCAAGAAGTGGGCTGATTTGGTCAACCTATCAACGATGACCTAAATCGTATCCTTGTTCCCTGGAGTGCGTGAAAGACCGGAAACAAAGTCTATAGTGATATGTTTCCATTTCTACTCTGGTATCGGTAATGGTTGAAGTAGCTCTCCTGGTCTCTGTCTCACGACATTTACCTGCTGGCACACTAAGCATCTAGAGAGCGTGCAACTTTCCGCTTTATACCATATCACCATACATGATCTCTCAGGACTTTGTACATCTTGGTAGCTCTAGGATGTATAGAATACTGAGATCGGTGAGCTTCCTGCATAATCTCTTCTCGCAGATCTCCACTCGGCACACAAAGTCTTAACTCCGCGTCTCAACGAACCATCCTCCACAATAGTGAAGTCATCCACTAGTCCGGTCTGCACCTAAGCTCTGATGCTTATCAGACTCTCGTCTTGATACCGAGTCTCCTGGATCTTGTCCATCAAACTAGATTGGATTTGCATACTCATCAGCGATATCTCGGCTCCAGGAATGATAACCTCAATACCTAAACTCTCCAAGTCTGCTAGCAAGTGACGATCTACCGTCAGATACATAGCTATTGTATATTTGCTGAAGGTATCGGCAACTACGTTGGCCTTGCCCGGATGCTACTGTATAGTGATGTCAAAGTCTTTCATCAATTTTAACCATTTACGCTGTTTCATGTTCAACTCCTTCTGCGTGAAAACGTACTTTAAGCTCTTGTGGTCGGTAAATATTTTCACACGCTCTCCTTACAGATAGTGTTTCCATAGTTTTATGACAAAGATTACTGTTGCTAGCTCTAAGTCATGAGTAGCATAATTCTTCTCATGTGGTCACACCTGCCTGGAAGCATATGCTATCTTCTTGTTCTGCTCAAGAACATATCCTAGTTCTTTACCGGAAGCATCGCTGTAAATAGAGAAGTCTCCTGAGCCTGATGACAACGTCAAAATAGGATCTGTAGTCAACCTCTTCTTCAGCTCATTAAACGTCGCTTGACAGTCATCCGTCCATACAAACTTCACGTCTTTTCCAGTGAGTCTAGACATCGGTTCTGCAATTCGAGAAAAGTCTTTCATGAACTTCCTGTAGTATCCAGCCAATCCAAAGAAGCTTCTGACTTCTACAACAAAGCTGGGAGTAGCTCAAGACTCTACAACAGTAATCTTCTTTGGATCAACTGATATCCCGTCTCCCGTCACAACATGCCCGAAAAACTCTACCCTGTCCAAAAGAAACTCACATTTCGGAAGTTTTTCATATAGATTCTCCTTTCTGAGAATCTCTAGCACTATCCATAGATGCTCCTCGTGTAGGGGTGCAACTCGGGCGGGCTAAACCCAAGTCCGATCGGGTAAACCAGTTAATGGGTTGGATTAGGGTTGAAGATACTCGAATTCGGGCTCGGGTTCGGGTTAAAATATTTGAACCCGATCAAAAATCGGGTTGGAGTTGGGTTCATGTGTCGGGTTACCCAAAGAACGTGAAACCTGACGTGTATATATATATATATATATATATATATACTTCTTAAATAAAAAAAATTAAATCCTAAATTTTTTCATCCAAACTCTTCAACTCCTTATTCTAAATCTCATTTCAGTTTGTATTTTGTAATGATTGATACTTGATTGCTATTTGATTATGTGTTTAATATTACTCTTGTTTAAAATTATTTCAAATATCATATTAGAGTCCGATAAGCCTGGTGGACCCGACCCAACCCGATTCTCTGGGCTTGGTCTTGGGCTATATATGTTGAACCCGAGGTCGGATTAGGCATGGGCTCGGACTAGGCTTATGATTCATCGGGTTGGGCTCGGGTTGAGCTCAAGCCCGACCTATCCTACCCGAGTTGCACCCCTACCTCGTGCTCCTTTGGGGTCTTCGAATAAATGAGGATATCATCTACGAAAACCACCACGAACTTGTCCAAGTATTGATGGAATACCTTATTCATCAAGTTCATGAAAACATCTGGGGCATTCGTCAACCCAAAATGCATCACTAAGAACTCGTACTGGCCGTATCTAGTCCGAAAGACAGTCTTCGGGGCATCGTCCTTCTTCACCTTCACCTTCACCTGATGATATCTCGATCTCAAATCAATCTTGGAGAATACCTTCGCGCCGCTCAACTGATCGAAGAGATCGTCAATCCTGGGCAACGAATATTTGTTCTTAATTGTGAGATTGTTGAAGGCTCTTTAGTCGATGCATATCCGCACTGTCCCATCCTTCTTAGGCCAAACCATACCGGTGCTCCCCAGGTGAAGAACTTGATCTGATGAATCCCAAGTCCTCTTAACTCATCGATCTGTTTCTTCAACTCCTCTAGCTCGTTGTTGTTGATCATATAGACATGTTGCGATATCGGCTTCGCTCCTGGCACTAGGTCGATAGAGAATTCAACATCTCTATTAGGCGCTAATCACGACAACTCTTCTGGAAACACGTCGAGAAAGTCACCTATAAGAGGATGAGGCAATACCTTGTCCTCTATCATCGCTCTAAGAACACCGTCGTCGCTCAACTCCACGACACCTCTAGCAAACTCGAATACTGGCTCTCCTGGAGTGCTAAATACTACACAACCCTTGCGGTAATCTATAGTAGCGCACTGCGTACTCAACCAGTCCATTCCGAGAGCTAAGTCGTAACTCGGAAGTGGCATTACGAGTAAACTGGCACACAAGTCTCGACCCCCTAAAGTCACGTGGCGATAGTTTCAAACGTCGCTAACGAGGAGAATGTCTCCACCCGTCATGATCTTGCAACTCTTACCCAAGGGTTCTGTTGCTAAGCTATGCTTAAGTACAAATGCTACATATATAAAACTATGAGATGCTCCGAAATCAAATAAAGCAACAACTGGAAATGAGTCGAGAAGAATAGAACCTGCAATCACGTCGCCAGTGGTATCGGCCTCTTCGAACGCCAAAGCAAAAGCTCTACCGTGCTGAGGTGGACCCCTCTGCTGGTGCTGGACAAATCGCTGCTGCTGAGTCGGAAGTGGTGGCCCCCTCTACCGTTGGCCTACTGGTGTCCTAAAAGGTTCCTTCTGAGCTGGTGCTGCACCCAAAGCTGGACGAGCAGAAACTAAGGGACACTCCCTGACCTGATGTGCGGTAGATCCACAGGATAAGCATGCTCCAAGCCTTTTCCGGCAAACATCCCATGCATGCCCTGGCTTCTTGCAGTAAGCACAAGTGGCGCCCTGTTGCATTTGTCCCTGTGGCTGCTGCGAAAATGGAACTCTAACTGGTGGGCGGTACTGCTGCTGAGGAGCTGTCTGCTGGAACTGGGGACGCTTCGTCGGTCCTGAACTGCTACCACCACCAAATGAGTCTCGGCCACGTTTGGGCTTAAAGTCCAAGTCCTCATCGGATACCTGAGCAGTAGCCACGATTTCAGCAAAGATCGTGGCTCGGCTCGAAGTAACATGCACTCGGATTTCCTTGGCCAAACCCTTACGGAATCTACGAACTCGATCCATAGGGTCCCTGACCATGTATTCTGCAAATCGGCTCAATCTCCCGTACTCTGCGGCGTACTCATTTATCGAAATGTTAACCTGCATCAGGTTCTGGAACTGGCTTACCAAAACCCCTTGAGTTACCTCTGAAAAGAACTTCCTCATGAAGAGGTCTTGGAACATCTCCCAAGATAGGTGCGGGGCTGTGAGTCTAGGCTCATTTAGGAACCAGGTACGTGCAATATCGTGAAGCTGAAGTCCCGCAGCCTCGATCTTCAGATCCTTGGGAAGTCTGGAAAGACACATAATACACTCGATGTCCTCGAGCCAGTCGTCCGCGTAGATAATCCCTTCGGTGCCCTTGAACTCTCGAAGATTCATCCTCTTGAAGTACAAGATGTTTCCCAGCTTCTGCAGAGTGGGTTGCTGCAAGGTGACTCTCCACTGTTGCTATTGCAATGGCCTGAGCATTCTCCATACCTGCTCGAATCACCTCGGTTTGCTCCCTTTAGGCCTCAGCCTGCACCCTCAGGGCATCGACCTTTATCGGACGAGACTCAGCTTCAATCCTCTGAGACTCCATCATGCCTCTGACAAACTCGTAAAAAGGTGTCCCCTCCGCTGGCATAGCTCCCTGAGCTGGAAGTATAAAAGGTGGAGGAAGACTCGCTGATAAAGCTGCCTCCTGAACGATAGGAGGTAGAGAACGAGCCTCGTCTCCGATCTCTCAGAAGCTGCAGTTGCTCCTGCGCTTCGTGCTCTGGTCTCAGGTGCCATTCTGAAACCGTTATGAAAGCACAAGTTATTATTATGGCACAAGTTCAGATGTTATTCTAAAAGGACAATGAAAGATATCAAATATTCAGAATTGAACAAAAGGTAGCAAATTTTAAATTAGATTGAAATGTTTCCTAGTATGTGTTTGAGTACTCTCTCCTTCTTAATTCCTATATTATCTTGCAGTCTCGTAATAGTACTGTAATCCTAAGTACTAACACGATGTCGCACTAATTGCGAAATCAGATCTGCATGGGCTACCATAAAAACGTGTCACGACCCGCGTCCTGATGATCGGACACGAGTACGTGGGTACATCCAGCTTATGCTGCAGTATCGGCGGTAGAACCTTGTCTAAAATCACATAGTAATATCCAACAACTCACGCAATATATATGAAAACAATTATAGTACTCAAGTCACATTTCTAAGGAAGATAACACCGATAAGTAACAAAATACATAGTAGACAAAATAAAGTCTATAGCCCAAGTCCAAAGTTAGGTAATGACTACAAAGAGTCTAAATCCAAAATATAACATATATCCGATTTTACCGGAGATATCCGGGCAAAATACTAGAGTCTATAAGCTATAATGAAACTAAGTAGTCGCAACCGTGATCTCCGTTGCGAAAGCTTCCTGATTCTCCGGTAGGGCAGGATCAAGCTCATCAATAGGGTTCTCCTGGACCCCGTAATAAATGGTGAATTGGTCCTCAAAGTCATCCCCTAATATTTTTAACATATCCATGTTAGGATTGGAGCGAAAGTACATCAATGAAAGCAGTTACAAATACATAGTAGAGACTATAAAACATGTTTAAACAACATAGCTGGAAAGACTGGAATCATATATGTCACAGGTAAAGAGAACATGTAAGCAGGTAACATGGTGTGACAACATGCAAAGAAATGATAAATAAAACTTGAACTATTTTAAGTGATTTAAAATACTACTACCGATTTGTGATTGGCTAAGGTATATGGCATATCGTATCGACTGCCATAAAACTAGACTATGGTACGACCTAATCATATGTGAATATATGATTTGCTATATGCCTGTAAATTAAACATGAACTGGACGGTTGATCATATATCTATTTAGTATTTCCTCCGTTCCGACTAATGCTCATGGATTCAAGTCTGGATACAATGATTCTAGAAACATGAAAACATGAAACTAGATAAACTGGAGTAAGACATCATGAACAACATGACCAACACATGTAACCACGTATTGGAGGTGAATTGATATAATATAAATCCGTGAATCTCTCGTGACGAGAATCAATGTAAAACACAACTAGAACATGAAATATAGAAGCTAGCATATACTGAAAACAATCAGAGAATGTACTCGCCTGTCATCCTAAGCTGGTGATACAGATTAGAGTCCGTATCGAAGTCCAAGTAACCTATATTAAAAATTTACCATATCAATAGGCGATATAAAATATAAGTTATTGGTTTCTAGGTTCATTACCTATATCTAGTGGTATCTTAATTAGGTAGGTATCTTGTTAGGTTCTTTATTACCTATTTGGTTTATCTATATAGTTATCTATACTATTTATTTACACTTGGTATCACACATAGTTCTCTCTCTATATATATAGTATTTAAAAAGCAAGGTAACTCATTTGCCTATAGGTATTTTTATACTTATTACCTATACTAAGTATCCTAGGATACCAATAACCTCAAGATAATAGGAAACTCACTCACAAAGACAACTTTCTAACTACGCTTGACACTATCTTACCTATATACTAACACTCTAGGATACTCACTCGTATCCTTCTTATACACTCACACATGCTCACAAAAATGGTGCACAATGCGAAGCCCCTAAAATCTATTGCTTACTGTAGCTTAATGAAGCTGCTGCTGCTTTTGCCATTGCTACTGCTGCTGCTAAAAGCTGCTGCTGCTGCTTTTGCCATTGCTACTGCTGCTGCTAAAAGCTGCTGCTGCTGCTTTTGCAGCTGATGCAGTAAGCTGCTGCTGCCGCTGCTTTTGCCCCTAACACACTATATATATATATATATATATATATATATATATAAAAACATAACTATATAGAGATATATACATCTCATATTTATATGACATCACCCCCAAACACACACACACACACACACACACACACACACATATATATATATATATATATATATATATATATATATATATATATATACCCTTGTGTATATTTATACACAACCATAATATGATATCAAACACACCTCTATTGGAACACAAATTTACCCTTGATACTAACAAGTATAACATATAATTGAAACACCAAAGATCTACTCATGGTACACAAGTAGAATACATAAATCATACTTGAAGGTATCCTAAGCTTCACAACCACTAACACATACCCTTGCATAATACCCAAAACATATTGATAATTATACTAACCTAGTTATCATATGAATTTAATCACAAGGAGAGTATAACCACCTATCGTCTAGGCATAGTTCATAATTAATTTAAAGAGTATAACTACATGAACACAAACACTAGTGACCTAATACTATGGATTCATTAGAACCTTGTATCACTATTAGAAAATTAGGCCTAGGGATAGTGGATTTCCTATTGGTTTTAGATTAATTCTAGACCATAGAGTTTAAAGGAAAGTAATGTTTACTTCTTGGGAAGGGCTTCCAAGTACAACCAATGAGTTTTTGGATTCAAGAGCTAAGTCCAAACTTCACTTCTAGCCTCAAGCTTCCTTCCTTAGAAATCCTCCTTGAGTTTCCAAGCTTTTGCTCTTCTTTTTGGAAGGGTTTGGAGAATGATGGGATTGGTTTAGGGTTGTGGGGGAAGGAATTAGAATTTAGGAATTTGGAGAAGATGAAGTGGAGAAGAAGAAGTGGAGTGGGGGTGTATTTATAGGTGTTGTGGTTAGCTTCACATGTAAGCCTCTTTGGCATTTAATCTGAAGAGATGGGAAGGGTAATTACAAGTTTACCCTTAGATATTTAATTATGAAGAGGTAGGTTGGAAATATCTAGATATTCTAAGGATTTGAAATATCTAAACATTAATCTTCCATTAACCTAAATCAAGGTTAACCTTAACCTAAATACTAATTAGGATTAATTAACTATAACTATCTAGATATTAATTGACAATAATAAATAAATAATTATAAATTAAAATTTGGAAAAGTGGATGTTACACAACACCCACCTGAAGATCGATCATCTGTCATGGGACTGACAGACTAACCTTCAATCTTTGACGCATCTTCATTCGTCGCTTTGCCTCGACGAATCGAATCCTCCTTGCGCTTCAAATCATCTCGAAGACTCCCATTGACAAGTTTTCGACAATCCACAAACTCTTGTCGAATATCTTTCGAGCCTCATCCGATACTTGTGGTCTACCTTACACATCAGCGACTTGAGCTTGTATATCCCGCAACATATCTCCTCGAGCCGACAATTGGAAACTTTCTAAGCTTTCAATCTTTGTCTCCAAACATATTGTGACAACCATCATTTGTCATCTTCCCTATCGATACCAAGTTGTATAACAAACTCTGTACATGACGCCCCCCTTGAGAACGAGCTTCTCGCCAAGCTCACATTATTGATGTCTACAATTCTAGCCGTCCTTTTGTCGTCCATCTTCATACGTTCAAACCTACCGCTTTTATATGACGTAAAAATCCTTCTCAACGGAGTACTGTGGCTGCTGTTTTGGCTCTGTTTGAGTCCCGGTTCAGCTACAAATCCTCCATCGCCTTCGCCGCAACTCCTATCGACTCTACACGATGTCCAGATTGTTCTTCAACGCACCTCGAATCGAGGATGCACCCCAACAGTCTCTTTGTTGGAAAGTCATGCTACCATTTTAATTATGAGTTACTCAAAAAGTTCCACCAGCATAATTCTTGAAATCCCATTAGATTAGTGTATTAGCAGGTATTGATTTTTGTTGAAATTAGTTGATTATTTTATTGATTGTCTCATTGGCATTATATAGCCTTACAGTCATTAATACAATGATCTCAATCATTATGAAATAATCTCATGATGGAATATCCTGTGACATATTCTGGCATCCCAAATATGTCCTCAGGATATTCCCAAGTGCTTATACTATACTTAAATATGACACCCAACATATCATATCAACACTCTCCCTCAAGATGGGTGAAAGATATTCACTAAGCCCATCTTGTCACATCCTCTAATCATGCTCACTGAGGCGAGTCCCTTGGTTAGTCCATCTGCCACTTGATCCCTGGTTGGAATATGGCCAAGCTCCAGTAATCCACTATCCAACTTCTCTTTGATGAAGAATCTATCAATCTCGATGTGTTTGGTCCTGTCATGCTGTACTGGATTGTTGGCGATACTAATAGCTGACTGATTGTCACACCACAGCTTCATCTTGGCTCCTTGATCCAGCTTCAGCTCCACCAGCATATTCTTCAACCATAGCAGCTCTGCAACTCCCAAGGCCATAGCTCTGTACTCTGCTTCAGCTGTCGATCTGGCCACCACAGACTGCTTCTTACTCCTCCAGGAGACCAAGTTACCTCCTACAAATATGCAATATCCTGAGGTAGACCTCCTGTCATCAGCACAACTAGCCCAGTCAGAATCACAGTAGCCCTCGATGCTCACGTGATTGTTCCTCCTGAATATTAGTCCCTTCCCGGGAGCACCTTTCAAGTACCTCAGAATCTGGTACACTGCATCCATATGACCCTTCCGTGGGTCATGCATGTAGCGGCTCACCACACTTACCGTAAAGCAGATATCAGGACGTGTGTGGCTCAAATAGATCAACTTGCCAACCAGTCTCTGGTATCTGTCCCGATCAACTGGTTCTCCAGCCTCATGATCAATCTTGAACCTCTGATCTATTGGTGTCGCTGCAGGTTTGCACCCCAACATCCCAGTTTCTGTGAGAAGGTCTAGTGCATACTTCCTTTGAGAGAGAACAATCCCCTCTGCTTCTCGAACAATCTCAATCCCAAGGAAGTACCGAAGAAGGCCGAGATCCTTCACCTCGAATTCCTTGCCAAGCTTTCCTTTGAGTTGGGCGATCTCCTGCTCATCATCTCTTGTGATAATCATATCGTCCACATACACCGCAAGCATGGTGATGTGGCCTCCACTCCGACGGAAGAACACAGTATGATCAGCATTGATCTGCTGATATCCCATCCCTATCATCGCCCTTCTGAATCTGTCAAACAACGCTCGAGGAGACTGCTTCGGTCCATAGAGGGACTTTTTCAACCTGCAGACCTTGCCTACTGTCTGATTGGTGTCAAATCCTGGTGGTATCTCCATGTACACCTCCTCCACTAGATCTCCGTGAAGAAACGCATTCTTCACATCCAGTTGGTGTAGCTTTCATCCACCATTCGCTGCCAGAGAAATCAGAGTCCTGACAGTGCTCATCTTTGCAACTGGTGCAAAGGTCTCCTCATAGTCGATGCCGTACGTCTGACTGTATCCTTTGGCTACTAGACGAGCTTTGTAGCGCTCAACCTATCCATCTGGGTTCTGCTTCACGGTAAAGACCCACTTGCATCCAACTGCTCTCTTCCCCTCTAACAGTCTCACAAGCTCCCAAGTGTGGTTCTTCTCCAGAGCTCCCAACTCCTCGTGCATTGTCGCTTTCCACTTTGGATCGTTCTTGGCAACCTGCCAATTGTTAGGTACAGTAATACTATCCAAAGATGCTATAAATGCTCCATGAGAAGAAGGAATATGGTCATAAGAAACAAACTGAGCAATATCCCAACCATATATGTTTGGAGGATTTTCTGCATTGTTGCGAGTGATCCTCCGTACAGATAGTGGTGTGGGAGGAGTAGAAGTAGGAGGAATGATATCTTATGAAGGAGGGGGTATCACCTGAAGGGGGGTTGGTGCCGGTGCCTCAGGAGTTGGGACGAACGCAGGCAAGGGACTTGGCACTGGCACTGTCGGTACTGGTCCTGTAGTTT
The DNA here is from genome assembly GCA_036927795.1 of Iris macrosiphon. Lineage (NCBI taxonomy): Eukaryota > Viridiplantae > Streptophyta > Magnoliopsida > Asparagales > Iridaceae > Iris > Iris macrosiphon. The sequence continues at coordinate 98,159,194 of JAYESA010000001.1, read as the reverse complement.
GCTTCTCTCTCCTGCTGTAGGTAAATAACTCTCCCTGAGCCGTAGGCCTAACACCTTCACCTTCTTGTCCCTTCTCCGTGCCTCCATGCCAAACTTCTAAATCGGTTACCACCAAGTTCTCCATCTCCCCCTCTCGCCTAATACTGGCAGTATTAGGCGTGTTGTGTGAAGTTCCGTCCTGGCGGTAGTATGGCTCATGCTCCCGAAAGTGGACATCCATACTGACAAACTTTTTCTTCTCTACTGGACTCCAGCACACATACCCCTTCTGGGTCGCCGAGTAGCCTACGAAGATGCATTTGATCGCTCTAGGGTCAAGTTTTCCAACTGATGGCCTGTTGTCCTTCACAAAACACACACACCCAAACACCTTCAGTGGGAGTATCCCACTATTATTGCCTTGCAATACCTCACATGGGGACTTCCATCCGAGGACCTTCGAGGGCATCCTGTTGATGAGTTGAGCTGTTGTCAATACTGCATGCCCCCACAGACTCTGTGGGACATTCATGTCGATCATCATACTTCTTGCGACCTCCAGAAGGTGTCTGTTTTTCCTTTCTGAAACTCCATTTTGTGCTGGTGTGTATGCACAGGTGGTCTGATGTATTCCGTGTGCTGACAGGTATTCTGCAAGCGTCCTGTTGGTATACTCTGTTCCATTGTCAGACCTCAGTACCTTCACAACTGCTTTGTACTGAGTCTGGACATGCTTATGGAAATCCCGAAAACAAGCAGGTACATCATTCTTATTTTTCATCAAATATAATCAGGTAACACGAGAGGCACACTCAATGAAAGAAACAAAGTACTTATAACCATTCATAGTGTTAGTAGCACATGGACCCCAGACATCAGAATGTACTACCTCAAAAGTAAAAGTGCTCCTATGACCCGTGCCAACATATGAGCTCCTAGTAAGTTTTCCTAACTCGCACGCATCACATACTAATTTCTCTTTATTTGTTTTTGCATAAATCTCTGGATACAATTTACTTAGAGTATCAAAGGAAGAATGTCCCATCCTCCGATGATGGAGTATCAAGGTATCCTCAGTCCTCTGCTGCAGTCCTTCCATGCCAGCCTTCTCTGCCATAGATACCAATGCTGAGTCCAGTCCTTCTCGATCTAGGTACCACAGTCCCTCATGCCAAGTGCCAGTCCCAAGTCTTCGTCCTGTCCCTTTCTCCTGGAAGGTCACATTAGGAATATCAAAAGAAACAATGCATTTAAGTTGGAGGATTATAGAACTAATGGACAAGAGACTGACTGGAAATGATGGAGTATGTAAAACATTAGATAATCTTACTGAACCTGTACAATTAACAGTACCCTTACCGACCACTGGCTGGAAAGTGCCATCAGTTGTCTGAATGCTGTCTGCTGATGCTAGGTGAGTGTAGGAAGAAAACTCACTAGCATTCCCCGTCACATGCCGAGATGCTCCTGAGTCGATAATCCAGTCTGATGATTTAAGGGAAGAGATAGACGCAAGGGCAAGTGATTCGTCAGTACCTTCTGATGGATGGACATATATGGCAGCGTTGTACCTAACAAAAAATGAGGTGGACGCCTCCTCTGTTCTACTCCTCATGTCTCCCAGTGCCTGGTCCTCCACAGTAAAGGTGCCATCAGCTTCTCCGTTCCCTTCTGATATCAGGAGGTTCGCCCGATAACCTCCTCGGCCGCCTCGTCTACCCCCTCGACCACGACCACGTCCTCCATTATATCCTCGTCCGCCGAACGGTCCTCGTCCACCACCTGAATCTCCCTCCCTAGGTGGTTTGGTACAAGCATACCGATGATGACCCATCTCCCCACAGTTGTAGCACTGCCGGTTATGCTGCCAGGGCTCTCCCTTAGATCCTGTGTTACCTGAGCTGGTGATCGCTAGTGCTGACTTTGCTTCGGAGGGACCACCCGTCCCCAATGCAAACAAAACTTGGACGCTGACCCCTCTTGGACTCTCTTAGAACATGTGTCATTAATTTTTAAAGGTGTTCATATTGTTGTTCTAGGAGGCACTTTTTGACACTGGAGATACTTTCCCAACCCATGTCTAACACTTTATACACAATTTGATAAGTGTCACACAACAAACTAATTCTGTTAATCTTCAAATCAGAGTTTAATTTTGTTAAGAAGGATGTCACAGGCAATATTTACATTAAATTAAAAACTTTCATGTAGCAGTATATCTTAACCAAAGAGTCTAAGATGAAATTACATCTTCACATAGAGTCACATCATTTGCAAAAATGATGACTCTTACGGGCTTCTTCTTGCTTAGCGAAGGCATGCGTAACTGGACGATGGGACGAAGACGATGAAGAAGCCGTCTGGTCTTGTGACCGGTCGGCCTTGGTGTAGCGCCTTGTCGCAGGCGCGAACGCTTCTCAGATCAGGAGAAGTACTGCCTATGTTTTTGATTAAACTTTTCTTTGATAATCTTTTCAAGAGAATTCTCACCTCTATATATAGATAGAGGATGGCTACAATTGCTAACCATAATTTGTTGGAAAGAAAACTAAATCATACTAATTATTGCTAATAATATTACTAGTAATTTATTTTTTTGAAAGAAAAGATATTATTAGCAATATTGCTAATAATATATTCCTTGAAAGGAAACTAATTATTGCTAATAATATTACTAATAATATTGTCAAGTAATATCTTTCCTTTCAAGGAAAGACATTATTAGCAATATTGCTAATAATGTCTTCCTTGAAAGGAAACTAACTATTGCTAATATTACTAATAATATTGTCAAGTAATGTCGTCGGCTAGGTATGGACAACCCTAACCGGGTCTTGTGTCTTTCCCTTTGGCCGGTCCATGTGAGTAATGGGTATAGGTTCGTCCGAACCGACCCGTAACAATACTCACTTCCTTCAAACCCAGCACGTCTTCGCATTGGAAGCCGGGATGAAGGCGCTCGAGGGTGTCGTGTTGGACCCATATAGCATCGTCAGCGGTTTCTTCCGTCCAGCGAACCAAGTACTCGCGGGTGTCAGCAACCATCCGAGTATCAAGTATCTCCGTCGGGACCGAGCGTTCGCTTGGTGTGAGGTCGGCCGGTAAGGCTGGTACTATCGTCGGTGGTGGACCACGGAATGGCTTCAGCAATGATACATGGAAGACGTTGTGGAGGCGGACGTCGGTTGGAAGCTTGAGTTGATAGGCCACCGTGCCAACCCGAGCAGAGACTCGGAAGGGCCCGAAGAAGCGAGGAGCGAGCTTGTGGTTAGTTGTGTGCCTCAGAGTGGATTGTCGATGTCGTTGGAGGCGCACCCACACCCAATCGCCCGGGCTGAAGATGACCTCCCGGTGGCGAGCATCATATACTTGCCGCATCCGATTCTGAGCATGGTGAAGGCGCTGTCTTGCTTGTTCGATAACCGTGGTACGATCATTGAGGTGGCGGTCGACATCATCAATCACGGAGGCGCCGGCCTTGTCACGACCCAATTCCGTAGAATCAATTGAGGCGTCCCCCGAATCGTGACCGCCGTGCGGGCCTGGAGTTGCGCCCGCACAAGGCTTTAATGATTTGCATAGCAAGCACATATTCAGAGTACGCAGATAAATTGAAACACAGATTTAAAACATGGAAAAGTTCTCTTTATTGATAATGAACATCTATTACAAACTCCTGAACGAGTCAGCTAATATGCCGAACGGCTTACAAAAGTGTTGACTCAAAATGAGATAGCAGTCCTGTACATTACATCCCTTTATAAACTCAAAATGATAAAGACCTCCAGGCTGGAGGACGGCTTTGCCACGGAGCTGCATTTGTGTATGAAGAGTTGCCGCTTCTGGCTTCAAAATGCTCCAAAGGGCGCGGTGAAGATGCGCCAACAGCTGGACTGGATCGGGAAGACTTCGGCTCCTCGCTCGGTTCGCCTTAGTGCGGAGAACCTGTTTCAACGAGGGTCAGCATATCGAAACATGCTGGCGAAGGCGAGCTAGCCGAACTATACCAATCAACACGTTTTAGTGAAGCATGCATATTTGTGGGTTTCTATCTTGCCTTAGTTCATTTACAAGTAACCAGCATATAGAATTTACTGAAATGAACGTGCCACCGTTCGGTGGATTTTACCTGCCCGTCTGAATGACCTGCACAATACTTACCATGCCTTCCCTGCCACGAAGACACAAGTTAGTATGCAACAGGTTTAAATATACACAGGGATCACTGGCTTAATGCCACAAAGGGACGGGTTATAGTCTCGGGACAAGAATGTTATGCAACGCAGGTGGCGAGCCCCGCTACATAGCATCCCGTCCATGACAAACGACTATACGAACTCTTCCGTCCGGATCGGATCGGCCCCAGTGCCCTGGCGGCCGTCCGCGGAAGCTAAAATACCTTGTGCACAAGTTGTCCGTGATCAAGCACATTTAGTTCGAATTATTTCACACGAATTTACAAACGAATTTCGAACGAATAGGAGCAAGCTCCATAGCCAAACGGTTTTGCATAGTCTTACTGATCAATCTATGCCAAATTAAAGTGTGTTCCATATGCATAGCACAATTTATAGAAGAAACATGTATTCTAACTAAAATTGAAACATATGTTGAACATTCCAAACGAATAAGCATGCAGTGTAAGTAATCGTTCCCAAGTTGAATGACAAGCAATACAAACCAAGTCTATTCCCGTTTTATCTTGGTATGTTTTATTATTACTTGGTATCGTTTGATCGGGGCAAAGGAGTGAAGCTTGGAAGCAGGGCTAGCTAATCGGATTGGTAGCCACTCACTTAGAAGTTGGAAAGAAGAAGGAAAGAGGCGCTTCACGACTCCGCTCGCAAGCCGCCTACTGCTCGTTCACCTGCACACGAACAACTCGATTAATACTTCTCCCTCTCTTTCCAATCTCGGAATTGAAGTGCAGTTCAATGAACGAAAACAATGAAAACCATCGAAACCGTTCAAGAAAAACAAGCAAATTCCAAAACCAACTCAAAGCACGAAAGCAACAAGCGACATCGAAAACCGAGGCAATAAAAGATAGCAGCGGAGAGGTCCCTCCTGACTCTGCCGCTAAGCCGATCCTAGGGGCGCAGTCCACTGAATATGGGAATCGATTCCGAAGAAACAAATCCATAACGAGGACGAGTTCTTAATTCAATCTATCCCGATCGAACGATACCGTCTTGTGTTTCTTAGCCGCGCTCCTCGAATAGGAGGAACGGGGCGCTACAGGCCTTATAGGGAAGCATGGCGGGGGGAGACCGGCCGTATACGAGCTCAAAAGGGGTGATGCGGTGAGCCGAGTGGAAGGTGTTGTAGCAGAACTCAGCCCACGGAAGCCAGTAAGTCCATGTTTTGGGTTTGTCAGCTACAAAACAGCGGAGGTACATCTTCATTGTCCGACTGACCAACTTTCATCTGGCCATCTGACCATCTGACTGGGGATGGTATGCTGAGGACAAAAGCAACTTAGTACCGCACCGCCGAAAAGTGTCATGCTAGAAGGCGCTGGTAAACACGGCGTCACGATCGCTGACGATGGTATCGGAATACCATGTAGACGCACCACAGTATCAAAGAAAATCTGTGCAACTGATGATGCCAAAAAAGGGTGACTTGTCGCCATGAAATGTGCATACTTGGACAACCGGTCCACTACTACCAAGACGACGGATTTGCCCTTGGAACGGGGCAACTGAGTCACAAAGTCCATGGAAATATCAGCCCACACATGTTGTGGAATTGACGGGCTGTAGCAGGCCTGCAGGTCTGAGAGTGGATGTCTTGTTGCGTTGGCAGGTGGCACATGCGGTCACGTACTCCTCAATAGTGCGGCATAGACCGGGCCAGAAAAATTCTTTACGCACTCGCTCCAGCGTCTTGGTACTGCCCTCATGTGTGCTATCGTGTTAGTGGCGGATGATGCGGGGGACCAGTGGCGAGGACTTCGGAATGAAGAGACGTCCGCGGTAGTAGGATGAGGCCGCCAGTCTCCTTCCAGCCGGCCTCGGACTGAGAGGCCGAGATGGTTGCCCGCCGCGTGACGACCGCCTCGTCGGCAACAAGCGCGGAGAGCCACTCCTGCTCAAGTGCGAGCACCGGCCGGGAAAGTGCGACGCATTTGGGAATATCGGTGTCAATGCGGGAGAGTGGGTTGGCCGCTTGGTTGAGTTTGCCTGGCTTGTGTTCCACGTGAAACGAGAAGCCAATGAGTTTACTCAACCAATGTTGCTGCGGGGGTGTGACGAGGGCCTGCTCGAGCATGAACTTGAGACTGTAATGATCTGTGCGGACGCAGAAATTTCTGTCCCATAAGTACAAACGCCAATGTCGGATGGTCTTGGAGAGGCCGATGAGCTCCCTCTCGTAAGCTGCCAACTTGGCATGATGTGCCGCAAGCTTCCGACTAAAAAATGCTACTGGATGGCCCTCCTGATGTAAGACTGCGCCGATTCTCTGTCCCAATGCGTCGCACTCGATGACGAAGTCGGTGGAGAAGTCGGAAAGAAGCAAGACGGGAGGCGACGTTAGGGCAGATTGGAGGTTGTTGAAGACACGGTGTTGGCGAGGTCCGTCCAAATAAAGGCGTTCTGCTTGAGCAGGTCGCTGAGTGGTACCGTTATCTCGGCGTAGCCCCTGATGAATCGTCGATAGTAGCGGACGAGGCCGAAAAAGCCCCGAAGAGCCCGTACACTGGTCGGACGTGACCATTCGGCCACGGCGGCCGGTTTGGCCGGGTCAGCCGCCACCCGCTGCTGGAAATGATGTGCCCCAAGTAGGACACCTGCCGCTCTGCGAAGGTACACTTGGTCATCTTCAGGTGCAACTGGTGGTGGTGTAGTGTCTCGAACACTGTCTTGAGGTGGCGAAGGTGCTCTTAGGGCTGTGCACAAGAATATTGTCGAAGAAAACAAGTACAAACTTTCGTAGAAAAGGTTGGAATACCTCGTTCATTAGGGCTTGGAAGGTCGAAGGGGAGTTGGTGAGGCCAAACAGCATTACGAGGAACTCGAAGTGCCCGTGGTGCGTGCGAAAGGCTGTCTTGTCGATGTCCTCGTCCACCATTCGAACCTGATGGTAGCCCGAGGGAAGGTCGAGCTTGGAGAAGAAAGCTGCGCCATGGAGCTTATCGAATAACCTCCTCCGCCACGGGATTGGGAACTTGTCTTTGACGGTTTGTCATTGAGTTGGCGGTAGTCCACGTAGAAGCGCCAAGTGCCGTTGGCCTTCCTGACGAGCAACACAGGGGAGGAGAAGGGTGATCGACTGGCGCGAATGAGACCCTGCGCTAGCATCTCGTCGCTTTGTCTCTCTATTTCGTCCTTCTGGCGGAACGGATAACGGTATGGCCAAACCACGACCGGCTCATTGCCTTCCTTGAGGCGGATGCGGTGATCACAGGAACGATGAGGCGGTAGTGTGGAGGGCAGCTCGAAGATGAAGGAAAAGCTGTGGATGAGGATCTGGAGAGGTGGTTCGTCGCTGGCATGAATGGCTGCGACTGTGAGGGGATGATCATCGTGACGGGAGAGGCCCGAGAGCAGTATGTCGCGGTCTTGGAAGGTGAAGCGCATGGTAAGGTGCCGGAAGTCCCATCCGATCTCATCCAGTGTTTTGAGCCATTTGACGCCTAAAACGACGTCAAAACGATCGAGAGGGATGACTCCCCGAAGCAAGGCAGCTCCTTTCCGTTTGCAACCCGGACCGTTCTTGCTGCTTCTGGTGTCGTGCACAAGCCGAGTCGTTACGCAGTATAGCAACTAACAAAGTTGTGAGTGCTCTCCGAATCAACTAAGCAAAAAAGTAGCACCCCGTGGATCTGAATGAGAAGCTGCATTATCCCCCCTTTATGGCAATGGATGACTTAGGCGGAGATTGACGGTCGGCCGTCCTCGTCGAACTCTTCCCCTAAGAATTCGGCATCTTCGTCTTCCGGTACCTCTAGATAAAAGAGGTACTTACAGCGGTGTCCGGGGGAGTAGGTCTCGTCGTAGTTGAAGCAGAGGCCCTTTGCTTTGCGCTCGGCCATCTTAGCTGCTTTGAGTCGACGGGGAACATGTCTGGGCGCCGACGAGCCAGCGGAAGTGGCCTGGATGGCCGTCCCTGAGGTGCCGGCAGGTCCTGCCGCGGAGATCCCTGGAGCGTGGGACCCGCCGTCAGAGGCCGGTTTGCTGAAAGAGGGGCCCGGGATGGCCGGTCTCTGCTGGGGTGCCACATAACGCGTGGACGGGAATCGCCCACCTCGATAGAGGCTTCCAAAAACGGCTGTCGTGCCGCCGTTCGTCCACCTATGCTCCGCCTCGCGCGCGCACCGCATGGCCTGTGCGAGGGTCAATGGCCGGTCGCAGTGCACATACTGGCCCATGGTTGTCGTCAAGCCGGAGATGTAACATGCACGGATCTCAAGACAACAGGGATTGAAATTCTCGGTTGAAGTTCGCGATCGTGCCCATCTGCTTGAGGGATATGAGATCCCCCAATGCCCCGCGATGCGTGGGAATGCTGAATCGGAATAGGAATCATAATCCCTATTTCATGAAGAAGAGACTGCACTTACATCATCTCAGAAGCTGTATGAGCCATCGCACGGTACCTCGGCCTCTGTACTACAACGAGCCATAATATTCTACTTCTTACTACGTCATATGACAAGATTGCTACCCACAAACGTACAATAGCCAGAAGTAGACCTCCTATCACTGCGACTGCCTGTCCAATCAGCATCACTGAACCGTCACCTTAAGCAACTGGAAAGGTTTGTACAACAAACCCTTTCCAGGTACACCCTAAGTATCGAAGAATGCGAGATAGCCTCCCAATGTGGTTGCCGAGGGGCATGCATAAATGGACTAACTACTCCAATTGCATATGTGATGTCTGGTCGAGGGGCATGCATAAGATATATAAGTTTGCCAACCAAACGTCTATAATATCCAATATCCTCAAATAACTCACCCCTGTCAGTATCAAGCTTGTTATGATAATCCATAGGAGTCTCAACTGGCCGACACTCCAATATCCCAGTCAGAGAGCAAGTCTAGAACATATTTGCGTTGTGACAGATACACACCCTTCTTAGATCGAGCAACCTCGATTCCAAGAAAATATCGAAGAAGACCCAAATCCTTAGTAAGAAACTGACGACTAAGGTAGGCCTTCAAGTCCACAATCTCAGCATAATCACTCCAAGATATAATGATATCATCGACATAAACAATCAACACGATAATACCTGCTGAGGAAGAATGACAAAATACTGAATGATCTGATGTGGTGCGTCGAAAGTCATACTGAATGAGAACTAAACTGAACTTGTCAAACCAAGCACGAGGTGACTATTTCAGTCCATATAATGCTTTCTTCAATCGACATACAAGTTTTTCATTTTCTGCTACAATGTATCCCGGTGGTTGATCCATATAAACCTCCTTCTATAAGTCACCATGCAAGAAAGCATTCTTTATGTCCAGCTGATATATAGGCCATTGGCGATTAACTGTCACAGGAATAAGAATTTGAACTGAATTCAGCCGAGCCACTGGAGTCTCCATATAATCCAAACCATATGTCTGAGTATACCCTTTGGCAACCAACCGTGCCTTAAGGCGCTCAACAGAACCATCGGGATGATACTTAGCAGTGTACACCCATCTACAATACACTGTCTGCTTTCCAACAGGAAGTGATGTAAGCTCCCAAGTCTGATTTTGATGTAAAGTATACATCTCCATCCATTGCACTTTTCCAACCAGAAGATGACATAGCCTGCTTGTAAGTTTTGGAAAAAGAAATAAAAGACAATGAAATAACAAATGCATGAAAAGATGATGACCACGGTGTAATAAAACATACAAATGTGATGCTTATTCTTTGTGGTATAAAGACGTTTTCTTTTTCTGAGAGCAATAGGAAGATCAGCTGGATTTGTGGTGATGGGAGCAGAAACCTCAGGCACGAAAGCTGATTGGTTGATGACTGAATTCTGCAGAACTACTGGCATGTCCTTGGATCTCTGATAAATCTGTAATGGGGGAATTGAGACAGAAATTGATTCAGGAATGACCGGAAGTGGTATGGAAGATATCAAATCTGTTGTAAAAGGAATACAACGGTCTCCTGAAGGAAAGAAACGGATAGACTCAAAGAATGTAACATCCGCACTGACATAATATTTGCGTGACTGTGGACTGTAATAACGATAACCTTTTTGAGTATGGGGATAACCAAGAAAGACACTTCAGAGATCTAAGAGCCAACTTATCTCGATTAGGTTACAAGTTATGAATAAAAGCGACACACCCAAACAATCGAGGAGGTAAGAAAAAATGTGCGACATCTGTATGTAATATGGTAAATAAAACTTTGTTATTTAATACAGATGATGGCATGCGATTAATTAGATAACATGCAATAAGAACGACATCTGTCCATTACTGTTTAGGGACATACATATTGAACATGAGAGTTCGAACCACATATAAAATGTGTCGATATTTGCGTTCGGCTATACCATTTTGTTGAGAGGTGTGGATACAACTGGTTTGATGAATCACACCACGATCAACACAGAAACTGTTCCCAGAAGATTGAGTATACTCCAAAGCATTATCAGAACGCAGAATTTTGATACGTTTATCAAACTGAACATAGACTTCATTATAAAAGACAGATAACACATTTGGAAACTCAGATCTTTCTTTCATTAAATAACACAAAGTCATTCTGGAATAATCATCAATAAAAATAATACTGAAATCCTTTCGGACTTTTGGCTCTAGACGGACCCCAAATATCAGAATGAACAAGATCAAAAGACTCTAATTGACGACTCACACTACGACGAGGGAAGGAACTACGGTGATGCTTGCCTAACTGACAAGCCTCATATTCAAGACTAGAAACGTGACTCAAACCAGGAACAACTTGACGCAACTTAGCCAAAGACGGATGTCCCAAACGATAATGCCACTGCAACGGAGAAGTAGAAACATAAGTGAAGGCCTTTCCAGGTAGATCCAAGTAGTATAGTCCATCTTTTTCATGCTCCGAACCAATCATCTTCTTCGTCCTGAGGTCCTGAAAAACACACTAATTGGGAGAAAACGTCACAGAACATTGAAGAGATTTGGTTAACTGGCTCACAGATAACAAATTAAATAGAAAATTAGACACATATAATGAATCAAATAATGATAGTGATTTGAGTATAGTGAATGCCACCTTTTCCAAGCACAAGACGAGTAGACCATCAACCAAGATAATATTATGTTTCATGGGACTACGATTATGAAAGAGGGATGTTATACCAGACATGTGAGAGCTTGCTCTTGAGTCGATGACCCAAGAGGTAGATGGTGACTAGGATGCCACAAAAGCAGGATTACCTATATGTGCCATGGTTGCAGTATGTTAGGAGGTGATATTAGCAAGCACGTTCAACTTCTGGAGGATCTGTTCAAATGGATATGAGGTATCGGACGTTGAAGTCTGATTGCAACCCGAAGTATCATCTCTGGGAGCAGAAGTGGTGACCTGGGACTGCATATTTTTATCATGCACTTGATGTGCATATTCTGATTTGCCCTTGTCCCAATAATAGTCTTCTACATGACCGAGCATTCCACAATAGTTACACTTTCGTGGTTGATCACGGCCACCACCACCACCACCGCGGCCACCACCGCGGCCACCACCACGACCATTATCTCTACCACCACGGCCTCCTCCTCGACCAAAACTACGACCACCATCTCTACCGCCACGTCCACTACTACGTCCACCACCACGACCAACAATACTAGAAACTAGGGCAGAAGAGTCGGTACTCTGCACCACAGAACTCTGTCCCAGAAAGGAACGATTGAGATGGGAGAAAGTATCTGCCACCGTAGGTAACTGTTCTCCAGCAAGGATTTGAGCTTTATAAGGTTCAAGCGCAGGATCCAAGCCGGCTAGGATAAGAGAAACATGAAACTCTTCCTTCTGTCTTTGAGCTTCCTTCAAATCAGTTCTTTGAGCTTCCTTCAAATCAGTAGTAACATAATGATATTAAAGCAGTTCCTCCCACAAAGCCTTCTTTGAAGCCATATATTCATTCACAGGCTTCCCATTTTGCTTTGTATTAAACAATTACTCGTACAACTCGTAGATACGGGCAACGTTTCGCTTCTGCGAATATGATTCTTCTAGAGATGCCAAAATCTGTTTGCTTGATTCACACCAATGAACATTAGCAGCGATATGCAGCTTCATACTATGCCACAACCACGACATAACGTATGCATCTGCACTCATCCGATCTTCATACTCAGCGGAAGTTTCAGGCGGGGGTTCTAACGTCATAACGTATGCATCTGCACTCATCCAATCTTCATACTCAGCGGAAGTTTCAGGCGGGGGTTCTAACGTCAAAAACTTCAACTTCTTCTTTGTCCTTAACACCACTTTGATAGATTTGGACCAGGCAAGGTAGTTCGCACCATTGAGTTTTGCCGCTGTAATCGACTTTTCCAATTCATCATTATGAATAATAGTAAAAGGAGAACCACCTCCGCTACCACCGTCACTATTAACCTCGCCAGAAGATTCGGTCCCACCATACTTGCAGATGCAACAGAAAGACGAGATCTTTGAAACCCTAGATCTCACAACGAACCTAAACCGACGACGAACAACCAACAGAGATATGTAGAAACCCTAGATCTCATAAACGAAACACAAACAACGAACGATGAACGGCGAATCATGAAAACCACGATCGGCCCTGTCGTGGATGGGATGTACAATACTTTCAAATATATGCTCTGATACTAAGTGAAGTTTGGAGATGGAGAGGAGAGAAGGAAAAAAAGTAAGAGGAGAGTATGAGAAAGGAGATTGCAAAAACATCAAACTCTAGGTTGCATCTCATGTCTATTTATATTGATATGCAATATACCCACAATTACTATTATACCCTCATATGATAAATAATAAAATAAAATAACCTAACAGAGGCAAAAGTATGATTTCTTGGGGAAGAAAATAAATAAATTGGGAATGAGTGTTAAGATAGAACCCAATACTTTTAAGCTATGAGAAATCTTTTATGTAACTTATGTTCCATAGCCGAGCCCACTCTGTTTGGAGAAGCCGACCGCGATGGTGATGGTGACTTGAGAAGTTGAGATATCTCCAACTATATGTTTTCTCTCATTCCAACCTATGGGAATGCCAGCTGCCAGACTTTGTGCACCCCTGGTCTCTGGTTGTATGCAAGAAAGCATAGAAAAGGGTTGTCTTTTGGACCCATAGAGGGGTGGTTGACCTTGTTAAGTTTTGTAGCGCCCCGTTCCCCCGGTGTGGGGAGCGCGGCTAAGAAACACAAGACGGTATCGTTCGATCGATAGATTGAAACAAGAACTCATCCTCATTATGGATTTGTTTCTTCGGAATCGATTCCCATATTCAGTAGACCGTGCCCCCGGGATCGACTTAGCGGCAGAGTCAGGAGGGACCTCTCCGCTGTTATCTTTGTTGCCTCGGATTTTGACGTCGCTTGTTGCTTTCGTGCTTTGAGTTGGTTTTGGATTTGCTTGGGTTTTCTTGAACGGTTTCGATGGATTTTATTGCTTTCGTTCATTGAATTGCACTTCAATTCCGAGATTGGAAAGAGTGGAAGGAGTATTGATCGAGCTGTTCGTGCAATGCAGGTGAACGAGCAGTAGGCGGCTTACGAGCGGAGTCGTGAAGCGCCTCTTTCCTTCTCCCTTCCAACCATCTAAGTGAGTGGCTACCATCCCGATTAGCTAGCCCTGCTTCCAAGTCTTCACACCTAATAAATCTTGCATCCTTGTTTGCCCCAATCAGACGATACCAAGTAATAATAAAAGATACCAAGATAAAAAGGGAATAGGCTTGGATTATTATGCTTGTCAATCAAACTTGTGAACTGTTATCTTATTGTATGCTAGTTCGTTGCAAATGTTCTATGAACCGTGCTAAGTATTGATCATATCTTGTATATGCAAAATTGTTCAGGGAGGCTATGCAAAATGAATCATGCAATACTGCTTGTCTTGTACTCGTGTTCTTGTACTTGTGTTGCCTCAACTACATGAATTGTTAACTAAATAATCGTGTTCGATCATGGACAACTTGTGCACAAGGTATTTGTTCTGCGGACGGTCGCTGGGGCACTGGCACCGATCCGATCCGGGAGGAACTCGTGTGTAGTCATCGTGTACGGGACAGGATAGCTTGCAGCGCATCGTGTACTCTCGTAGCATGCTATCCTTGTCCTTGGCTATGTCCATTATGGCAATCAAGCCAGTGATCCTCGTGTATATTTAAACCTGTTGCAAACTAACTTGTGTCTTCGTGGCAGGGAAGACATGGTAAGTATTGTGCAGGTCGTTCAGACGGACAGGTAAAAGTCACCAAACGGTGACAAGTTCATTTCAGTAAATTCTATATGCTGCTTACTTGTAAATGAACTAAGACAAGATAGAACCCACAAAAATATGCATGCTTCATTAAAACAACGTGTTGATTGGTATAGTTGGGTTAGCTCGCCTTCACCAGTATGTTTTGACATACTGACCCTCGTTGAAACAGGTTCCCCGCACTAAGGCGAACCGAGCGAGGAGCCGAAGACATCTTCCCGATCCAGTCCAGCTGTAGGCGCATCCTGATCGCGCCGCATTTTGAAGTACTTGAAAGGAGGAGCTTGCAACTCAGTACACAATGCAACTCCGTGGCAAAGCCGTCCTCCAGTCCGGAGGTCTATACATTTTGAAGTTTAGTAAATGATGTAATGTACATTACTGCTATCTCATTTTGAGTCAACATTTTTGTAAGTCCGTACGGCAAATTAGCTGACTCGTTCAAGAGTTTGTAATAGATGTTCATTATCAATAAAGAGAACTTTTCCATATTTCAAATCTGTGTTTCAATTTATCTGCGTACTCTGAATATGTGCTCGTTATGCAAAACAATAAAGTCTTGTGCGGACGCAACCCCAGGCCCGCACGGCGGTCACGCCGGGGGACGCCCCTACGATTCGGCGAAATCGGGGTATGACAAGTTTGACATCTTTATTTAATTGGTCTTTGTTCTAGCTTTTTCCTCACTGTGCTTCCTCTAGACCAACTTGCACCACTATGAAAGAAATTTAATCAAGCAGTTGTGTGATTGATCACTTGATGCTAGGCGAGCATTTGCGTACCTGATTAGTTTATGTCAACCTATATAGGACGACAGTTCTTCGGCAGGTGTTAAAAGAGTAGTCAGTTCAGTAGTCGTCCAAAGTGCATTTAAGGACACTTCATAACCCACGTTTTTTTTACTTTGCAATTATGTAACTCTCCTTTTTGAGAATCATGTGCTATGGTCTGTTTGGTCTTCTTCCCTTCTAATGCATATGAGATGTAATGCAACATTTTGAGAGTCGTAAAGCACTCCTATTTGTTCCGTCATAAGATAATTGAAGAAGACCACCCTGTTTCTTGGCATGATAAGCGTAGACCAGTAAGTGCTACTTGTTACTTTTGCTCTCTAGAATTTTGGGTCAAGAATGGCGCTTATCTGGCTTGCCATTCTTTATTGTTTTGATCTCTTGTTGTCTGTATGTTCTTGGTTACATGATCTTCATCTCAACCAGTAGGTAAGGAACTTACAATTAGGAATTGTTGGATTGTATCTCATTTCCGGATGAGTGCTCAAAGGGGGATGACAATGGAGTTGGTAGTTTAGTCCCACATCGAGTAGGAGCTGGGATCATGAGGTGTAGATAATTGAGATTGGTTTAGGCCTTATATGGGAATTTTCTTTTAAGACATATGGGCCCAGTTCAATATCGTACCTCATGGGCTAACTCTGGTTCGGGTCACACCGTGTTCCCAACTAGTGGTATCTCTCTTCTAGAAGGTGGCTGCCTAGGCGCTAGGCGCCGGATATCCGCCCAATGTCCGCCTAGTCCCCCTGACTCTCGACTATACATATTTTAGGATTTTATGGACTTTTTCTACAATTTCCAGTAGGTTTTTTAGATTTTTTTGAACTACCTAGATCTAGGCGGCCGCTAGACGGGCTAGGCGCTAGGCGGCCGCTGCCCGCCCGTCTAGTGCCTAGCAGTTTTCACAACCTTGAGTGGTATCAGAGCCCATAGTTACGGATCTGGTTTGGACAGCTCTAATTGGTTATAGATAGATGATGCTGAATGTTCATGGATTATATTGGCTCTTCTCAAGGTGGAGTAGGAGCATCAACTACACGAATTGGTTTCAAAGGTGGGTCTGACAGACCCAAGGTGGAGCAAGACGTTGTGGTTGGCACACAATAGTGGTGTTGATGAACGTGTCAAGTTTGGTTCTGTGGTCTATCGGATCGAGATGACAATATGTTGGATCTCCTGAGTGCTCGACTAGCGGGAACGAGCAAAGATAGCCGGAGTGTGCTAAGGTTGTTCGGTTAGCGAAAACTAGCTAAGGTGGAGATTGTTGGATTATATCTCGTTTCCGGATGAGTGCTCAAATGGGGGGGGGGGGTTGACAATGGAGTTGGTAATTTAGTCACACATCGGGTAGGAGGTGGGATCATGAGGTGTAGATAATTTAAATTGGTTCAGGTCTTACATGAGAATTCCCTCTTAAGGCATATGGGCCCAGTCCAATATCGTACCTCATGGGCTAACTCTGGTTCGGGTCACACCACGTTTCCAACAAGAATAAGAACCAAAAATCTAATCCGTCAGATATTTTTGATTGAAAATAGAAGGGAAGTTGTATAAGAGAACATCATGGTTTATGGGTTTGAATGTTAGGCAATGTCTAGAACACTAGCATAGCTGAAACGGGAATTTGAGATTTATGAGTGGGAATAGATCAAAAGTTTTAACAAGAAATGAGTGCATCCATGGAGTTGGATGTGGTGCTGATTGAGAAAATATATGTAATTTGTTTAAGATGGTTTGGACATGCATAGCCTTATTTTATATATACTCACCATCGACCCATGTGTTGGTACTATCATAGAAGAAGACAAGGGTGAAATAAGCCGAGATGGATGACGTGGAGTAGCCCTTCAGGAGTTTTTTGTGATTATAGGCTACTCTTGAAAGTAGGAGAAATTGTATAAGACAATAATAAGACCAGCCATGTTTTACGGGTTCAAATGTTAGGCAATTGAAACATGTTTGAAAAAAAGAGCTTAGCTGAAATGAGAATGGTAGATGGATGAGTGGCATCGACAAAACATTAAAAGATAGAATTAGAAATGAATGCATTTCTAGAGAGTTGGGTGTGATGTTGATTGAGGGTAATACATAAGCACATTATTTGAGATGGTTATGACATGAGCAATAGAGACCAATAAGTGCATCAATTAGGGAGAGTAGACTAGTATTAATCGGCTGAGTTGTTAGGTCTAGGGTGGACCTAGAGAACTTGGATGGAGGCTGGGAACAAACATTGCTTACGAGAGAGGATATGACCCTTTAATAGAACGAAATACGCTCTCTCGAAAACAGGAAGAGGGCACTCCTCGAAGAACAACAAGAGCTCATTATTCGGGCTGTCACTTGCGGTCACCGGGGAGACTAGAAGAGTCCGGGGACAGGATTCGAACCTGCAAACTTCAGGTCATGAGCCTGATGAGTCGACCAATTCCTCTACCCACCGCTTGCTGCTGAGCTGAATGGAAGATAGAGATTCATATAGCTGACTCAAAATTTTGTGATAAAGGCTTTCTTCTTGTTGGATCGAGTTCCTTCTCTGCCACAATGGGCTACTATCTGCAGTGGACCGGTATGAAGCTGTCCTTGTGTGCAATGGGATGCTTGCCAGAAATTGATTTAGTAGGATTTTTATTATTTGAGGAGGAGCTAATACTGAAAGTGACATTATGATTTTAACTGTGAAAAGAAATGAACCCATAGAGAATTGTGGCATGCGGCTATCGAGAACACAGGCGCCTGTGAGTGAACACACAAACATATATACTATCTACATTACTAGCTCAACATGCATGACGATAGGATTTTTGATCTTAATGAGAGAAATCATGAGAAGAAAAACATGAGCAGCATATTTTCTCTTGTACCATTGAAATTAGAAATTTTGTTGCATACAGATCTTGAAGTGTGCTTCTCTACTTTTATATCATCCTAGGATTAAGTGGCATAACCACAATTTTGACCACTCAATCCCTGTTTCAATATTTCAATTTGAGAATCTTGTCGTTACCATAAACCAGAGAACTGGGGGTTCAGGCATCAAACTGGGATGCAAATATTAGTGGTTTCGGTTGCATATGCTAGATTCTAGGTAAAGTTGGTACCATCTTTCTCAGTACTGATTTTAGGTTGGGCATTATGATTGTAGGGCAAATTCAAATCTTTCAATCATATCCTAGGGATGGTTGGCATTCTATTTGTAACTGAATTCCTATTTGAAAATGTAGCAGCATTCAGAACTTCTAATGAAGATACAAACACCAATGGTAAGAATTCACAGGAGAATGTAACTTGCTTACAGCTTGTCTGACTTCCACAGTATAGAGCTTCCCTGTTGATTGGAAGAGTACTAGTTGGTTTATGTTAAATGTGATTACTACTGCAGTGATTTTTTAGTGATTAGTGTTGGGACTGTAATATTAAAAATAGCTAATCTAGTATCCGTAGCACTCTCTGGAGTAAGAATGGGTCACTTTTCATAAGAGTAAATAATGATTTAAAAAACCTATATATCACTTAAACATGTAAGGTATGAATAGCAATTGAGGAATGCTGGAAACTGAAATTAAGAAATACATGTTTTTATTGCGTCAAAAACAACAAACATATTTGCACTAGCTGGTTGCAACTATGAAAACTTCTAGGGTTGTTGCGAGCATTAAGGCAGGATTAGTCAATCGGGATTTTGTTATCCCATGGGGTATTTTTGTAATCCAGTATTAGTCAATTATGATTGGAAAGTGGGATGCAAAGTCACCTGCCAGTCAACTGAGATTTTAAAATCTTAAAAATTATGATTTTGTAACCGTTCTTTCCAAATTTGTATTGATTTTCTTGATATTAGTCGCACCTTTTTGGCATGTGATTATTTAATCACATTTTCTTCCATTTCTTTCTTAAAAAAGTTAAACCAAAATTTCCTTTATGGGTTCTCTACCCCATCTTCCATGGATCTCACCTGTGATAAATGATGTCGTCGTTGTTAGCTTTGCTTGAGCAAAAGCTCAACTTTCCTTTTTTCCTTTAGTCCCACATCGGTTGGACCACCTCTCCCTTGTTTGTATATATTAGTTCTTCTTCATTCCTCTCTTAAAGATGTTGTGTGGGGACCCCTTGGGCCACACGCGCACGCCGCCGCCGCCGCCCGGCCAAGCCCGACTCAGCTCGGTTCGGTTCGGTTCGGCGCGCGTAACGGGTGCGGGTACGTGCCCACACCTGCGGGTGCCGAATGCCGATCCAATTTGCTCTTCGGGTTCGGGCTGGGATCCAAAAAATCTTTTTGCTCTTTAATTTTTGAACCATTTGACTCATTCAAATTTTGAACGTTGATGCTCTATGTCCAGGTTCATTGAACCTAGTGACAGCTTCTGCAACAGCTCATTTGACAGCTTTTTTCCACGTTTCTTTCCTTTTGTAATTACTCCTTAATGGCCTGTTTATGAGCCATTTACTGTCCTGTTCAGTGGTTGTGTCTTGGGACTGCCTATATATTGTTCTCCTCCATTTTTTACAGAAAATCCTCCTACGTGAAACTTAACCACATTTTGTTCTCTAAATCCTTGCTCTGGGCAGAGCTAAGTTCGGTCTCTCTCTCCGAGTTGTGTGCAACGAAGAGAACCCGGTAGTCAGGGGGTTTTACCACTAGGAGCTTCCGATAAACGCCTGCACATAGACCTCGGATCAACTCTTAGGGCAGTGTTTCGTGCACGACTTCACCGGAGGCCGGTAACAATTTTTTTTTCTTTGTTCTCTTATAAATCTCTGGAAAATAATATATATATATATATATATTATAAATATTAACAAAAATCTAAGAGTTGATTCCGATTTCCTGTTAGGTAAAATAATTGTTAGAATAACAAGTTCATAGCTGCTTATTCTGGTTGTTTGCAATAAAATTATTTCTGTTGTAGCATAGTTGCTTAATCTGGTTGTTTGCAACTATATTGTTCGTAGTTGTTTCAAGACACTATAGTAATTTTGTGACTAGCAAATAATTAAATAACTTTAGTAGTTTTTCATTTGAATAAGATTCTGAAACAACTTGTATCATTTTTAAATTTCAATTATAATTGAACAATTTCTTACATATCAAGTTGTTTAAATATCTTGTCTTGTGAAAACAGTGTTTGAGTATATTTCTACTGTAACTTAGAACAATATAAATTATTTTCTAGAAGTAAATAAATAGTTAAAGTGAAACTGCAAATTTCTTTGAGTCTTAATTCTAAAAGTAGAGATAAATTTGGGAATAAGCCGAAAGGGTCCTTCTGTCAACCGGGTGTAAATAGCCCTAAGCGACACGATATTTAAGTGTCTTCGGACCATCGCTAGCTGGGAAACGGCCCCTACAACTAACCCAAGTTAATCTACACTTGATAGACTAAAGATTTTAAGATTGATTAGCAAAATCACTTGAACTATTTTCTAAATCATTGGACATTGTTATTGAGTAAATACATATCTTTCAATTTCAGTTTTTCTCAATAGTAATCATGACTGTTAAGGATGAGACTTTCACTAACGGGACATTCTTTAAGAGGTGGCAGAGTCAAATGAAGTTTTGGCTCATAACTTTAGGGCTGATCTCAGCCATTGATGGTTCCACACCCATCACAAATGATTCTGATGACACCGAGTCTGACGTAGGAGTGTCCAAATCCACCAGCTCCTCTAAACCCAAAACACCTAAGGAAATTGACTACCACTGCTTCCATAGAATTCTAAGCGCTTTGTCTGAATCATTATATGACATATTCTTTGAATATAAGAGTGCTAAAGAACTTTGGAAAGCTTTGGAAGATGAATATAGCTGTGATGATGCTGGAATCGAAAGATTCAATTCCTCCTCATTCAACAGATACTTTATGGTAGATAATAAACCTATGAATGACCAAATATATGAATTTCAAGAATATCTTAGACATATTCAAGCCAAAGGTACTTTCTTTTCTATTGAGTATAAAATAGCCTGTTTGGTACACAAGTTTCCTCCTTCTTGGTCTGATGTTAAGAAAGATCTTATTCATACACAAGGTGACCTTACTTTTGCTCAAGTACTAAAAAAAATTAGAACAGAAGAACAAATTAGGCTAAGGTCTAACCCTAAGTCTGAGTCTAAAGCTAAGGTAAACCTAGTAGAATCCCAAGGCAAACCCAAGCCTCATCATCACTACAAACCCAAAAGGAACCTTTTCAAGAAGAAGCAGAACCCTCAGCCTCACCACCAAAACCATTACCACAATAAACCAAGAAACTTCGGTCAAACTCAGGAACAAAAGAGATTTCGTTTTGTGTGTGGTAAAACAAACCATATAGCCACCAACTATTTTCATAGGAAGAAGGAAGCTGTCCAGACTTCTTACAAAGGGAAACGTCCAGCCAAACCAGAAGCAAACATGCTTTTCAACGACTCTTTTAGTTCCTTCAGGTTTGTAAGCTATCAACCCTTAGTCAACATTTTTTACCATTCTGACAATTGGTGGTTGGATTCTGGAGCTAATGTTCATGTTTCCTTTGATCGCTCCTGTTTTTTAAACTATCAGGAATCAGGTGGTGGAGGTGTAACTCTAGGAGATGGCTCAGCGACAGATTATAGAGATCTAAAGATGACATCAGAAAATTTTTTGACTCTTCATGATGTGTTACATGTGCCATCTATCAGAAGAAATTTAGTTAGTGGGTCTCTTCTTGTAGCTTCATGGTACAAGATTGTTATGGAAGCAAATAAAGTAGTATTTTCTCAGAATGACTCTTTTATTGGAAACTGATTTGTAAGAGATGGACTTTTTATTTTGAGTACCGTGAATAAAATTTCAGATCATTCCTTTGTTGTTTCAAATGTAGAATCTTCAAATGTGTGGCATAGTAGATTAGGTCATGTGAATCTAGGTTCCCTAAGAAGGATGATGAACTTAGATCTTATTCCTAAGACTCCAATAGATGATAAACACAAGTGTGAGATCTGTGTTCAAGCCAAACACACTAGGCAACCTTTCAAATCTGTAGAAAGAAACTCTGACCTTTTAGAGCTAGTTCATAGTGATGTGTGTGACTCAAATAGGGTTTTGACCCGAGGCGGTAGAAAATACTTTATTACCTTTATAGATGATCATTCAAAGTATTGTTATACATATCTTCTCAAAACAAAAGATGAAGTTCTAGACAGATTTAAGGTCTATAAATCTGAAGCTGAGAACCAGTTAGAGAGAAAGATTAAGATTCTTAGATCAGATCGTGGTGGAGAGTATACATCAAATGATATGACCAATTTCTGTGAAGAACACAGAATAATACATGAGTTAACTGCTCCATATTCACCACAGTTCAACGGAGTTGCAGAAAGGAAGAATCGCACTCTGTTAGACATGATGAATGCCATGATCCTCAGCTCAGGTGCTCCCGATAATTTGTGGGGAGAAGCACTATTATCGGCCTGTTACATCCTTAATAGGATTCCTAGTAAGTCTAATGATAATATACTCCCTATGAATTATGGAAAGGTAGAGCTTCTAGGATCCATTATCTCAAAGTTTGGGGATGTCTGACTAAAGTAGGAATTCCTGAACGTAAAAAGAGAAAGATTGGACCTAAGACTGTCGATGTTGTATTCATAGGATATGCCCTAGATAGCAATGCCAATAGATTTCTTGTTACTCACTCAGAAGTAAATGAAATATCTAACAATACTATTATAGAAGCAAGAGATGCAGTTTACTTTGAGAATATATATCCCTTCAAAGATAGAATTTCTTCCTCTCCTTCCAACTTCTCTCTTGCTCCGTCCACTAGCTCTCATGTTCAAATATCTAGTTCACAGCCCGAACAAAATATAGAACCTAGAAGGAGTAAAAGAGAAATAATTGAAAAGAACTTAGGAGGAGGTTTCTTCACCTTTTTGATAGAGGGTGATCCCTCAACTTATGAAGAAACAATATCTTCTCCTGATGCCCCTTTCTGGAAAGAAACCATTAACAGTGAGTATAACTCCATCATGGAGAACAACACTTGGTTTATATCAAACCTACCTTTAGGTAGTAAACCCATAGGTTGTAAGTGGATATTCAAAAGAAACTTAGAGCCGATGGTACCATAGAGAAATACAAGGCTAGATTAGTAGCCAAAGGTTTTAACCAGAAAATGGACTAGATTATTTTGATACATACTCTCCTGTAGCTAGGATCACCTCTATTAGAACCCTTCTAGCCTTAGCATCCATTCATAATATGTTAATCCATCAAATGGATGTAAAGACAACATTTCTAAATGGGAACCTAGAGGAAGAAATCTACATGGAGCAACCTGAAGGTTTCATTATTAAAGGCCAAGAAAAGAAAGATTGCAGATTATATAAATCTCTTTATGGCCTAAAGCAAGCTCCAAAGCAATGGCACAACAAATTTGACAGTCATCTCAGAATATCGTTTCGTGCCAAATGAGTATGACAAATGTAAATACTCCAAAATTTTAGATGAAAGTTGTGTCATCTTATGTTTTTATGTAGATAACCTTATTTTTGGATCGTCACTAGAATTGATTACTAATACCAAGGACCATTTATCCAGCCAGTTTGATATGAAAGATCTAAGTGAAGTCAACTTGATTCTAGGCATGCAACTGTCCAAATACAAGGAGGGCTATACTCTATTCTTAGCACACTCTATCGAGAATATGCTAAGAAAATTTGATTATTTTGATAAGAAACCTGCCCTTACTCCTTACGACAGTAGTGATATTCTTAAGAAGAATGAGGGTTCTCCCATGGAGCAACACAAATATTCTCAGATGATAGGTTCTCTCATGTATATATCAAACAGGACCAGACCTGATATTGCATTTGCTATTGGGAGACTAAGTAGATATACTAGTAATCCAAATCAGTTACATTGGACAGCATTAGAAAGAGTATTTAGATATCTTAGACTCTAGATTATATGTTGCACTATACTAGACATCCTGATATCATAGAAGGTTATTCAGATGCAAACTGGGTAACTGACACATGATGTAAAATCCACTACTGGATACGTTTTCACTCTAGGAGGAGCTGCAATCTCCTGGGGCTCATGTAAATAAACTATCATAGCTAGGAGTACAATGGACTCCGAAATGATAGCCTTGGACACTATATGTACAGAAGCAAAATGGCTAAGAAACCTTATTATGCATATACTTGTTTCTATTAATCCTGTTCTTGCAATTTCTGTAAACTGTGATAATAAATCTGTTATGGAACTACTAAAGCATGATTCTGTGCTGTGAATGCTAAGATGAACAAGCACCTGCAGCTGCGCTTCAAGTCTATAAAGAGCCTATTGGACAAATATGTGGTTCTTGACTATATAAAGTCAGAAAAGAACCTTGCAGACCACTTGACGAAGGGTCTGTCTAGGACTTTGATCCTAGAATCATTGAGGGGGATGGGGTTTAAGCCCCATAAGTAAAGTCACCAGCAGTGGCAACCCAACCGAGTCTGACTGGAGATCCCAAGAAGCTGGTTCAATGGGTAGGAACAAGCTGGACTTAGGTGACTTTTAGGAACACTGAACCCGAAATTAAAATCTTATTCTATAATGCCCAAGTGGCTTGTACATGCGTACAATGATTTCCCATCCCTATGGTGACTGTTCTTGAGTGATATGGTTAGGATGAGTTTTAAAACTCTTAATAGGTCCAAGATGATATGCGGGGGTTGAAACCTATCACCAACCTTAAGGACTTACCTATATGAGAGGTCGTGAAGGCTGCGACTATGGGACGGCGATCCCAGACAACTCTCATGAATTTGGGATTAGTGCGCATGGTTAACCAAAAGCGCCACCCGTTAGACCCAGAACCTCTAGCGTATTATGTGTGCTATTTTTCTGAATCTGGTAAAAGAAGTCTGATTCAAGGCATAGTCCATCAAGTACTTCTTCAGACAAAGACAATAATCACTAAGTGAGATTCAAGGTTGTAGTCAATCTCATGTATGTATAGTATATACCTGCCTAGAAACTCTTCTTTTTAATTTCTTTGTCACTTCTATTTCGGAACTTGACCTTTGGGGGGGGGGATTGTTAGCTTTGCTTGAGCAAAAGCTCAACTTTCCTTTTTTCTTTAGTCCCATATCGGTTGGACCACCTCTCCCTTGTATGTATATATTAGTTCTTCTTTATTGCTCTCTTAAAGATGTTGTGTGGGGACCCCTTGGGCCACAACGCGCGCGCCGCCGCCGTCGCCCCTGCTCGTCTCGGCTCGGTTCGGCGCGCGTAACGGTGTGCGGGTACGTGCCACACCTGCGGGCGCCGAATGCCGATCCAATTTGCTCTTAGGGTTCGGGCTGGGATCCAAATTTTTTTTTTGCTCCTCTTTTAATTTTTGAACCATTTGACTCATTCAAATTTTGAACGTTGAGGCTTATGTTCAGGTTCATTGAACCTAGTGACAGCTTCTGTAACAGCTCATTTGACAGCTTTTTTTTACGTTTCTTTCCTTTTGTAATTGTTCCTTAATGACCTGTTTATGAGCCATTTACTGTTCCTGTCCCAGTGCTGTGTGTCTTGGACTGCCTATATATTGTTGTCTTCTCCTTCATTTTTTACAGAAAATCCTCCTACGTGAAACCTCTCTCAAACCACATTCCTGTTCTTTAAATCTTTGCTCTGGGCAGAGCTAAGTTCGCTCTCTCTCTCCGAGTTGTGTGCAACGAAGAGAACCCGGTAGTCAGGGGGGGGTTTACCACTAGGAGCTTCCGAGAAACGTCTGCATATAGATCTCGGATCAACTCTTAGGACAATGCTTCGTGCACGACTTCCCAAGAGGGCCGGTAACAATTTTTTTTCTTTGTTCTTTTATAAATCTCTGAAAAATAATATATATATATATTATATATATATATAACAGTTGTCCCTTCTGCCACCTCAACCACCTGGACATCCGAAGCCCTTCTTTTGTGAGGAGCTCCTCGTCATCTTGGCCTTTGTCATGGTGATCGATTCCTTCTCCATCATCTCCTTCTTCAAATGATGAGGACCATCTTCAGCTATGCGCGTCTATTGGGCAAAACAAAAATGGTGACGCCCAACGATGATGACAACACCAACGACGAACCCCATAAATCCCGTCACTACCGTTTGAAATGTTGTGCTTGCAAGATTCATGTTGAAGCCAACCCCATCTACATGTCAATTAATCAATTCTTTGCTCTATTCTCGTAATGATTGTTTTTCTATAGGAATTCTAGTTTCGACAAGGGCAATGATCAAGTTTGTATTGATTTTTTGTGTAAATTTTTGTCTACAAGCTATTGTCATGAAATTACTCAATTGCAGTTAAAATTTTTTATTGATTTTACTTTACAAGTTATTGTTATAGAATTATTCAATTGAAATAATTTTTTTATATTAATTTTACTTTTGATTAAGATTGTAATGTTTATTGATACGTTTTAATCAAATGTCAACACTAATTATAATAAATGTTGATTTTATTAGTTAATAAAAAAAATCGTTATTGTACGAGTGATTTGACAACACA
>JAYESA010000001.1:97237042-97515075 GCA_036927795.1 Iris macrosiphon | reverse complement strand
GCGATTTCGGGAGAACCAGGGATCTGAATCATGAATCATTTGGAGTTTCAGAAAACTAACGTCGAGACCTTTGACATATGTTTTGTCCATAATTTAATTCGAATTATTTTTATGCTGTTAATTCTGTAGAACTATAAGGTTAGCAATCAACTACCGTTGCATAATACGATTTTGTATGTGCAATAGTTTCTAAACGAGTTCGAATTCGGATGAGCCATAAATTTTAGAATGTTTGTGAAGACGAAATCTATAGGAAATCATGCATGAAAGTCGAATTTGTATCGGTGACTTTTCGGTCAACAGATTGCCTCGATTTGCGTGCCATGAGTCTCAAGTTAATAAAATTGGATTCTTTGGACAACATTTAGGAATTAACCTAAAAAATAATAATAATAAGATTAAACTAATATTTTAGAGGAATTATTTTAGAATTAAACAAATTAGATTATCGTTTGACATGGTAACACGACATACGTAGTATTTGGACTCTGAATTGGGACCTCATCTAACCACAGCTAAGGACCACAGACGAGTACATTTTCGTGATTACTTTCAGTGCTTGATAGTCTCTATAACGCATGCTTGGTATTAATTATTTGATTCTCGACACTTGTTACACGGATTAGTATGATGGATTCTTGTTATTAGATACATGATTGTTC
This sequence comes from Iris macrosiphon, assembly GCA_036927795.1. Classification (NCBI taxonomy): domain Eukaryota; kingdom Viridiplantae; phylum Streptophyta; class Magnoliopsida; order Asparagales; family Iridaceae; genus Iris; species Iris macrosiphon. Next base: position 97,514,413 of record JAYESA010000001.1, on the reverse strand, counting down.
GAGATTATTGTTATTTCTTCGTGACTGGTTCGGAATCCATGTTTTACTCGTGGGAAGAAAAAATACTTAGTGTACGTGTGAACTACACTTTTCATCCCATGGTTATACTGGAATAATTGCAGCCATACACGACACGTGTGGTTTTTTGGATTTTACCCTTAGTCGTTCACATGTCAACAAGGTATTTCAAATCATGTAGAATAGTTTGTTCCTATTTGTTCTTCCAAACATTGCAGTTATTTCCTATGTTGCTTAGAGATATTATACTACATCTTTGCCATGATAGGACTTCAGCATTTAGTTATACTGGTTGCCTTATTGTGATTTCAGTTTTGTTGCTATCATATATTCTTTACTATTTATTGTCTTATAGCTTCTACCATGTGTTGAAACTATTTTCACTGTGATGTACTCGTTTCTTTCCTTACTGGATAACCATATTTTAGGTGACTATAATGAGGATACGATCCCTACACATTATGGACCGTATGCTAGCAACTTAGCTGAGCCTGATCTTGTCCTTCAGGAGGATCAGGGAGAGTCAGCAGCTCAGACACCGTCTGCGATGGAGTAGTTTAGTAGAGTAGTAGTTTTGTTAGTTATTTTGGACCAGATTGTTCTCCAATAATTTTTTTAGAGTATTTTGAATATTATTCCTTAGATATTTTGTTACCTTGGGAGACTTCTTGGACCCGCATCGAGACTATTATTTTATTATTATCTATAGTGTATTTATTTAAATTAGTGCATATGATTGAGTATAGTATGAAGATGTATATATGTTATGAGTTGTAGATTATACTTGTGGCTTATTGTACAGTGTTCTACCGCCGACACAGCGACGTAAGCTGGACGTACTTATGACTCATGCCCAAATCCAGGGTGTGGGTCATGATATATTTTTTTATGGTGGCCCATGCAGGTCAGGTTTCGCACAAGGTTGCAAACTCGTAGTGGTACTCAAGTTAGATTTACGACTGCGAGCCTGTCATAGGATATATATACTAGGAATAAGAAAATACTCAATCACAATAAGGGATCCCATATACTCAACTTGCTAACCCTTATTAATTTCTTTCGAGCAATCAGACCTCTTTAATAGTTGATATTTTTTCTTGAATACTACATTATCTTGTGCCATATCAATTGAATTCTTGTTATTTTTAACCTTTCAGAATGCTACCCAAGACTAGAGTGTACGATTCCAGAGCCAATGATGCTCTCCCCACACCATACGCATAGCAGGAGGCATTATCCTAGTCAGTGATACTTGCAAGGGGCATCGTGTTACGTTGGGAGGCTACAATTTGGATGCTAATTTACTCGTAATGCCATTTTCGAGTTTTGAAATTGTCCTCGATATAGATTGGTTGAGTATGCACCATGATAGCATAGACTGTCTTAGAGGATGTAACTGTTCCGCCCTCCAGGAGAGGCAAAATTTAAGTTTTTTAGGGGAGGAGTTTAGCAGAGTGATGGAATTATTTGAGGAGCTATAGTAGCATAGAAGGACTTGCCACACCCTATTATTGCAGAGTTTCTAGACGTATTTCTTGAGGAGCTACCAGGATTAATCCCGGATAGAGATCTTGAATTTTTTATTGACTTAGTGCATGTGGTAGAGCCGGTGTCACAACAAGTCTACAGCATCAACAACAGCGAACTGGCAGAACTGAAGAAGCTGGTTGATGAATTGCTAGACAAGGGTTTCATTAGATCAAGTTCCTCGTCTTGGAGAGCCCTGGCCTTATTTGTACCGAAAAAAGATGGGTCGATGCGAATGTGCATTGATTACAAGGCTCTGAACAACCTCACCATCAAAATCAAATACCCGCTAACAAGGATAAATGATATTTTCGATCAGTTGAGCGATGCGAGGATATTTTCGAAGATTGATTTAAGGTCTGGCTATTATCAGTTGAAGGTGAAGAAGGAAGATATTCCGATAACTGTATTTCGGACAAGATATGGCCAATATGAGTTTAAGGTGATATCATTTGGGTTGACTAATGTCCCGACAGTCTTCATGAACTTGATGAACAAGGTATTCCACCAGTACCTTGACAAGTTCGTAGTAGTATTCATAGATGATATTCTTATCTATTCGAAGACACCGGAAGAGCATGAGAAGAATATATGGATTGTGCTAGAGACCCTTTGGAAGGAGAAGCTCTATGGAAAACTCTCAAAATATGAGCTCTTAGTGGATAAGGTTGAGTTTCTTAGGCATATGGTGACTGGAGAAGGGATATCGGTGGATCTAAAGAATATTGCTGTTGTAGAGTCTTGGACTACTCCGAGTTCTGTTGTAGAGATCAGAATCTTCTTAGGATTGGCCGGGTATTATAGGAAATTTGTGAAGAATTTTTCTCGGATCGTAAAGCTATTGACTAGACTCACTCGGAAGGATGTGCAATAAGTATGGACCGAAGAATGTCAGCTGCATTTAATAAGCTAAAGAAGAGGTTGACCATAGAGCCTATTTTGACGGTGCCATCGAGGACGGGTGGATTTGTCATTTATAGCGATAATTCAGGGAAGGGCTTGGGATGTGTTCTAGAGTAGAACAAGATGGTGGTGGCGAATGCTTCTAGACAGTTGTGGCCACATGAGAAAAACTATCATACTCACAACTTGGAATTAGTAGCGGTGATCTTCGCTCTAAAGTTGTGGAGACATTATCTATACGGAGAGAGTGTGGAAATATACACTAACCACGAGAGCTTGAAGTACGTCTTTATGCAGAAAGAGCTGAATATGAGGCAGTACAGATGGCTAGAACTGATAAAGGATTTTGAAATTTTACTATAGTATCATCCAGGGAAGGCTAACGTATTTGTCGATGCCTTGAGCAGATATCCAGTAGCGATGTACTTGACAATGGATCATCACTTATTAGCAGACTCGGATAGCCTGGGAATCAAGGTTATTGTTCCAGGAGTGGAGACGCAGATGATGGGCATGCAAATTTAGTCAGGGTTGATGAAGAAGATCCGAGAGAGACAGTACCAGGATGAGGGTTTACGAAGCCTCAGAGCTTAGGTGCAAGCATGATTGATGGAGGACTTCGCTATTACTGAGGATGGTTCACTAAGGCACGGGACTAGGTTATGTGTGCCTAGTAGGGACCAGCGGGAAGAGATCATTTAGGAGACCCATCGTTCCTAATATTATATACATCCGGGAGCTAACAAGATGTATAAGGACCTAAGGGAACACGTGTGGTGGTATGGGATGAAGTGAGAGGTAGCATATTTTGTCTCCCGATGTAAATTCCCTAATTTTTTAATTTTTAATTTTATTATTTAATTATCGGTATTATGAAATTATTGAGATTAAGGAAGATTTTTCAGCATTTTTGCTAATTATAATAAATATATATTCATGGATTGATAATTATGTATATGTAATTAATTACTAATTGTAACACCCCGTTCCGCTCAAGCGGACTGCCGTCTCAAACGGCAGAAGTGCAACTGTCCCGACCCGCCTTGCCTCAAACGAGAAGCAAAGGATATCCAGACTTGCCCCTACAGGAATCAGCTTAGGCTTTCAGAGGCTCGCTCGACGTATCGCTCTACCGAGGCGAATCATCGCTAAGGTGGGTGGCTACGGTGAACTTGTCTTTGCTTAGCCAGCACACATAAAAATCTGGAATGTTTATGCTAGTCGCTAGGTGATTCACCCCCTGCATGCTAATAAATCCAACGCACCTAGCTAAGGAAATAATCCCAACTTGTATTGCTTATGCTAGAACATGGAAATTGAAATACTGCTTATATTCAGACCCTCGCATGCTAAGTCCCTAACGGTTTCTAACTCTCGGTTTACCTTCGGGCCCGAGCAAACGTGCTGCTTATGTTCCTTAGAAACGCATGCTTGTCTGCTTGTAATATTTCCATATTTTCATCCAAACCCCGGGAGACTACTACGTAGCCGTTCCGTGCCTGAATGAACCTGCAAGTATCCGGGACCGTTGGGTTTCCAAGGCAATCCCCGAACCAGGGGCACGCATCAGGGTAATAAATACTGAACGTGAATCCAATAACGTGATAACTGAATGATAATCACATCAAGTCTACATCTGAACGAGAATCACGCTACGTAACGAATGAATCTCAGCTCTTGGAGCAAACGCTCGTTCAGATCACGAATCATGGATTATCATTCAAGTTGTGGATTGAAACTGACCCTGACCTGCATGTCGCGGACAACTCGACAATGAGGTACCGTTCCACGGGCGGTCACCGGGGCACTGGGACCGACCCGATCCGGATGGAACACAACGTAATAGTCGCTCACGTGATTGACGGGATGGTTTGCAGCGCCTCACGTGCTTTCGTTGCATTCTCTACCCCGCCAATTGACTATGGTCCTTTATGGCTATGCCAGCGACTAACGTTCATATAAATAAGTTATCCTCGCTTAGCGGCTATCCGCATGCGAGTTATTGCATCGCATCAAGAAACAACTGAACACCTGAACGATCATGTTAAAATGACCCTCGTGTTTGCATATGCTATACCTCCTGAATGTTTATACTTGCCCGTGCTTGAATTAACGATATTTGCCTCAATGTTTACCTTGGACAGGGAAGGAGATGGTAAGTTGGTAAGTCTCGTCGTGTTTCCTCTCATGTTGCACGGCCCACTGCCCGACACATTAGGCTATTCAATATTTGCATAAAACTGATCCTAAGGCAACTAGAAAGACAACTTGATAGTTGGTGCACGAAACTTATATTACGTATTTGGATTTGTCGAGCGGGCGAGTAGCTTCCCCACCAGTGCATTCAATGTACTGATAATCCACCAGTTTGTATGCAGGGTGCGGAAGAACCTCGTGTCGTGCAGATGCCTCCAACGTGCGTGCTTAGGCGTGAAGATCACTCCGAAGCAACGGTGAGTTCGGAACTGAAGCACATATACAAGACATAATATTGTGAACATAGCCCGAACTCGCCTGTACAATCATTCCACAGTTGTAGCCACTTGGCACTCTTTTACTGTTTCAGAGAGAGAGGCTTGAGCGACTTGTAATCCCGGCTATACGCCGCCTGTAACACTTGTTTATATCAATAAAAGAGCTTGCTTACTTCAACTTGTGTTTCAATGCTTCCGCTATATTGTCGACTCAGTAAACCTGTTACCGATCGCCTGTACGTTCATGACTCTGCTGCACTCGGACAATCTGTGCAACTCTGTGGCTTAGAACTCTTACCGCCTGCCAATGAATCACTGCCTTGCACGAGCGCGGTTCACGCTCGTGCGGCATCACGCCCGGATGGGTTAAGCGACCGTTCCGCGGGAGCGCTAGCGAGGGTGATTCCCGCCTAGCGGGAACGGTCGATTGCCTGCGGGAGATCGGGGCATGACATAGTGGTATCAGAGCCTGGCTTCTACGCCTTTGGACTTTATTTCGAATATCTCTGTTTTGAAAGCTCGTTCGTGGGTTATGTGTACGCTCTCTCTCAATGCCTCGATGGGATGTTCCAACAATAAGTCTAAATACTTTCAAAATACGTTTTGAATGATATGATATGCTTGCTTGTCTGCTATTGTGCTGCGAGTGGCCTTTGTGCCAACCTATGCGAACCCTTGAGAGTATCGCTAGTAGCTTGTCCGATTTTTACTAACTCTAAGTTTGGTTGAATGCATCTATTCGAGGGACGCCTTGAACTAGTGCACCATCCAAGACTTAAGGAAAGGTGAAACTCGAGTGCTAAGACTTCGCTATCACTAAGCTGGTTGACGTGTTCACGCTAGAAGTGCACTTCGAAAGTGCGCACGATCCAGTCTAAGCGATATGCTGATTTCGAAGCTTGTGCAAGTGAATATCCAAATGAACAAGTACAACGACTTGTCTAGGATTGCCTCAACCCTAGAATACTGCTTGTCCTTAGTAAGTCTCGAGGACGAGACTTTTTCTAAGTTGGGTAGGATGTAACACCCCGTTCCGCTCAAGCGGACTGCCGTCTCGAATGGCAGAAGTGCAACTGTCCCGACCCACCTTGCCTCAAACGAGAAGCAAAGGATATCCAGACTTGCCCCTACAGGAATCAGCTTAGGCTTTCAGAGGCTCGCTCGGCGTATCGCTCTACCGAGGCGAATCATCGCTAAGGTGGGTGGCTACGATGAACTTGTCTTTGCTTAGCCAGCACACATAAAAATCTGGAATGTTTATGCTAGTCGCTAGGTGATTCACCCCCTGCATGCTAATAAATCCAACGCACCTAGCTAAGGGATTAATCCCAACTTGTATTGCTTATGCTAGAACATGGAAATTGAAATACTGCTTATATTCATACCCTCACATGCTAAGTCCCTAACGGTTTCTAACTCTCGGTTTACCTTCGGGCCTGAGCAAACGTGCTGCTTATGTTCCTTAGAAACGCATGCTTGTCTGCTTGTAATGTTGCCATATTTTCATCCAAACCCCGGAAGACTACTACGTAGCCGTTTCGTGCCTGAATGAACCTGCAAGTATCTGGGACCGTTGGGTTTCCAAGGCAATCCCCGAACCAGGGGCACGCATCAGGGTAATAAATACTGAACGTGAATCCAATAACGTGACAACTGAATGATAATCACATCAAGTCTACATTTGAAGGGGAATCACGTCACGTAACGAACGAATCTCAGCTCTTGGAGCAAACGCTCGTTCAGATCACGAATCATGGATTATCATTCAAGTTGTGGATTGAAACTGACCCTGACCTGCATGTCGCGGACAACTCGACAACGAGGCACCGTTCCACGGGCGGTCACCGGGGCACTGGGACCGACCCGATCCCGATGGAACACAACATAATAGTCGCTCACTTGATTGACGGGATGGTTTGCAGTGCCTCACGTGCTTTCGTTGCATTCTCTACCCCGCCAATTGACTATGGTCCTTTATGGCTATGCCAGCGACTAACGTTCATATAGATAAGTCATCCTCGCTTAGCGGCTATCCGCATGTGAGTCATTGCATCGCATCAAGAAACAACTGAACACCTGAACGATCATGTTAAAATGACCATCGTGTTTGCATATGCTATGTCTCCTAAATGTTTATACTTGCCCGTGCTTAAATTAATGATATTTGCCTCAATGTTTACCTTGGACAGGGAAGGAGATGGTAAGTTGGTAAGTCTCGCCGTATTTCCTCTCATGTTGCACGGCCCACTGCCCGACACGTTAGGATATTCAATATTTGCATGAAACTGATCCTAAGGCAACTAGAAAGACAACTTGATAGTTGGTGCATGAAACTTATATTACGTGTTTGGATTTGTCGAGCGGGCGAGTAGCTTCTCCACCAGTGCATTCAATGTACTGATAATCCACCAATTTGTATGCAGGGTGCGGAAGAACCTCGTGTCGTGCGGATGCCTCCAACGTGCGTGCTTAGGCGTGAAGATCACTCCGAAGCAACTGTGCGTCTGGAACTGAAGCACATATACAAGACATAATATTGTGAACATAGCCCGAACTCGCCTGTACAATCATTCCACAGTTGTAGCCACTTGGCACGCTTTTACTGTTTCAGAGAGAGAGGCTTGAGCGACTTGTAATCCCGGCTATACGCCGCCTGTAATACTTGTTTATATCAATAAAAGAGCTTGCTTACTTCAACTTGTGTTTCAATACTTCCGCTATATTGTCGACTCAGTAAACCTGTTACCGATCGCTTGTGCGTTCATGACTCAGCTGCACTCGGACAATCTGTGCGACTCTGTGGCTTAGAACTCTTACCGCCAGCCAATGAATCACGGTCTTGCACGGGCGCAGTTCACGCTCGTGCGGCATCACGTCCGGATGGGTCAAGCGACCGTTCCGTGGGAGCGCTGGCGAGGGTGATTCCCGCCTAGCGGGAACGGCCGATTGCCTGCGGAAGATCGGGGCGTGACACTAATATTGCACAGAAAATATATTTTTGGGTATATAACTAATATTAGAGTATTATAAAAAAAATTGGAATTCATTGAGGTACAAAACTATATATATATATATATATTATAATTATTATTAAACCCATACCCATACCCGCAACCCTAAATCAAACCAAACCCGGTAACCCGAAACCCACTCATACTCATACCCACAGATCCCACCCCTACAGTACTCCTCCCGTTCACCTTCAGCTGTTGTAACTTCCCGTACCCCCTCCGATTCCTCTCCCAAAACCACCGTCGACCCTTTACTTTCCTATTCCGTAACCTCCCTTCACACCCTATATATACACCATTGGAGCAGACCACCACCACCAGCATCTCTCCACAAGTCCAGACGAACATCGATCACCACTGTCCACCGCCGACCGCCGCTGCAGGCTGCTGCAAGAAGACCCGCCCCAAATCCCGATCAACAGAGCAAAGTGAGGTACCCTTCTAAACACCCTTGTTTCTCCCGCCACAGTAAGCCAAACAGTAAACCGTCGACTACTATGTGAAGACCACATGACCCTCGTAAATCCTGTGCAATTAGTTTAGCTTATCATGTCTTGTATCAATCGCAAATCGTGACACAAAACAGAAAAAATGACCCAATTTTTAGATCAGAAATTGTTCCAACCACCCATGTTCGTGTCTAATTTACTTCCAACCTATTTAATATTTTTAAATTCTACTTGAACAGTAATTTATACAACATAATCTAGTTTTAATTCCTTTAAACACTTTATTTTAATTCGATGTATACTATAATTTATTTGCTATAGAATTCTGTCAAAAAACTTGATTTCTTAACCCAAATTTTCTCGATACGGGGTGTGTCCCGCGAAACGAGGCAACTTCATAGTATACAAATTATACCAAAATATGCGTATCATTAACGTGGACATGTGGAATTCTTTAAATTTTGATTTGGATGTGCGTGCACACCGAAATCAACGCGTATCCATCAAAAAATATCGTATCGATATGTTCTGATACTCGTCATAAGTTTGTATGTGCTTGTCATTTCACAATAAAACTTGCATCATCAGATTCGCAGCATTACGCTGGTCCTGTGACCCATGTTTGGTTAGATTCTGAGAACGTTGACTAAATACCATTTTGCGGGCCCCACGGTTCTACTTGACGGGTGATTTCGTGATCGGCTCATCAGAATTCAATTTTGGACTTTCCGTTGGGTTCATACCATTATTTTGGACTCATAGACACTAAGTTTGACAAATTTGGAGAACTTTATCTCTGGTATATTTTTTGGTGCGAAGTGGGCCACATATGGACCCCATTTTGACCAGAAACTATCAATTCTGTCCCTGTATCCAAATTAGATTTATGGGAAGTCAATTCTAGCTAATTTAAGTATTTTGAGAGCAATGGTGATATTTGTTTTGGCATCCGAAGGCGTACTTGGAGATTCCACTATTATAGGAGCAACTAACGGAGTTTAGAGCCCAAGCAAGTGTACCTTGCCAAACCTGCAGAGATCATGTTATATTATTTGCTTGAGTTCTTTCTATATATATATATATATACTTTTGTCATTTACCAGTTCAACCTAGGACCATAAGATATTTCTTAGCGTCCGAACAAGATTCGGGTGTCGACGTCATACGCGTAGTCGTGTAACGTCATTTAGAGAGTTGATTTTACGTTTCTATATTTTTGCGTGCTTGCTTTAACAAGTACGTCATACCGTAGGACACTTGATACTATTTATGTAACAAAATCATTTCTAATTTATTCATGGTGATTCTGGATAGGCTTACAAGATTAGTGACATGAGACTTGCATATATAGAGATATCATTATGGGTCGTTGTACTAGCTAGAGGTCATGATCTTGTGTGTTATGGACATGAGATATCGTGAACATGAGATTTGAGGTTACATTGGGTGGGGAGAGACACACAAGCTACAGGCTAATTATATACATACTATACTACCGGAATACATGATACTACTTACTTTGGCACTTATATTGGAGTCGTGAAATTACTTGCTGCTACGGGCTTTCCGACATTGAGCTTGTAGTGGTCTCAGCCTGAGTACTAGTGATGCTCTGATTTGTATTTCATATAGCTGGTTACATAGCTTGCCGTGAGGATCTATTTTTATTTACTGTATTTTATTTGGCTTGAAGGTTTCTTGTACCTTGCTATGTCCCCTGAGGACCTGGATCCAGATTATGTCCCCAGGTACAGCAGAGGAGGATCATCCTGAGATATACAGAACATGAGCTGACTCTGGAGTAGTACTGGCACCAGAGGACGAGGTTGTGCCAGAGGATTTCTTCTGAGTATTCAGTTAATTACTCAGTTATCTACATATCTGGACACATGGATATATGTATTAATGTTATTTTCTTTCCTTTATTGTGTCGGGTTGTTCTCCGAGACACTATTTATTTGGATTTGTTGATGGACTATATTTTGTTATCTATTATCTTGACTAGTCTATTATATTGACTTGTATTTACTTTATGTGGATGAGATTAGAATTATACTGAGATAGATGGTGTAGAATGCATTTATATTTGTTACAGCTTAAGTGCACTCTAACGGGTCCATTAAATTGGGTTTGCCCATTGGAGTTGTGCTGCTGGCCATTGCCACGTGGCTAGTCCCTCGGTATTTTGGGCTTGGAACGTGACATAGTTTTTGTGGTGGCCCATGCAGGTCAACGACTATATTGCTTTGGTTTCAACTAAGGAACCAAGCAAGCCTGCAAATTAGGATAGGATAAATTATAGAATCTTATTCACGTGTTGATATGTTCTTGACCTCTATATCGACTTTAAAATAATTTCTTGACTTGCAACCTGCCTTGACTCCTCTGTGCATCTCTTATAGTTTACTTTCTATGCAAAATAATAGATACACGAGCCAGCGACGAGATATCCATGAAAATACCATATTGTGCTGTGGTCATAGACGACGATAAGGTAATGCTACTAATTGGAGATCCCTCCACTCAACAAAGCAATCAAGCAAATCAGCATGCCTCGAGGTTCCGGCGAGACAATATTCTACCACTGCCGCAGTTTTCTCCACCGATGCCCATTTTTCCACCATGACAGCCTATGGATGGACAACAGATATTTCAAATATTCTACGCAATAATGCAAGCACAATAGTAGGTTCATCAAGAGGCCCAACAACACCATACGGAGAACTTGAGGAACAGCCTAGTGACTGTACTAGAGCAGGTGAACCCACCAGCTAGATGCCATCGACAGGATCTATCACTGATTTCCGCCAGCTGAAGTCCCATACATTTTCTGCCAAGAAGAAGCCCACTGAAGTTCATGAGTGGCTCAGAAACACTCTACACCAATTGGAAGCAGCTGAGCTTCCGAGGGAGCGTTGGATGACTGTCGTCAGGATACAGTTTATGGGCAATGTACATCACTGGTGGCTATCTGAGGAAAGATGACTCAGACCAGACCGAGTCACTTGGGAGGAGTTCTCTAGACTCTTCCAGGAGATATATATTCCAGCCATTGCCAGAGCGAAACTTAAGGATAAGTTTAACCGCCTCACTCAAGGCAACATGACGGTAGAAGAGTACAATGCAGAGTTTATCTGTTTGAGTCGCTTCACCCCTACTATGATCCCGACAGAAGAAGAGAAGGCAGAGAAGTTCTTTGACGGTCTTATCTTTAAGCTACAGAGATTAATCGGCTATGTTGCACCTACTTCATTCACGAACATCCTTGCTGCAACCCGACGCATGGAGCGTGTCACCAGGAGAGAGTCCAGCCAGAAATGGTCGTTCATATCAGCACCAACCAGAGCATAATAGTAAGAATCTGTAAAGAGACCTCACATGCACCGGCCACCCAGAGCAACCCCACTAATACTTCGTATATGTCAATATTATGGCAAGCAAGGCTATCACATGAGCGAGTGCAGACGCAAGTTGGGACTATGCTTGATTTGCTGATCAGGATAATACTCGGCACAGGAATGTATGGAACAACGGAAAGAAGCACTGATGATTCATCGACCAGCCCTACCAGCACCAAGAATCCCTACTTGTCATTATTGTGGCAAGGTAGGCCATCTCGCCAAGGAATGCCGATGCAGATTGGGATTGTGTTTGATTTGCGGTTCAGACCAGCAATCAGACAAAAATTGCTCTGAGCGACGAGAGAGAGCACCGATGGTAAACCAATAAGCTTTACCAACGCCTGAGACCAGCCCAGCAACCACATCGACTAGCTTATCCAGCACCAGGAGCATCACAGGCGAAAGATGGAGGATTCATACCACCAGCACCGGAAGGATATCAGCCGAGGACACCCTTGGCATCACAGACAACACTCTTCCAGCAGGCCCAGCAATAGCAGAAGGCACCACCATAGGGACGTGGACAGGCTTTTGCAATGATAGTGGAGAAGGGACGGACTCGAGGAGTAGCGAATATGGATAAGATTTAGTTTTATTATAGGTAGCTATAGTAACGAATATTCCTAGTAATACTTTAGCATGAGCCTGTTACTTCCATTTCTTAGCCTATACCTAGTATTATGTTAGCATAAACTTTTGGTCTACAGTAGTAATATGTCAGTGGTACCCAAGTTTTCGGAAGTTGTAGTTGATCCTCGCTCTGATCAAACTCCTTTACTCTTGAGTTACTTATCTCTCATTGCCTAGAAAAATATTTTTATTGCTTCCCTACGTGTTCTGCTTGAACAAAACCCTCACCATTCCTCTCAATTTTTTTTCCCTTGTTCATGGTCCCTTATCCTTTGTGTCGTGCTTCAACAAATGTCACACAATCATATCATCTCTTCTGGAGCAAACCTTTTCTGACCGATTATATTTTATTTTCTTAATTGCGAGGACGCAATTCTTTTAAGTTGGTAGATTATAAACTTCCTGATTCTAAATTTTATTATTTAATTATGGGTATTATGAAATTATTGAGATTAAGGAAGATTTTTCAGTAATTTTAGCTAATTATAATAAATATATATTCATGGATTGATAATTATGTATATTTAATTAATATCTAATATTGCACAAAAAATATATTTTTTGGTGTACAACTATTAGAGTATTGTAGAATTGTTTTGGATTTTATCGAGGTATAAAACTATTTTTAGATAGCTATATATATATATATATATATATATATATATATATATATATATAGAGAGAGAGAGAGAGAGAGAGAGAGAGAGAGAGAGATTAATATATTATAATTTTATTAAACCCGCACCCATATCCGAAACCCTAAATCAAACCAAATGCGGCAACCCGAAACCCACTCACACTCATACCCACAGACCCGACCTCTAAAGTACTCCCTCCATTCACCTTCAGCTGCTGTAACTCCCCGCACCCCCTTTGATTTCTCTCCCAAAACCACCATCGACCCCTTCCATTCCTATTCGGTAACCTCCCTTCACACCCTATATATACACCATTAGAGCAGACCACCACTACCAGCATCTCCCCACCAGTCCAAACGAACGTCAACCACCGCCATCTACCGCCGATCGCCGCCACAGGCAGCCGCGAAAAGACCCGCCCCAAATCTCGATCCGCAGATCAAAGTGAGGTACCCTTCTTCCCATGCCTGTTTCTTCCTGCACAGTAAACCAAACAGTGAACCGTTGACTCCTATGTAAAGACCACATGACCCTCGGGAATCTTTTATAATTAGTTTAGCTTATCATGTCCTGTGTCGATCGCAAATTGTGATACAAAATAGGAAAAAATAACCCAGTTTTAAGATCAAAAACTGTTCCAACTACCCATATTCGTGTCTAATTTACTTCCAACCTAGTTAATATTTTTATATTCTACTTGAACAGTAATATAGACAATATAACCTAGTTTTAATCCCTTTAAACACTTTATTTTAATTCGATGTATGCTGTAATTTATTTGCTATTCTGTCAAAAAACTTGATTTCTTAACCAAAAAAATTTTGATACGGGGTACGTTCCGCTAAACGAGACGACTTCGTCGTATATAAATTGCACCAAAATGCATGTATCATTAACGCAAAATTGTAAGATTTTGTGAAAGTTAATTTGGATGTACGTGCACACCGGAATCAACGTATATCCGTTAAAAAATATCGTATCGGCCTGTTCTGACACTCGTCATAACTTCGTGTGTGCTTGTCGTTTTATAACAAAACGTATGCCATCAGATTCGCAACGTTACGCTCGTCCTGTGACCCAAGTTTGGTTTGATTCTGAGAACGTTGACGAAATACCGTTTCGCAGGCCCCACGGTTCTACTTGACGGGTGATTTCGTGATCGGCTCATCGGAATCCAGTTCTGGATGTTCCGTTGGGTTCGTGCCATCGTTCTGGACTCGTAGATACTAAGTTTGAAAATTTTAGAGAACTTTATCTCTGGCACATTTTTTGGTGCGAAGTGGACCACATGTGGACCCCGCTTTGATCAGAAACTGTCAATTATGCTCATGTATCCAAATTAGACTTATGGGTAGTCAATCCTAGCTATTTCAAGTATTCTTAGAGCAATGATGATGTTTATTTCAGCATCTGGAGGCGTACTTGGAGATTCCACTATTACAGGAGCAACTGACGGAGTTCAGAGCCCAGACAAGTGTACCTTGCCAAACCTGTAGAGATCATATTATATTATTTGCTTGATTTTTTTTGTATATATACTTATGTTATGTACCTTTTCAACCTAGGACCGTAAGACGTTGCTTAGCGTTCGAACAAGATTTGGGTGTCGACGCCGTACGCGGAGTCGTGTAACGTCATTTAGAGAGTTGATTCCATGATCCTATATTTTTCGTACTTGCTTAACCAAGTACGTCATACCGTAAGACACTTGATAGTAATCATATGAAAGAATATTTTTTGAGTTATTCATGGTGATTATGTATAGGCATACAGGATTCGTGACATGAGACTTGCATATATAGATATATTATTATGACTCATTGTACTAGCTAGAGGTCATGATCTTACGTGTTATGGACATGAGATATCGTAGACATGAGATGTGAGGTTACATTGGATGGAAAGAGCTACACAGGCTACAGGCTGATTATATACATACTATACTACTATAATACATGATACTATTTGCTGCTACGGGCTCCCCGATACTGAGCTTGTAGTGATCTCAGCCTGAGTACTAGTGATGCTCTTATTTGCATTTCATATAGTTGGTTACATAGCTTGCCCTGAGGATCTACTTTTATTTATTGCATTTTATTGGCTTGAGTGTTTCTTGTACCTTGCTATGTCCCCTGAGGACCTGGAACCGAATTATGTCCCCAGGTAGAGCAGAGGAGGAATATTCCAAGATATACGGGACAGGAGCTGACGCTAGAGCAGTACTGGCACCAGAAGATGAGGTTGTGCTAGAGGATTTCTCCTGAGTATTCAGTTACTTACTCAGTTATCTATTCTTATTGTTATTTCATATCTGGATCATGGACATATGTATTTATGTTATTTTCTTTCCTATATTGTGTCGGGTTGTTCCCCGAGACACTATTTATTTGGATTTGTTTATGGACTATATCTCGTTATCTATTATCTTGACTGGGCTATCATATTAACTTGTGTTTACTTTATGTAGATAAAATTAAAATTATACTGAGATAGATGGTGTAGACTACATTTATATTTGTTACAGCTTAAGTGCACTATAATGGGTCCATTAAATTGGGTTTGTCCATTGGAGTTGTGTTGCTGGCCATTGCCACGTGGCTAGTCCCTCGGTATTTTAGGACTGGGGCGTGACACCAGATGTTTAGTGTGCCAGCAAGTCAAAGCCTAGAGGCAGAGACCAGGAGGATTGCTACAACCACTACCGATTCCTAAGTAGAAATGGGAACATATCACGATGGATTTCGGTTTTGGACATCCACACACTCCAGGAGGGAAGGACGCGATTTCGGTCATCGTTGACAGGCTAACAAAATTAGCCCATTTTTTCTTCAAAGTGGGATTGTCCACGGAGAAGCTCGCCGAGTTATATGGGAGACAGATAGTCTGGCTGCATGGAGTTCCAGTGAGCATCATCTACGATCGGGATAGCAGATTTACGTCCCACTTTTGGAGGAGTTTGCAAGCTAGCTTGGGTACCCAACTCAAATTTATCACTGATTACCACCCTCAGATGGATGGACGGTCAGAGAGAACTATTCAAATGCTCGAGGATATGCTTCAGACATGTGTACTAGATTTTGGTGGCTCATGGGAGGATCATCTTCACCTGGTAGAGTTTGCATATAATAATAGCTATCAGGCCAGTATCGAGATATCTCCTTTCGAGACTCTGCACGGTAGGAGATGTCGGACTCTATTGTCTTGGGATGACGTAGGCGAGAGAGTACTATTGGGACCAGAGATGGTAGTTTATGCTGTAAAAAAAGTAAAATAGATCAAAGAGAGACTTCGTATGGCTCAAGACAGACAGAAGCAGTCGACCGATAGCCGCCGGAGACCGTTAGAGTTTGGGGTTGGCGACTTAGTGTTCTTAAGGATCTCTCCGACACGTCGTACTCTTCATTTCGATGGAGGTGGCAAGCTTAGTCCAAGATTCATTTGACCTTTCAATGTTCTGGAGAAGGTCGGGGCAGTAGCCTATCGACTAGCATTACCTCCCACATTGGAAGGAGTACATAACGTGTTTTATATGTCCCAGCTAAGGCGATACATGGCAGATCCTAGACCGCAGAGATAAAGTACTTCATAACCAAGTAATTCCCTTTGTTACTGTCGCCTGAAGGCATCACTCTCCTGTTGAATCGACGTGGGAAAGAGAGGACAAGATGCGAGAGCATTACCCCTATCATTTTGCACCATGAGGTATTTTCCTTCTTGTACTTGTTCTGCCGCAAATTTTGAGGACAATTTTTTTTTGGGGGGATAGACTTGTAACCTCCATATCCTAAAATTCTAGCTTAAATATTATTATTAGGTTAATTTGGGGCTATTAGGATTTTTTTCACAAATATTTGGTTAATTAAAACTAGTAACACTAATTTCCTAGAACTTTCAAGAATTTATTTCAGTGTCAAACCTAATTAAAATTATCCCAAACTTTGATTTTAGGTTCTAAATAACTAAATATATTTTCAAAATTTTTTTGAACATTTTTAAAATATTTTTAGCATTTACTTTGATTTTAGGTTCTAAATAACTGCAATTAAAAACATTTATCTGGAATAAAAAATGCTTTTATTAATTCTTTGCACGTCAGCTCGCGTGGGCCCACCTGTTAGCCGCTGACAGTGTAGTGTGGGGCTCGCACTTCAGCAAGCGCGTCGTGTGGGTGGGTCAGGAAGTGGGTCTTCGAGCCGCGCTCGAATTCTATAGCCAAGTCGCGTGGAATTTTGACCGCCCGATCTGGGCGGGATGCTTTCGGATGTCGTCATATGGCACTCCCCGAGCCTCTGAGCCGCCTATATATATATATATATATATATATATATATATATATATATATATATATATAGAGAGAGAGAGAGAGAGAGAGAGAGAGAGAGGGTGTATAGGGTTTAATTTCTGCGATTTAATTAGGAGAGAGAGAGAGAGAGACTTTATGGAGTTACCATCTAGGGTTTTGATCTTTCAGAAGCCATTGTGGATAGTGTCGGACTCCAAACGTATCTCAGTTTCTTGTGTTAGAACCGTATTGAGGTTAGTATTCTGAATATATAATTTGTTTCAAAAATTCAAAATATTAAATTCTAGAAATTTTATAGAGCATAGCATGTCCAAAAATAGATGTGTCTCGGTGTTTTCGTGATTCCGGGAGAACCAGGGATCTGAATCATGAACCGTTTAAAATTTCAGAAAGATGACATCGAGAACATCGACATAAGACTGACTTAGAATTTAATTTGAATTATTTCTATGCTGTTAATTTTCTAGAACTTCTATCTAGCTATCAACCATCGTTGCACAATACGATTTTGTATGTGCAATAGTTTCCAAACGAATTCGAATCCAGATGAACCGTAAATTCTAGCATGTTTGTGAAATCTACAGGAAATCTTGCATGAAAGTTGAGTTTATAACGGTTAACTTTTCGATCAACAGATTGCCTCAATTTACGTGCCATGAGTCTCGAGTTGATAAAATTAGGTTCTTTTGACAAAATTTAGGAATCAACCTAAAAAATCAGAATAATAAGATTAAACTAAGATTTTTGAGGAATTATTTCAAAATTAAATAAATTAAATTATCTTTTGACATGGTAACACGTCATACGTAGGATTTGGACTCTGAATTGGGACATGATCCAACCACAACTAAGGACCAAAGACGAGTACATTTTCATGATTACTTTTAGTGTATTATAGTCTCTATAACGAATGCTTGGTATTGATTATTTGATTCTCGACACTTGTTACACGGATTAGCATTATGGATTTTGTGATGAGATGTAGTACCCCGCTCCGCGTCGGCACTATGTACAAAAGATATCGATTTGCTGACTCAAAAAGGATACCTTCCTTAAGAGCTCCTTGTTGAAGCAGGAGATGACTGATCAAGGTGAGTGGGAAGAAACTCCGTTCTCTGATTCTTGCACGCCTTAATAATAAATTTGAGTTTTTGAATGCTTGTTTGCTTAAGAAGAATGATAGAACCTGCTTTGCATACTTAATAAGAGAACTCACATAGCTTGTCATTGAAATGAACATGTCTACTTAATAGGAGAACTTGAAACGCTTGTCTAAGAGTAAGATATTGCTTGAACATGTTTCACTATCGTTGTGTTTCGAGAGAACCATATCGTGCTTAAACTTGTTCAGAGAGGGTGGCTAGTCCTCACAGAGATATATGGTCTGATGGTTTATCTCGTCTGCATCCTAGAGTTTATCTGATATTATTTCATGCATTCGCATCGGTCGGACAATGGCTATTGGTGAAGAGTTAAACCTTGGTCACGGCTGCTACAGAGATAGTAGAAAGCAACCATGAGTCACAGTTGCTAATAGAATCAGATAAAGGAGTCATTGTTTAGCTGGATTATCGCTACCGATCCTGAGTTTCTCGGGGACCGAAAAGCATATAGATAGTTCATTGTGTTGGCTTGATAAAGGATAGTCCCTAGATGTATATTTGCCCCTAGAGTCTTTGAGTATAGCTCATGAGACACGCTGCGCACACCCTGATAATAGAATAATCGGCTTGTCTTGCATGCTTGCTTATATCGAATATGAACTATATTTTCAAATATGTTTCCAAAGGAAGTAATATCACTCCGTTGTTGTGCTGCATGTAATGAACATAAGTAAAACTAGAAAGATCACTAGTAATGTAATAATTTTTAATATAATTACTTAGTGTTGGTTTTAATGAATGTTGCTTCTGTTCAGTTGTTTATACTCACCAATACTTATAAAAGTGCTGATCCACCAATAGTTTGTATGTTTGCAGGTGCTGGATCATCCGAGGAAGTGATAGGCGTGCCTCATCCCCAAGACCCCAAAATCTAGTTTCGATTGTCTTGAGCTACTTTTGTATACAGGGGCATAATGTATGGAACGATGCCATTGCATTCAGAGAACCCGATGCCTCGATTTGCCCCGTATACTCAGATGGATAAATGCTTGCAACAATGTCCCTCCGCTGCTTATTCGATAGATGTGATGATAGCCAAACTTTAACAATGTTGCCTTGTGCGGGCGCAACCCCAGGCTCGTACGGTATTATGTCTCGGTGGCAAACGACTATACGTCCCGCGGGAGCACCGAGGTGCGATAATTTGCGCCCGGCGAGGGCGTGGTTGGGAGACCCTCGGGACTGGGGCGTGACATAATGGTATAAGAGCGACTCGATTCTTTGCCCATTCTGTTGCCTATGACTCTGAGAAGTGCTCGATATTGTATTGCAATAGAGCGTTCCATACAATAAGTCCCATACAATAAGTCCATAGATATTCTTAAAGTTGTGCAAAAGTTTTCTAGATTTGATTTGTTGCTTGAGAGTTATGCTTTCGTGCTTGTGTTTTGCTAGAGTTTTCGATTGAGGATGGCGAGAGATGAGGACTATCGCTGCTCGGGATATCAAAAAATTTCTCCTTGAAGTTTCAATGATGAATCTTTTTATTGGTGGATGAGTATGTAGTGCCCTGCTCCTCGTTGGTACAATGTACAAAAGATATCGATTTACTGACTCAAAAAGAATATTTTTCTTAAGAGCTCCTTGTTGAAGCAGGAGATGACTGATCAAGGTGAGTGGGCAGAAACTTCGTTCTCTGATTCTTGTACGCCTTAATAATAAATCTGAGTTTTTGAATGCTTGTTTGCTTAAAAATAATGATAGAACCTGCTTTGCATACTTAATAAGAGAACTCATATAGCTTGTCATTGAAACGAACATGTCTGCTTAATAAGAGAACTTAAAACGCTTGTCTAAGAGTAAGAGATTGCTTGAACATGTTTCACTATCGCTTGTGTTTTGAGAAAACTATATCGTACTTGAACTTGTTCAGGGAGGGCGGCTAGTCCGCACAGAGATATATGGTCTGATGGTTCATCTCGTCTAAATCCTAGAGTTTATCTGATAGTGTTTCATGCATTCCCATCGGTCGGACAATGGCTATTGCTGAAGAGTTGATCCTTGGTCACGGCTGCTACAGAGATAGTGGAAAGCAACCATGAGTCACAACTGCTAATAGCATCAGATAAAGGAGTCATTGGTTAGATGGATTACCGCTATAGATCATGAGTTTCTCAGGGACCGAAAAGCATATAGCTAGTTCATTATGTTGGCTTGATAGAGGATAGTCCCTAGATGTGCATTTGTCCCTAGAGTCTTTGAGTATAGCTTATGAGACACGTTATGCACACCTGATAATAAAATAATAGGCTTGTCTTGCCTGCTTGCTTATATCGAATATGAACTCTATTTTCAAAGATGTTCCAAAAGAAGTAATATGACTCCGTTCTTGTGCTGCATGTAATGAACATAGGTAAAACTATAAAGATCACTAGTAATATAATATTTTGTAACATAATTACTTAGTATTGGTTTTAGTGAATGTTGCTTCTGTTCAGTTGTTTATACTCACCAGTACTTATAAAAGTGTTGATCCACCAACAATTTGCTTGTTCGCAGTTGCTAGATCGTCCGAGGAAGCGATAGGCATGCCTCATCCCCAAGACTCAAAAATTTGGTTTCGATTTCCTTGAGCTGTTTCGTGTAGAGGGGCATAATGTATGAAATGATGCCATTGCATTCAAAGAACCCAATGCCTCGATTTGTCCCGTATACTCAGATGGATAAATGCTTGCAACAATGTCCCTCTGCTGCTTATTCGATAGATGCGATGATAGCCAAATTTTAATGATATTGCCTTGTACGGGCGCAGCCCCATGCTCGTACGGTATCACGTCTCGGTGGCAAACGACTATACGTCCCAAGGAAGCGCCGAGGCACGGTAATTCGCACCCGGCGGAGGTGTGGTCCGGAGACCCTCGGGATTGGGCGTGACATGAGATACGTGACTGTTCTGGATTATTGTTATTTTTTTATGACTGGTTCGGAATCCATGTTGTACTCGTGGGGAGGAAAAATACTTAGTGGACGTTTGAACTACCCTTTCCATCCCATGGTCTTACTAGAATAATAGCATCCATGCACGACACGTGTGATTTTTCAAATTTTATCCTTAGTCGTTTACATGTCAACAAGTTATTTTAAATTACATAGAGTAGTTTGTTCCAATCTATTCTTCCATGCATTGCGGTTATTTCCTATGTTGCTTGGAGATATTGTACTACATCGCTGCCATGACAGGACTTCAGCATTTAGTTATACTGGTTGCCTTATTGTGATTTTAGTTTTGTTGTTATTATATATTCTTTACTATTTATTGTCTTATAGCTTCTACCATGTGTTGAAATTATTTTTACTGTGATATACTTGCTCCTTTCTTGACTGGATAACCATATTTTAGGTGACTACGATGAGGATGCGATCCTTACACATTATGGACCGTATGCCAGCGACATAACTGAGCCTTATCTTGCCCTTCAAGAGGATCAGGGAGAGTCAGCAGCTCAGACACCGTCTGCTATGGAGTAGTTTAGTAGAGTAGTGGTTTTGTTAGTTATTTTGGACCAGAATATTCTTCGACAATATTTTTAGAGTATTTTGAATATTGTTCCTTGGATATTTAGTCACCTTGGGAGACTTCTTGTACCCGCATTGAGACTATTAGTTCATTATTATCTATGGTGTATTTATTTAAATTATTGCCTGTGATTGAATATAGTATGGAGATGTATATATGTTGTGTGTTATCGATTATACTTGTGGCTTATTGTACAGCGTTCTGTCACCAACACTGCAACATAGGCTGGACGTACTCATGACTCATGCCCAAATTCAGGGTGCGGGTCGTGACAATATGTGATAATTTTATTCTACAACCCAACAGTCATTCCTGTGTCAAGGGTCCTATGTGTCGTAATCTCATGCAAGCAATAAGTTACAAAAAATATGATCACCAAATATATAATAGTAAGGCATCCCAAACTATACATACATAGATGATCAAGAAGCTAGTTACAAAATAAAGAACTAGCAAAAGTACAATATTACATGATCAGCTCTAGGTAAATGGAGAATATATTTTTTATGTAGGCCCCTAGGCTAGAATGTCATATTCAAAAATATGAGCTAAATACGTGCTCGGTGGCTAAACGCCTCAAAATTATAAGTACAAGATCAAGTGTGTGATGAATAAGAAACCCACTCATGTCCTCGTGTGCTCCTGGTGTTCACCATCTTGAGACAGAAAATATGGGAGATGCTGTAGTCCTGCTCCGAAATTTGGTCATACAAAACAAGTGGGATCAGACCCCAAAATAGCAAGTACCACAAGGAAGCCAACATAGGAACTAAACCAACATGTAGACAAATCAGTCAGAAATGGCACAAGTTTTAGTTAAAAAAGTGCAGTAGATAAAATAAGAGTTAAACAGTTGTGGAGTATTTAAACAAGGATGACTAAAATCAGTATTCGGGTTACAGTTTTCTAGATCAACTATTAAACAAATCAGGATAGGACTAGACTAGACTGGAAATCAAGCAATCACGGCAAATTAAGCCCTACATCTTGCTATCATTAGCTAACTAGTGTTATCACAGTCTTAGTTATTAACACATACAATTTGAGATTCCATACAGCCACATGCCCTGCAGACTATCCGGGTTATTCAGGCGAAAGGATACATAGAATAGATTATATCAGGTATAATAATTTACATGAATATGCAACCCTCGACGGCGTGCTGGAAGTGTGCCCCTCACGACGAAGATCTCCAAATCCATCAGGTATCGCTGGGATACCAGGATTGCATCTACCCAAAAAATCTTTTTAAAGGCTTCTAATACAATGTTCTAGTTGTTATCCTGGGTAAGTTATTAAGAATTTCTGATCGTGGTGCTCAAAACTTTGTCTTAGACATGATAGTAGCTTGATAAGTACATTCACGACAGGAGCATGCAAATCAACCACAAAAATTTATCTTACCAATTCAAGAATTTCAGTTCAGAAAATCCTAGCATGTCATGAGTGTGCTTCGTCGAGCCACTATCAGAAGTATCGGTACATGTTAGGTTTACTCGATACGATGAGCTATTATCAGGAATATCAGTACAAATCTTGAATCGAGAGTTCAAGATTAATAGTGTCAATAAAATCCATGTTCAATTCTAGCATGTTAGGAGTGTGCTTTGTCAAGCCAGTATCAGGAGTATCAGTTCAAGTCAGGTGTCGGAAGTTCAAGATTAATAGTGTCAATATAATCCATGTTCAAGAAATTTTAGGTTCTGGCAGGTTATCACAAATTAGGTTATAAGCAATTTAAAGAAAGCTTACATTCATAACAATTAAACAGAATAGGCTAAACCATAGAAATAGTTAAACCATAAGAGAACAAATCATAAGAAACTAAGCTACTACAAGTATCATAGGCACATGTGGTAAGCTGGTTACATGCAAGAGTTGGCCGCATGCATCACGCTGGCCGCATGGGAGAGCTGGCTGCATGAAAGATGCAAAGTCCACTCCTCGGGACAAGATGAGTGACAGACAGTAAATTCAAGATCAGAAAAGTGACTGATGTGACTGACCGTGTTAGAGAAGTGACCGATATGACTAGTCAAGAAAGAGAGTCAGAAGGAAACGCCAAAATCGTAGAAAGTCATGACAAGGCGGTACTAAATCATACGTTCAAAGAAAAGAGGAACACATAGCTCCGGACCGCATGGACGACTCAGCCGCATGCTCCTCTTAGCCATATACACATTTGGGCTGCATAAAATCTTTTAAAATTAGAGAAATTTTATTCATTCAAGTTCCATGCATTTGGCCAAGGAATGCATGTGCAGATTCAGTCATGCATCCAAAAAGATGGTCGCATACTAACTTGGAGCGAGAACTCCAGGCCTCATACCATGCGGGGCGCATGGAACTTTTTCGGCCCAAAAGAGCAAGTTTCAGCCATGAAAAAGCTCCAAGTCTGAAAACTTATTTTCTTCATGAAATCCTCATTTCAAGTCCGAATCCAGCAAAGTAAATTTCAAAATCGCATGAAATCAAGTGCTCATCAACATGGAACAACTAGTTTTGAAAAATATCAAGTTTTAAGAGATCAAAACTAAGAAAACTCATGAACACCCAAAAACGTAGAATTCAGATCTACTCCTACCAAGGCATCTAAACCAAAAATAACAAGAAGTAAACATGTAGAGAAACTCATAGAGAACAATATATTGAAAATAAAATACAAGGAAGCTAAATAAATACAATATAACAAGGTCTTCCTCATTGGCAAAATGTACTTGCCTAAAAAACTACTACCACTACTACCCAAGGCAAGCTCACAGCTGGGGCTAGAATTCTGCCAAGGAGAGGAGAGGGAGAAGAAAATGAATAAAGAAAGGGAAATAAAGAAGAATGAGGAGGAGAAAGAAAATAAAGGCTATATATATATCAAAGGGTGACTAGCATTATTCATAATTCTAGAAATTACATGAAAGCAGCTAGAAAAATCCATAAATTACACGGAAAGCAATATACATCTATAACAAACATATACCAGATAAGATACAATAATACTAAAATAGTGAGACAGGTCTCAAACCTCTCACTTCCTAAGAAAAATCCTGTCCTCAAAATTTTAACAAGGCACCGGGTCTCTCAAGCTATCTCTAGAGATTAAGCAGGTAATAAAATAAGTAAGACCATACGATTATCAATCAGATGATACGAACTACCTAGAACAGGACAAGCATGAACAAGACAAGATCAAGGTACAAGATATACGAACAAATATATACATCACGAGTCAAACAAATACGGCTATCAAGCTCGAATATCATCATCGCTCTCCCAAGTCGACTCGCCAGGTGAGTGATGCCCCCAAGCAACTCGGACTAAACGAATAGCCTGGTTCTTGAGAATCTTCTCTCTCCGGTCCAAAATGGATACAGGCCTTTCCTCATACGAAAGGTCGGTACCAACAACCAATTCTGAATAATCCAGGACTTGACCCGTATACGGTATATACCGTCATAACTGGGATAATTGAAAAATATTATGTATCTCACTAAGCGACGGCGGAAGAGCAAGATTATTGAAAACATCTTCTACTCGCTCGAGAATATTGAACGGACATATGTACCGAGGACTAAGCTTTTCCTGTACACCGAATATGATGACTACTCGTATAGGAGAAATTCGAAGGAATATATTTCGCCGACAGAAAACTTAAGAGGTCGCCGATACGAATCGGCCCAATGACGCTGGCGATCTTGGGCTACCATGATATGCTTCCGGACTTGCTTGACTATTTCAACCATCTGAGCTATCATTTTAGGAGCAAGCAATTGCCTCTCGCCAATATCATTCCAATATACCGGGGATCAGCACTTTCGGCCATATAGTGTCTCGAACGGTGCCATTTGGATACTTGCTTGAAAACTGTTGTTGTAGGAGAATTTGACCAAGTGTAAATGATCCTTCCATGAACCACCAAAGTCAAGGGTACATGAACGAAGTATATCTTCTAGAGTCTGGATGATACACTCTAACTGACCATATATCTGCGGGTGGTAGACTGTACTGATCTTTAGACGGGTACCTAAGCTCTCCTGAAGACTTTTTCAAAAATACGAAGTAAACCTGAAATCTCTATCCGAAACTATGCTAAATGGCAGACACAATAGTCTGATAATATGTCTCACGTACATCTCAGCTAACTGTTCTGTGGACTGGCCAATTCTAAAAGAAAAAAAATTGTGCAACTTTCGTGATACGATCCACTGTTATCCAAATAGCATTTCTGTCGGCTGGGGATCTGGGAAGTCTTGATATAAAATCTCTGGTGATATGCTTCTACTTCCACTTCGAAATTGGTAATCCTGCGGGTATCTGATGCTCAGCTTTAACTTATTAACAGACCTAACATCGAGAGACAAACCGAGCAATTTCTTTCTTTATTTTGTTCCACCAAATGAACCGCTGTCATGCTAATAAACAAGAGTAAAAGAATATTCATATATTTTCATCGATTGCTAAACAAGACAAAATTTGCATGCTAGATATATAGAACTGTTATTGCATGTTACTTGTTAAAAAAACTAGATTGCTTGAACATGTTTCATTGATCGCATTGTAAAGAGAGCGAACTATTTGAATAACTTATATATTATGCTATTGAACATAACGATTGATTGAAAGAAAGAAGATTGAACCTATCAAAATGATTGAACCTATCAAATAGATTAAAAAGAAGAGAATTGAGGGCTCTGGCTCTATCGCTTGATATCATGTTTTCTTGTCTATGAATATGTGCATCGTATAGTCTATTTCTGATAAAATCGCATGCATCGCCTCGGTCTTTGGACAACTTGTGCACAAGATACTGTCTCTCAACGAATTACAGGGGCACTAGAAATTGTTCTTCCAGGGGGAGAAAATGTCATGACCCGCACCCGAAATTTGGGACACGAGTACGTGGGTACGTCTAGCCTACGCCGTAGCATCGGCGATAGAATATAATACGAACAACATACTCAATCACATAAGGAGACACGGATACCACAATATAATACGAACAACATACTCAATCACATAACTACAGTACGATAAGATCTCGAAGAAACAAGTAAGATGCAACACAAGTCTAAATAGAAATAATCTAACTCAACAATATAATCCAAGTCTCAATGAGTATGCTCGAGACAAATCCGGTACCAAAATAATCTACTAAAAGAACTAACTAGATAACTAGTGATTCCGGCTAGACCTTCCGGAATCACAACTGAACTACCAAAACCAAGTCTGCAGCTACTCACCCGGTGGTCCAAAAATGTCAGACACCAATCCTCTAAGGCATAGTCTGGAAAAATATTTTCAATCATGAAGGAGCAATGTATATCTCAAATAACAGTTCCATTTAATTGATAAGGACTATAAAACAATAAACAGATAATGCTATATACTGAGAGAAGACAGTAAATAAATGCAATGGCAAAATAAAAAGACAGACAATGTAAAGAGACAGGCAATATAGACAATATAATAAAGTCAGTGCATATATGAAACAAAGAGAACGAGGTACAATATCATATACGGGTGATGTAGTATATAATCTAAAATATAGAACTGAAACTATTCTAAGTGTTTGAAATATCAGTCTATCATGTGATCGGCTTGGGACAAGATCAGGCTTGTTACATATGATTAGCTATGATTCATGTAAGGTCAGGCTAACCATTTGGTTAGCTATGATTGTCATACCCCAGTCCTAAAATACCGAGGGACTAGACACGTGGCAATGGACAACAGCACACACTGATGGACAAATCCAATTTAATGGATCCATCAGGGCGTACTTAAGCTGTAAAACAAGTCTACGACAACAGGGCACAACTAATCTCATCCACACAAGATATAAAATATGATCCACAGAATATAAGGAATGTAAATCATCAACCAGTCTCAAATAAGTGCTTCGGGGAACAATCCGATAAATATCTGATACAATGGTTCACCAGACCAAAATATAAATGACAGAATAAAGTAAATACTGAGCATGGAACATAGATGCTCAGGAAAAGTCTTCAGCTAACACCTCATCCTCGGATGACGGTACAACTCCTGGATCAGCTCCTGCTGCGGTCCCGTATACCTCGGGATAGATCTCGTCCTCAAATCCTGGGGACATAATCCATATCCAGGTCATCAGGGGACATAGCAAGGTACAGATAATAATACAAGCCAAAATATAAGCAGTGCAGAGCATAATAAAATAAATAGGGCAAGTAAGTAACCATCTATGTGAAATGCAAGATGAGAGCAACACGAGTACTCAGGCTGAGCCACTACAAGCTCTGTGTCGAGGAGCCAGTAGCGGTAATAACACGTAATATGCCTAGCTCTGCTACGAGAGTCTACGGCCTCACAATAGTAGTAGATATATATATAAGACAGCCTGTAGCCTGTGTGTCTCTCCCCTCCCATTGTAACCACGCATATCATGACCATAACGTCTCATGTCCATGTCAAGCGGGATCATAACTAATGCAACAAGTCATAAAGTATCTATGAATATAGTATCTCTTTCAAGTCCTGTATCCTATACAGAATCACCATGAATATCTCAGGAAGATCATGTCTCATAAATAGTGTCAAGTGTCCTGGGTCAAAGTGTACTTGGTAAGACAAGTACGAGACTATAAAGTGTCAAGAATGTCCATCTCTAGATGACAATACACAACACCGCGTACGGTGTTGGCACCCGACTAATAATCGGACGCTAAGTATGTCACATGGTCCTAGGTTAAGCATGCACAACAATATAATGAAGCAAGGAAAGTATGTAACAATACTACAGAGTTTGGCAAGGTACACTTGCTTGGGGTTTCAATATCAACAGTTGTCCTTGTATCAGTGGAACCTGTAGGTACTCCTCCAAAAGCTGTAATAAACATCACCAACAGTCTCAGAAGATATCAAATAGCTAAAAACGCCTGTCCTTAAGTCCAATTTGGACACAAGGGCAAAAATGACATTTCCGGGCCAAAGCGGGGTCCATATGTGGGCCACTTTGCACCGAAAAGTGTGTCAGGGTCAAAGGTCTCCAAATTCCTCAAACTCAGTGTCTACAAGTCAGGAATAGTGATACGATCCCAACGAAACTTCCATAATTGGATTCCGATGAGCCGATCTCAAAATTGACCATCAAGTGGAGCCTGTGGGGCCCACGATATGCGATTTTGTCAACGTTCTCAGAATCGGACCAAACTTGGGTCACAGGACCACTGTATTGCTACAAGTCCGATGGCGCAAGTTTTGTCTTGATCCGACGTGTTTACACAAAGTTACAGTGTATTCCAGGACAGACGGATACGGGGCGTTGTCGGCGGATACGCGTTGATTTCGGCGTGCACGCACATCCAAATCAACCTCTGCAAAATCCTGCACGTCCGTATCAATGTTGCACACGTATCGGTAAAGACCGCGTGCGACCAAGTCATCCCGTTTGGGGGGCGCACTCAATTCCGGGGTAAAACAGGGCATTATTTTTCCTATTTTTGGATCGTGGTTTGCGATCACCACAGAACGTGATGCACTGAGCGGGTTACACGAGCACCGAGAGGGTTACACAGTCTACGCGTTACAACAGACGAAATTGAAAACGAAGTTACGAGGTGAGAGAAAACGTTACCTGAACTGGGCTCCTTGAATCTGAGTTTCACGTGTCCGTGCGTCAACTTGACGCGAGCTGTGTCCTGATCGTGTCCGCTGAGTCGCGGTGCTGTTCGTTTCCGAGGGCGGCCGTGTCCGTGCTAGGGCAGCGGATGGTTGACGCGACGAGCGGGGCGGCACTCGCGGGCGACAGCGGCGAGGTCGGGTGGCCGGCAGCGGCTGGGCAGTGTCTGCTGGATGATCTGGACGGGGAAGTCGAGCGGGCTGAGGTCGGGGCTGCTCGGCGGGGCTCTTGGGTCGGCTGCGGGTCAGGAGAGGCCGACGGGTTCTGGTCGGGGATGAGGGGGTCGTGCGGCGGCCTGGCGGCAGCTGCGAGGTGGAGGAGTTTGGGGAACGGCGGCATCGATCGGGTGATCGTCGGCGGGGATTGAGCGGCGGGGGTCGACTGGTCTCGGGTCGAGCGGGCGGTGGAAGGATGGAGTGGTGGAGTCGATCGACTGAGCGGAGATCGATGGCGAGGCGAGGAGATAGGCGGCTGGGTCGGATGAGAGAGGGTTTAAATAGGCAGCTATAGTAAATCCGGCGAGGGCTAGGGTTTCCACTTGGGTTTCGGGTCCGGGTCGGGTTTGACTCGGATCCGACCCGGCCCGACCTGACCCGACCCATTATGCTGGTTTGGTTCAGTCAGATTTGGTTTGGTTTATATAACCAATAGCTTTTAGGGCTTTAAAACTGATTCTGGAGTCAAATAAATTCACAGAAAAATATCCTATGTCCGATTTTCCATTTTACACCATAAAATATTATTTTTATAATATTTTAACATCAATTAACTACATTTAAAAATCTTTCAATCATAATTACCTTGGTTCTTCATCCAGAAAAATATCAAAAAGTTGAGAAAAATTATATTAAAATTATTCTGAAAAATCAGGGTGTTTACATTCTACCCCCCTAAAGAGGATTGCGTCCTCGCAATCAAAAATCAACTACTAAAGGGAAGAACTATGGAAATTACAAGAATGCTTAGTTTATAACTGCATCCGCGAACAAGTGAGGGTAACGCTGGCGCATACTATCCTCCCGTTCCCAGGTCGATTCGTCAGGAGAATGATGTTTCCAAGCTATACGAACCAGTCTGATTGTCTGTCCTCGTAATGTCTTCTCACTGACGTCGAGGATGCCAACTGGTTGTTCTTCATATCTCAAGCTAGGGCCCACTGCGATCTCTGAATGATCGACTATGTGACTTGGGTCGGTCACGTACCTTCTCAGCTGTGAGACGTGGAATACGTCATGTACTCCCTCTAAGGATGGAGGTAATGCAAGACGATAAGCCACCTCACCAATGCGCTCTAGAATATCAAACGACCCAATATACCTTGGGCTCAACTTGCCTCTGCTCCCAAATCGAATGGTACCTCGAGTGGGCAAAATCCTCAAGAATACGTGCTCTCCTTCTTTGAACACTAGGGGACGTCTGTGAGTATCAGCCTAATGCTTCTGTCTGTCCTGAGCTGCTCGAAGATGATTCTGAATCTGTTTTACCTTCTCCACTGTCTGCGTTACCAATTCTGGACCCAGTATTTGACGTTCACCAACGTCACTCCAACATATTGGCGATCTGCACTTCCTTCCGTATAATGCCTCAAATGGTGCCATCTGAATGCTGGCCTGATAACTGTTGTTGTAGGAGAACTCCACTAAGTGCAAATAATCTTCCCAAGATCCTCCAAAGTCTAGCATACATGATCGCAACATATCCTCCAAGATCTGAATGGTGGCTCCGACTGACCATCTGTCTGTAGATGGTAAGCTGTGCTGAATTTGAGTCTGGTGCCAAGACTCTCTTGCATGCTTCGCTAGAAATGAGATATAAATCTCAAATCTCGATCCGATACAATACTAACCGGCACTCCATGTAATCTTACGATTTGTCGCATATACATGTCGGCTAGTACCTCTGTGGACTGTCCAACTCTAAATGGTAAGAAGTATGCCGATTTAGTGAGTCGATCCACAATAATCCATACCGCATCTCTTCCGCTGGGGCTCCTTGGAAATCCTGTAACAAAATTTATCATGATATGTTCCCACTTCCATTCTGGTATAGGAAGCGGCTGTAACATACCTGCAGTCCTCTGATGCTCGGCCTTTACTTGCTGACAGACTAAACATTTAGCCACAAATCTTGTAATCTCCCTTTTCATTCCATGCCACCAATAATACTGTCTCAAGTCTCGGTACATCTTGGTTCCTCCTGGGTGAACAGAGTACATAGAGCTATGTGCTTCAGTCATTAACTCCTGTCTCAATTCTCCATTTGGAACATACAGGCGATTCCCAAACCTTAAGGTCCCGTCTTCATGTACGCGAAGTCCTGTCTGCATGCCGGCTTCTGTCCTCTCTTTGAGTCTTCGGAATCTAGCATCGGTGGGCAATGCCTCTTTAATCTTCTCCACGAGTGATGACTTAACTTCAAGATTAGCCAGCAAGCCATTCTGTCCTGGTAAAATAACCTCTATCTGAAGCTCCTGTAGATCTCTCAAAAACTCGGACTGCATCGTCAAGAAATAAGCCGTAGGCTTCCTGCTGAGTGCGTCTACTACGACATTCGCCTTTCCCGGATGATACTGCAGATCTATGTCAAAATCTACCACCAATTCAAGCCAACGTCTCTGCCTCATGTTAAGCTCCTTCTGAGTATATACATACTTCAGACTCTTGTGATCTGTAAAGATGTCAACCTTCTCCCCATAAAGGTAGTGCCTCCAAATCTTCAATGCAAATATAACTGCTGCTAACTCCAGATCGTGTGTTGGGTAGTTCTTCTCGTGGACCTTCAACTGTCTTGATGCATAAGCAATAACTTTGCCATGTTGCATCAAAACACATCCTAGTCCACTACCTGATGCATCACTGTAAACAACAAAACCTCCTGACCCTGAAGGAAGAGTCAAGACAGGTGTTGTTGTTAATCTTCTCTTCAATTCTTCGAAGGCCTTCTGGCAGTCTTTTGTCCATATAAACTCCCGGTCTTTACGTGTCAGCTTCGTCATAGGTTCTGCAATCCTCGAGAAATTTTCTACAAACCTTCGGTAATATCCTGCAAGTCCGAGAAAACTTCTCACCTCTGCAACAGATGTAGGTGTAGGCCAAGTCTCTATTGCCGCAACTTTTTCCGGATCAACTGAAAGTCCTTCTCCTGAGATAATATGTCCCAAGAAAGGCACTTTATCCATACAAAACTCACACTTACTGAGTTTGGCATATAACTTCTCCTGCCTCAATGTCTCTAGCACAATTCTGAGATGCTCATCGTGCTCTTCGTGGCTCTTGGAATATATGAGGATGTCATCAATGAACACCACCACAAATTTATCCAAGAACTGATGAAAGACTCTGTTTAAAAACTGCTGGCGCATTGGTTAAACCAAACGGCATTACCAAGAACTCATAATGTCCATACTTGGTCCTGAAAGCTGTCTTCGGTATATCTTCCTTCCTTACTTTGATCTGATGGTAGCCGGATCTAAGGTCAATCTTCGAGAATACCCTAGCACCACTCAATTGATCGAATAGATCATCAATGCGTGGTAAGGGATACCTGTTCTTGATGGTCACAGCATTTAGTACCCTGTAGTCAATGCATAACCGTACTGTTCCATCCTTCTTCGGCACAAATAATATAGGTTCTCCCCAAGGCGAAACACTGGGCCGAATGAAACCCTTCTCCAGAAGATCATCAACCTATTCCTTCAACTCCACTAACTCCTTAGGTGCTAGCCGATATACTGATGAAGTGATAGGCTCTGCTCCTGGAGTTAAGTCTATTATGAATTCTATTTTCCGATCAGGCGGTAAACCTGGAAGATCATCAAGAAATACATCCACAAATTCTGATATGACTCTTGGGTAACCTGTCTCCCCTTCTACTGATAATACCCTAAGAGTAGGCTGAACTCCTTGCTCTACTGCTCCTCGAAGAAACTCAAATTCTGGATGTCCAGGTGGTCTAAATATAACCCGCCCAAGTCGGCAATCAAGAGTCGCATGGTACTGACTTAACCGGTCCATACCAAGTACAACATCATAATTTGGCATAGAAAATATCAGAAATTGAGCTCGCATCTCTCTTCCATAAACTACTACAGAACATGATCTACAGACGTCACTAACTGGGATAATTCCACCTCCCATAAGAATTCTCTTCATTTTCGGAAGGGGTGCGGTAGCTACTCTATGGGTGGCTACAAAGCTAGATGCTATAAATGAATGCGATGCTCCAGAATCAAATAAAACTACAGCTGGTAATAAAGCTACTAAAATAGTACCTGCGATAACCTCGCCTGCAGTAGCTTCCTCCTCAACAGCTAATGTGAATGCCTGTCCTCGTCCCTGAGCTGGGCCTCTCTGCTGCTGTTGAGTCTGCTGAAATAGAGCTGCCTGTTGCGCCAGTGGTGGTCTCTGCTGGTAGCCTCCTGTAGCTGGTGGTCTGACTCCACTAACTTCTGTCTGCGGTGCTCCCACTGCTGGATAAGCTGGCCTTGGTGCAGGCAAAGCTAGTCTCGGTGCTCCCTCTCTATGTTTAGTGCAGTCTCTGGATAAATGCTGGTTGGATCCGCAAAGCAGGCATAGTCCCAACTTGCGCCTGCACTCTCTCTCAATGTGTCCTACCTTGCCGCAGTGGTGACAAGTAGGAAGAGATGTGGCCCTGTGTGCTGCTCTCTCTGGTATACTCCTCTGGAATCGTTTTGTAGAATCCCCAGGTGCTGTCTTGGATGGTGCTGATGTGTTTGGCCTCTTCAGATTTGACTCCCTTCTAGTGACGTGCTCCATGCGTCGTGCTACTGCAAGAACGTCAGTATAAGATGTAGGTACGACCGATCCAATCAATCTCTGAAGCTCAAACTTCAGTCCGTCAAAGAACTTCTCAGCTTTCTCCTCCTCTGTCGAAATCAAGGTTGGGGCAAAGCGACTTAGGCGAATAAATTCTGCATTGTATTCTTCCACTGTCATATTGCCTTGGATAAGGCGGTTGAACTTGTCTCTGAGCTCTGACCGTGCAACTGCTGGAATATACATCTCTTGGAAGAGTCTGGAGAACTCTTCCCAAGTGACTCGGTCCTGTCCGAGCCTCCTCTCTTCTGCTAACCACCAATGATGTGCATTTTCAGTTAACTGCATCCTGACCGCAGACATCCATTTCTCTCTCGGAAGTTCAGCTGCTTCCAACTGGTGCTGGACGTTCGTGAGCCATTCATGAAGTTCTGTTGGCCCCTCTTTACCAGAAAAGGTACGAGGCTTGAGCTAACGAAAATCAGTGATAGATCCCGTCGTTGATCGCCTCGCTAGTGGATTTGCCTGCTCCAATGCGGATACCAGGCTGGTTCTCAAATACTCTGCCTCCTGACGATGTGCCTCTTGCTGAATCTGTTGCTGGGCTTGCATCATGGCATACATCATCTGGAATATCTGTTGCCTATCCATGGCTTGTCCTGGCGGGAAAACTGGCATCTGTGGAGTGAACTGTGGTGGAGGTGGGATGTCGTCACGCCGGAACCTTGGATTAGGCTGACCGATTTAATCGCTCTGCGATGTTTGTCCTCCATTCCCTGGGGTCACTCCGTCTACATAAGTTACCACAGCGTCATGTGGTGTATCCAAGGGAATCTCATCTTCGTTCCTGGGATCCATTACTCTGCAACCAAAAGATAAACTATAAGAACGCTCAGAGGAATCAATACAGGATGCAAATCAATTAACAATTCGAGTTCGATATAGAGTTCAAAAATGGGTTAAATAATAGATGAGATCCTAGAACTTATCCTATCCTTAGGGTAGGCTTATTCAGTTCATAAGTTGAAACCGAACAATTTAGTCGTAGACCTGCATGGGCCACCACAAAAACCATGTCACGCTCCAGTCCCAAAATACCGAGGGACTAGACACGTGGCAATGGCCAGCAGCACACACTGATGGACAAACCCAATTTAATGGATCCATCAAGTCGTACTTAAGCTGTAAAACAAGTCTACGATAACAGGGCACAACTAATCTCATCCACACAAGATATAAAATATGATCCACAGAATATAAGGAATGTAAATCATCAACCAGTCTCAACTAAGTGCTTCGGGGAACAACCCGATAAATATCTGATACAATGGTTCACCAGACCAAAATATAAATGACAGAATAAAGTAAATACTGAGCATGGAACATAGATGCTCAGGAAAAGTCTTCAGCTAACACCTTGTCCTCGGATGGCGGTACAGCTCCTGGATCAGCTCCTGCTGCGGTCCCGTATACCTCAAGATAGATCTCGTCCTCAAACCCTGGGGACATAATCCATATCCAGGTCCTCAGGGGACATAGCAAGGTACAGATAATAATACAAGACAAAATATAAGTAGTGCAGAGCATAATGAAATAAATAGGACAAGTAAGTAACCATCTATGTGAAATGCAAGATGAGAGCAACACGAGTACTCAGGCTGAGCCACTACAAGCTCTGTGTCGGGGAGCCGGTAGCGGTAGTAACACGTAATGTGCCTAGCTCTGCTACGAGAGTCTACGGCCTCACAATAGTAGTAGATATATATATATAAGACAGCCTGTAGCCTGTGTGTCTCTCCCCTCCCAATGTAACCACGCATATCATGACCATAACGTCTTATGTCCATGTCAATCGGGATCATAACTAATGCAACAAGTCATAAAGTATCTATGAATATAGTATCTCTGTCAAGTCTTGTACCCTATACAGAATCATCATGAATATCTCAGGAAGATCCTGTCTCATGAATAGTGTCAAGTATCCTGGGTCAAAGTGTACTTGGTAAGACAAGTACGAGACTATAAAGTGTCACGAATGTCCATCTCTAGATGACAATACACAACACCGCGTACGGTGTTGGCACCCGACTAATAATCGGATGCTAAGTACGTCACACGGTCCTAGGTTAAGCATGCACAGTAATATAATGAAGCAAGGAAAGTATGTAACAATACTGCAGAGTTTGGCGAGGTACACTTGCCTGGGATTTGAATATCAACAGTTGTCCCTGTATCAGTGGAACCTGTAGGTACTCCTCCAAAAGCTGTAATAAATATCACCAACAGTCTCAGAAAATATCAAATAGCTAGAAACGCCTGTCCTTAAGTCCAATTTGGACACAAGGGCAAAAATGACATTTCTGGGCCAAAGCGTGGTCCACATGTGGGCCAATTTGCACCGAAAAGCGTGTCAGGGTCAAAGGTCTCCAAATTCCTCAAACTCATTGTCTACAAGTCAGAAACGATGATACGATCCCAACGGAACTTCCAGAATTGGATTCCGATGAGCCGATCTAAAAATCGCCCGTCAAATGGAGCTTGTGGGACCCACGATACGCGATTTTGTCAACATTCTCAGAATTGGACCAAACTTGGGTCACAGGACCAGCGTATTGCTACTAGTCCGATGGCGCTAATTTCGTCTCGATCCGACTTGTGTACACAAAGTTACAGCGTGTTCTAGGACAGACGGATACGGGGCGTTGTCGGCGGATACGCGTTGATTCCGGTGTGCACGCACATCCAAATCAACCTCTGCGAAATCCTGCACGTCTGTATCAACGTCGTGCATATTTCGGTAAAGACTGCGTGCGACCAAGTCATCCCGTTTGGAGGGGCACACTCAGTTCCGGGATGAAACAGGGCATTATTTTTTCTGTTTTGGATCACGGTTTGTGATCACCATAGGACGCGATGCATCGAGCGGATTGCACGGGCACCGAGAGGGTTACACAGTCTACGCATTGCAACAGACAAAATCGAAAATGGAGTTATGAGGTGAGAGAAAACGTTACCTGAACTGGGCTCCGTGAATCTGAGTTTCACGTATCCGTGCGTCAACTTGACGCGAGCTGTGTCCTGATCGTGTCGCTGAGTCGCGGTGATGTTCGTGTCCGATGGCGGCCGTGTTCGTGCTAGGGCAGCGGACGATTGATGCGGCGAGAGGGGCGACGCTCGCTGGCTGCAACGGCGAGGTCGGGTGGCCGGCAGCGGCTGGGCAGTGTCTGCTGGATGATCTGGACGGGGAAGTCGAGCGGGCTGAGGTCGGGGCTGCTCGGCGGGGCTCTTGGGTCGGCTGCGGGTCAGGGGAGGCCGAAGGGGTCTGGTCGAGGGCGAGGGGGTCGTGCGGCGGCCTGGCGACAGCGGCGAGGTGAAAGAGTTTGGGGAACGGCGGCGTCGATCGGGTGATCGTCGGCGGGGATTGAGCGGCGGGGGTCGACTGGTCTCGGGTCGAGCGGGCGGTGGAAGGATGGAGTGGTGGAGTCGATCGGCTGAACGGAGATCGATGACGAGGCGAGGAGATAGGCGGCTGGGTCGGATGAGAGAGGGTTTAAATAGGCAGCTACAGTAAATCCGGCGGGGGCTAGGGTTTCCACTTGGGTTTCGGGTCCGGGTCGGGTTTAACTCGGATCCGACCCGACCCGATCCGACCCATTATGCTGGTTTGGTTCAGTCAGATTTGGTTTGGTTCAGTCAGATTTGGTTTGGTTTATATAACCAATAGCTTTTAGGGCTTTAAACCTGATTCCGGAGTCAAATAATTCACAGAAAATATCCTATGTCCGGTTTTCCATTTTATACCATAAAATATTATTTCTATAATATTTTAACATCAATTAACTGCATTTAAAAGTCTTTCAATCATAATTACCTTGGTTCTTCATCCAGAAAATTACCGAAAAGTTGGGAAAAATTATATTAAAATTATTCTGAAAAATTAGGGTGTTTACAATGATGCAAGTAATGGTCAAGCTAATCATATATAACAGCTATGAGGCATGTAATA
Organism: Iris macrosiphon; assembly: GCA_036927795.1. Classification (NCBI taxonomy): domain Eukaryota; kingdom Viridiplantae; phylum Streptophyta; class Magnoliopsida; order Asparagales; family Iridaceae; genus Iris; species Iris macrosiphon. Next base: position 97,475,944 of record JAYESA010000001.1, on the reverse strand, counting down.
GTCAGGCCGCACCCGACGTGAGATGTGGGGTGAGCTATGATGCATGTAGAGTTGGGTATGATCACATAATCTACTAATATTTTTCCTGCCCCCAACTAGTACAGTGGATCCAATCACGACACGTCACGATACACGAGCAATATCCAATATATCATGTACAAGGTCTAAATATCAATGTCGTATAAAATGTCAATACGATAATCAATGTAGCATCTCATGACTGCAGATCCAATCTATATAGTAGTCCGTGTAGCACAGTGTCAAGAATCAAATGTAACATTTCTAGATACTAGAATTATAGATATTATCAAATAATTGGAAGTTATCAGAGAATGTACTTGCCTTGGGACCTTAGCTGGTAATACCAATGTCCTGTTCCAGAGTATCGTCTGGATGATCCAACAGTCCTATAGACATATCATAAAATAATACAATATTGCATCAGACATAACACTAATCACACAATCATAAATATACTGAACTCGGGACTACGCTAGGTATGACTCTTGTCAACTAAGGTCAAGTGTGCGTCAATTACACGGGTGTCGCGTCTGCGAATGCTGTGCAATAAAATAGTCCATTATACGGGTCTCGCCAGTACGTCAGTGTACATGGCAGTCTGCTAACAGTTCACTGAGTCACAAGGTCATGTGTAGTTACGGGGTATCCGTATTTACACTCGGGCTACCTAGTAGAGATATATATTTAAATATACATAGTACACTCATAATATATTACCAATTAATTACATACATAATATATGTATATACACTTAATGAATTTACACTATTATATATATGTACACATATACATACTAATCAAATTATACTATGTACATATATACATATATTAAAAAGGGTACTAGGGATGCACGTACAATACATATACATATGTATATATATACCAGTTCGAGAAATACATCATATATATATATATATAAAATAATATACATTTAAATATATATATATATATATATATATATATATATATATATATATATATATATATATCAATATGTATGCTAATACGTATATACCTATACCCATACAAATATGTATACTCGTACGTATGTATACACTAATAAAAGATATACTCCTCACATTGGCTTCGATGTGCACGGGCACGAGCGCGGCGATGACGATGATGACGACGATGATGGCGACGGTGAATGGTGATGAACACGACGATGGTGGAGGTGTTGATGATGATAACGGCGATGAGGGGTGGTCGGGGCTGTCCAGGCGAGGTGCAGCTCCTGTGGTGACTGCGGCTTTTAGGTGGCCGGGGTCGGGACAGGTAACTCCGGTGGAAGACAGGTTGATGAGGCATCGGGTGGTGGTGTACTGGAGGTTGGTCGGGGAGATGGCCGGCTCGAGGAATGACAGGTGGTAAAGGTCATCGGAGAAGAAGGAAAGAGGAGGAGGAAGCGGTTCAGCGAGTGTATTCTCTGGCGGGCTTGGGGAGGCTCAGGCTGCTCGGGGAAGACACTGGTGCAGCGAGGGGATTGCGGGGACTGGTCCAGTGTAGCGGCTGCTGTGAAGATGAAGGTCGGCTGTGCAGTGGAGGGGGCCGGCGGCTCGTCGAGTTGGGATCCGGCGAGCTCGGGTGGAGTAGAAGCGGGAGCTCCGGGCAGATCTGAGGCAGGGTTCACGACGGTCTGGAGGAAGTCGTGGAGCGGGGTCGGGGTGCTTCAGGTGATCAGCGTGGGAGTGTTGGTCGGGGAAGGGAGTGATGGCAATGGGGAGTTGGTCTCGACGGAGGGTGGTGGTGAGCGGGCGATCGAGACAGTGCAGTAGCAGCCAGGGAGGGAGCTGTGATGGCGGTGGATGGTTGGTCGCCGGGGTTGAAGGGAGCTCGTCGGGCTGGAGGTCGAGCGGGTGTTGCCGGAGTAGGGGGGACAGGTCGACTGGAGGAGGAGCTCTCGTGGAGGGACGGGCTCGGGGGTGATGCTGGAGGGAGGCCGGAGATAGTCGAGTATAGGTGGATCTCGGCCGGAGTAGGGAGAGCCGGCGGATGGAAGTCCGGTCGAGTGGGGGTCCTCGTGAAGAAGAAGAAGAAGAAGAAGAAGAAGAAGAGAAAGGGAGAAGAAAATTTGGTTGGCTGTGAGTGTAGAGAGAGAGGAGGAGAGAGAGAGAGGGTGAGGTTTTTAAGGCTCCTTGGAATTAGGGCCTGTATTGGAAAGAGGGGAGAAAGAGACACTTTATAGGAGAGGTGATGGGAGGTGTGTGGTGATGATGAGCCCCATTTTGAATGGGTGGCCAGGATTCGTCATGGAGAAAATCATTCATGTAAGGAGGGGGGTTGGGTTGACTAGTCAAATATTATGGCTCTCCATTTGGTTTGAACCAATGGGGTATTGACACCTAATACAACATTTGTAAATTAGCTCCCTTAAATTTGGGTATTTGCACAGACACATGAAATGATGAAAATTTGGTGGGCGATTTGGTGTTTGGTGTTTTGTAGGGTGAGAGGGTGTTGTGTGTTTTGTATGTGATTAATGAATAGGGTATTTGGGTTAAATTGGGTTAAAACGGGATTAGTTAAAGTTGGTATCCCCAATTTAATTAGAATAAATGCAAGCGATGTTCTAAAATTAATTAGGAGTAGATGGAGCCAAAATTAGGTTTGGACACAAATATCATTAGTGAAGAAGACTCAGAACAAAATATTACCCTAATTTGGGTTTCACGAAAAATGGGTCAAGATTGCCTCCAATTTTGATTGGAACGCACAACGATACAAAGTTAGAATTTATTTAGAAATTAAATAAACGTCCGCAACGAATATTGTGCGGCTAAAATGAAGCACAAGAGAGCATAATTACGAGTTACAAAAAGGTCAGAATGTATACGGGCTTGGGGAGGCTCGGGCTGCTCGGGGAAGATGCTGGTGCCGCGAGGGGATTGCGGGGACTGGTCGAGTGTAATGGCTGCTGTGAAGATGAAGGTCGACTGTGCAGTGGAGGGGGCCGGCGGCTCGTCGAGTTGGGATCCGGCGAGCTCAGGTGGAGTAGAAGCGTGAGCTCCGGGCAGATCTGAGGCAGGGTTCAATGCGGTCTGGAGGAAGTCGTGGCGGGGTCGGGGTGCTTCAGGTGGTCGGCGTGGGAGTGTTGGTCGGGGAAGGGAGTGATGGCAAGGGGGAGTTGGCCTCGACGGAGGGTGGTGGTGAGCGGGCGATTGAGACAGTGCAGTAGCAGCCAGGGAGGGAGCTGTGATAGCGGTAGATGGTTGGTCGCCGGGGTTGAATGGACCTCGCCGGGCTGGAGGTCGAGCGGGTGTTTCTGGAGTAGGGGGACAGGTCGACTGGAGGAGGAGCTCTCGTGGAGGGACGGGCTCGAGGGTGATGCTGGAGGGAGGCCGGAGACAGTCGAGTGCAGGTGGATCTCGGCCGGAGTAGGGAGAGCCGGCGGGTGGAAGTCCGGTCGAGTGGGGGTCCTCGTGAAGAAGAAGAAGAAGAATAAAGAAGAAGAAGAAGAAGAAGAAGTGGAGAGAAAGAAGAAGAAGAAGAAGAAGAAGAAGAAGAAGAAGAAGAGAAAGGGAGAAGAAAATTTGGTTGGCTGTGAGTGTAGGGAGGGAGGAGAGAGAGAGAGGGTGAGGTTTTCAAGGCTTCTTAGAATTAGGGCCTGCATTGGAAAGAGGGGAGAAAGAGACACTTTATAGGAGAGGTGATGGAAGGTGTGTGGTAATGATGAGCCCCATTTTGAATGGGTGGCCAGGATTCGTCATGGAGAAAATCATTCTTGTAAGGAGGGGGTTGGGTTGACTAGTCAAATATTAGGGCTCTCCATTTAGTTTGAACCAATGGGGGTGTTGACACCTAATACAATATTTGCAAATTAGCCCCCTTAAATTTGGGTATTTACACAGACACATGAAATAATGAAAATTTGGTGGGCAATTTGGTGTTTGGTATTTTGTAGGGTGAGAGGGTGTTGTGTGTTTTGTATGGGCTTAATGAATAGGATGTTTGGGTTAAATTGGGTTAAAACAGGATTAGTCAAAGTTGGTATCCCCAATTTAATTAGAATAAATGCAAACGGGGTTCTAAAATTAATTAGGAGTACATGGGGCCAAAATTAGGTTGGGACATAAATATCATTAGTGAAGAAGACTCGAAACAGAATATTACCCTAATTTGGGTTGCACGAAAAATGGGTCGAGATTGCCTCCAATTTCGATTGGAATGCACAACGATACAAAGTTGAAATTTATTTAGAAATTAAATAAACGTCCACGACGAATATTGTGCGGCTAAAATGAAGCACAAGAGAGCATAATTACGAGTTACAAAAAGGTCAGAATGGAAGTCGGGCACGTCTAGGGCAAGTTTGTGAAATTTGTTGGAAGGCAAAAGCTAGGGTAGCACTCCAAATATCGAAGCAACGGTAAGGCGCAACGATTAAATAAAATTACGGTAATTAATAACAACCTCCAATAATTAAATTCTAATTAATACAAATTAATACATAATCCTATAATTTGGTCAGGTGTTCATCTAGTGGGCTTCTAGGTCAAGTCTACCAGCTCAAACATTAATTAACACTGTATATATATAATATATTTAAATACACATCTCATACAATTACTTAAATTAAATACACATATCATAAAATCATTTAATATAACTACCACAATATTAATAATATATAAAAAAGTTGAAAATACTCCTATTTTTAGAATGTGGTAGTGACAAGTCTACCCTCCTTAAAAGAATTTTGTCCTCGAAATTTAAATCCTCAATAGTAGTGTTTATTCATTATATATTATTTTCCATCAAAAATTAAAATCCACATAATCAATCCACATTGTCATTTCAATATTTTTCAAAATTCTGTAATTATTGTATTCCTGAAAATCCTCGAAAGAAAATCAAATTCCACCATTTTTTTTTGCTCACAAATTCCTCCAAAACTTTAAGTTCATATCTAAATACTCGAGATTTGATATCCAATCCTCTAATTTAAACTCAATCAATGCACACTTATAAAATTTAAAATCTCATCCAAAATTTTGTATTCGAACACTAACCCATTAATCATCTTACTCCTCAAATTTTGAGTAAATCACTAAATACAAAATTTACTATCCAATCCTTTAATGGAAATCCAGTCAACGCATATTTATAAAATTTAGGAAATCTCATCCGAAAATACTATTCCATTAGTGATCTTATTCCTCGACTCCTTTTTTCCACACAATACTCAAATAATATAATTCTCGCAAAATCTTCAATTGTAATATTCAAAATAAATCTATATCTTGCAGTCAAATAAATACAATGATAATCTTCTTAAATTTCTTAAATTTTGATGATAAATTCAATCATTTCATAATCATTATAAAATCAATGATTTAACCAAGTCGTTAATTCTGCCATATCAAGTTCTCAACTCTTTATTTAAATTAATGTTTATCCTTGAATTTTAAGGCACATTGTCTCTTTATGTCAAATCATAACCTCTTCATTGATTCTTTACTACAGTCAATCTTCAACAAACAAAGTCTAAGAGTATCCTACCTATAGTCATACAACACGCAATACAACACGCAATCTAGATAAAATATGCAATCTAGATGAAACATGCATGGTCATAGTCTTTTTATCATGGTATTACAGTCTCTGTCGGGGTGTACTACCAGCTATATTCTAGCAAGAGAATCATTGATACATGCTACGGTACTAAGGGATCAAGCAATCAATCAAACCGGCGGAAAAAGGAACAGAAGGAAAGAACATAATACAGTCTTCTAACCCATTACTTGGATATCTTCAACCTCTAATATACACTTAACTCTGGTACATTCACTAACTAATTCCTATCCTTGTACACTGGTACCCATATCAACTAATCATTAGTCCACAACCTCCATGAATACATCCTCATTGCACACACCTGTCTATTAATACAAAAATCTGATACCAAGGACCTCTAACACAATCATAGGTCAATGATGTATTCAAAGTTTGATACCTCTATCCCTTTAGGTACCACAGTTTCTACTACAAGCACACTCACTGCTAGCTCTCTTTCCTACTATAATTGTTCATACTAGTTATTCTTATCACTCAAGTGCACACCAAGTGCAACACACCATACTAAGTACTTTTCTCTCTAATACAACTCTAGATGGACACCCAAGTCTGTTTGCAGTGCCATCTCAATCATGCCCAAGTCAACAGATCCTAACATATGCACTTCATCCACTCACATACTAATATATATTTCTTACCCACCATAAAATTTAATCCTCCAAATAAAATCATCAAAATTTTACTTCTCGAACGATTTAAAATAAAATGCATATACTTCCTCAAAAGTCAAATACTCAATATCGAAATAAAATTTTAATCACTTCTAAAATCTTTATAGCTTTGACTATGTTTATTGAAACAAATTGAATCCTCAAACATTTTAATAACATAAAATCTCAACTCCTTAAAATTCTTAAAAATTGCAATTCATTTCCACTCTTCAAACGATAAAATTAAATCCACAAGTATACATATAAATACTCACAGTCTCTAATACTCAAGGTGCACATTAATACACCAATTATTTACAACCTCAACTGTGTACGGAAATTTATACTACCCGGATTACTTGCACTATTACTCCCAATAATTAAGGTTATCATCACACATATTTTCTCTCATGATTTTCAATCTATATTAACGGATATACTAATCTAACATTGTCATACAAGGCACTTACTGTGTCACGCCCCAGTCCCAAAAATACGTAGGACTAGGACACGTAAGCATGCCAGCCGCATGGATATGGCAACTCCAATGTATGGAAACCAAATCCACACGTACGCTGTAATATGAATATCAAATCCACAAGTGGTATAAAACATATGTCACAAGTCACAGGATATAATCTAAATCTCATCCACCAAAATCATATAGAAATAAATGACCAGTATCTATGAAACTAGATCTCAATAAGGAGTATCTAAGGATGATAGTTGGATGGAGACAAATCCACTACCAACTCGAATATAAGAGCAAATACAATATGAGTACAACAACACAACGCAATATAAGAATACCAGCTATCCATCACAGCTCGAAGAGAAGACATCCTCGGATCACATGTAACCATCCAAATCTGTGCTCCTGCAAATACTCAAGAAAAGATACACCTGGCAGCGGACCAGGTCCTCAGAGGGACGTAACAAGATACAGAAAATACGAGCCAATTTGAATACAGTAAACATGCATATAATTTGAAAATAAATAAGTACGCTGTACAAGACCATCTATATGAATGCAAATGAGGACAACTTTTTGACGTATGGGCAAGGGTAGGCTACTCGATCTACCTCACAACTCACACACACGTCAATGGACATCAGAAATCGATATACCGCGGGGGTAGCGACCAGCGAGACTCCAGAAATCGACATACCGCGGGGGTAGCGACCAGTGCGACACACGCCCGTAGTGCGAGCTATATACTACGGTTTACCAGAGTGCTTAAAAGCCCATACGCCTAATGATTATCCTCTATGATACTAGGTGCCATGTGTGTGTCAACATATCTAATACATAGTAATGACTGGAGAAAAACTACACATGCAAGAACTATACGGAAATGAAATAAATGAACAGAAATATAAATAGCATGCAAAAGTACTGTAAACAATTTGGCAAGGTATCTTGCCTGGGGTCCTGCTGCTGGAATGAATTAGAGTCCAAGTCACAGTCCAAATAGCCTATGTATTACAAATTTATCACGTCAAATGATAATTTATTTTAATTTATTTAATTCTGGAATAATTACTCTATAATCCTATTTTAATATTATTATTCTAATTTTTATGTTAATTCCTAAATTTTGTCCAAAAAAAAACTGAATTTTATCAACTCGAGACTCATGGCACGCAAATCGAGGCAATCTGTTGACCAAAAAGTCAACCGACACAAACTCAACTTTCATGCATGATTTCCTGTAGATTTCAGTGTCAAAAACATGCTAGAATTTACGGCTCGTCCGAATTCAAATTCGTTTGGGAATTATGGCACATACAAATTTTGTATTGTGCACCGATGGTTAAATTCTAACCTAGAAGTTCTACAGAATTAACAGTATGTAAATACTTCGAAATAAATTCTGGGAAAAATATATGTCGATGATCCCGACATTAGCTTTCCGAAACTTTAAACAGTTCATGATTCTGATTCCTGGTTCTCCCGGAATCGCGAAAACATCAAAACACGTCTATTTTTGGACATGTTGTGCTCTACGAATTTTACAGAATTTAATACTCATAATTTATAAAAAAAATTTATATAATCAGAAACCTAACCTCATTATCGTTCTAACAAAAAAAACTGGAGCGCGTTTGGAGTCCGAAGCTAGGAGATATCGTCTTTTTAATTCGTCATAACTAGTAGAAAATGAGACTGAATTTATGACGAATTTTGACTATTTTTTGACGAAAAAGAGAGGAATTTGGGGAAAAAAATATGAAGGATGAGGTATTTATAATGGTGGACACTACTTAATTAAATACGACTAGGATTGGTTAATTTGGATAGGATTATGATGAATTTAAATAAAGATAGGATATGCATGAAGTTGATTTCCTAATAGGTTCAGGATTTGAATTAATTTAAAATAGAGTTTGAATTTATCTCAATAATTTATAATCTTAAATATAATTAAAGATAATACAAATAATTTATAAAATCTTATTAATATCTATTAACACTAAATTAGCATCTATCTAATATTAAGACTATATATATCCAAATAAATCCTAAATAATTTCAAAAATCTAAAATAACCTAAAAATGATTCTAAATAAATATTTATATAAGTAAATATATCAAGAATTTCATTTGCTAATTAAATAACAGAATACTCTAAAGAAATTAAATATCTATAATAATATATAATATACACAAAATATCTATTTTGGGTGAGGGGGTTTACAATCTACCCAACTTACAAAAATTTCGTCCTCGAAATTAAAATAGAACATGGTTTCTATCTATCTAATCTCACTTGATCACAATCTAAAAGAATTTACCTCAAGTTTAATAATGCAATTTCTACCCAACTTAGAATTTACCCATCTATCACATAAGGCTCTTACACTTAAGAAAATATTCCTCAATTTATTTTCTCATGTCATTCAATCCTCAAAACTTTAACACCAACTATATCATATGTGATATGCCCTTAATCAATTATGAAAGATAGTCACCAAATAATGTGATTGGCCTATGGGGTATATCTTGTACTATCCGTGTATCACTTATATCCAAGCACGAGATTTCATCTTTCCGAGACAAGGGAAGACGGAAAGCAACGGAAAAGAGTTCAAGGAGGGGTAATAGAATGGAAGTATGGGAATCAAAGCGTTTAAAGAATTCAAATGGGAATTGTCAAGACAGTTGTGGATTGAAATCTTAATTTGGTAATTTCCTATTCGCATGCTCACATCGGTGCAGTTATGTACTTGATATGATATGCTTTGTCGTATCTAGAGGGTAAGTATATTTGTCTACTGGTCCACTATACATTTTAATCCACGTAAAATACTATTGCGAAGGGCGAATCAAGCGCATTATGGCTAGCTAGACCATAATACACTGATTCTGATTAGACAATTTGTATTAGTGTGGTTGATCAGGCCCCAATAACACATATGTCATGAATAAGCTCGATATAAGATTAAGCTTGCAAAAACTAGGCTATAATAGCAGCATAATTCAAGGTAGCACAGAAAATATAACGCTGGATTATGATGTGAGAAGTTACAAAATAATTCAAGTTCGCAAAAGCAAAAATAACATAAGCAATAATAATAAAAGACTCTACAATCTCTACAGTTATCATACAACCTCCTTATCTAAGTCGCTAGTCGACCAAATAGGGCAAGGACCTCTAAATTCTATGGTCTGAATAAACATTGTCGTCTTTTGCTAGCATGCGATAAATATCATTCGGTTACACTTCAATTAATAGGTCAAAAGACTATGTGATACTAGGTGTCAAACATTATGGTAAAACTTCTAACTCTAGTAGTGTCTATACTACTCTCAAGTCTTCTTAATACATCAAGGGATAATGGTATAACAATCTAAAGATAAGGAATTCTAGGTTCACTAGATATTCTAAACTTAGTGGTGTGTCTATATTCTCGTTGTATTCTTAATAGGTGTGCTACTCTAATTATCATCCTAATAACAGGGGTTCCTATATTCTAGCAGAAGACTATACTCAAGGAACTATTAGGGAAGCATATGAATCAAGCAGGATACAATTATTCAAAATAGAACAGATAGGAGGAGATGAATCACAGTCAATTGTGGATGAGATCCTATACTCTAGTCCTAGGTGCAGGCTTGTTCGGTACAGTAACGTAACCGAGACATTATGCTCTCGACCTGCATGGGCCACCACAAAAACATGTCACGCCCCAGTCCCAAAAATACGTAGGACTAGGACATGTAAGCATGCCAGCCGCATGGATATGGCAACTCCAATGTATGGAAACCAAATCCACACGTACGCTGTAATATGAATATCAAATCCACAAGTGGTATAAAACATATGTCACAAGTCACAGGGTATAATCTAAATCTCATCCACCAAAATCATATAGAAATAAATGACCAGTATCTATGAAACTAGATCTCAATAAGGAGTATCTAAGGATGATAGTTGGATGGAGACAAATCCACTACCAACTCGAATATAAGAGCAAATACAATATGAGTACAACACCACAACGCAATATAAGAATACCAGCTATCCATCACAGCTCGAAGAGAAGACATCCTCGGATCACATGTAACCATCCAAATCTGCGCTCCTGCTAATACTCAAGAAAAGATACACCTGGCAGGGGACCAGGTCCTCAGAGGGACGTAACAAGATACAGAAAATACGAGCCAATTTGAATACAGTAAACATGCATATAATTTGAAAATAAATAAGTACGCTGTACAAGACCATCTATATGAATGCAAATGAGGACAACTTTTTGACGTATGGGCAAGGGTAGGCTACTCGATCTACCTCACAACTCACACACACGTCAATGGACATCAGAAATCGACATACCGCGGGGGTAGCGACCAGCGAGACTCCAGAAATCGACATACCGCGGGGGTAGCGACTAGCGCGACACACGCCCGTAGTGCGAGCTATATACTACGGTTTACCAGAGTGCTTAAAAGCCCATACGCCTAATGATTGTCCTCTATGATACTAGGCGCCATGTGTGTGTCAACATATCTAATACATAGTAATGACTGAAGAAAAACTACACATGCAAGAACTATACGAAAATGAAATAAATGAACAGAAATATAAATAGCATGCAAAGTACTGTAAATAATTTGGCAAGGTATCTTGCCTGGGGTCCTGCTGCTGGTATGAATCAGAGTCCAAGTCACAGTTCAAATAGCCTATGTATTACAAATTTATCACGTCAAAAGATAATTTATTTTAATTTATTTAATTCTGGAATAATTACTCTAAAATCCTATTTTAATCTTATTATTCTGATTTTTACGTTAATTCCTAAATTTTGTCCAAAAAAAAACTGAATTTTATCAACTCGAGACTCATGGCACGCAAATCGAGGCGATCTGTTGAGCAAAAAGTCAACCGACACAAACTCAACTTTCATGCATGATTTTCTGTAGATTTCAGCGTCAAAAACATGCTGGAATTTATGACTCGTCCGAATTTAAATTCGTATGAGAATTATGGCACATACAAATTTTGTATTGTGCACCGATGGTTAAATTCTAACCTAGAAGTTCTACAGAATTAACAGTATGTAAATACTTCGAAATAAATTCTGGGAAAAATATATGTCGATGATCTCGACATTAGCTTTCCCGGAATCGCGAAAACATCGAAACACGTCTATTTTCGGACATGCTGTGCTCTACGAATTTTACAGAATTTAATACTCATAATTTATAAAAAAAAATTTAAATAATCAGAAACCTAACCTCATTATCGTTCTAACAAAAAAAACTGGAGCGCGTTTGGAGTCCGGAGCTAGGAGATATCGTCTTTTTAATTCGTCATAACTAGTAGAAAATGAGACTGAATTTATGACGAATTTTGACTATTTTTTTGACGAAAAAGAGAGGAATTTGGGGAAGAAAAATATGAAGGATGAGGTATTTATAATGGTGGACACTACTTAATTAAATACGGCTAGGATTGGTTAATTTGGATAGGATTATGATGAATTTAAATAAGGATAGGATATGCATGAAGTTGATTTCCTAGTAGGTTCAGGATTTGAATTAATTTAAAATAGAGTTTGAATTTATCTCAATAATTTATAATCTTAAATATAATTAAAGATAATACAAATAATTTATAAAATCTTATTAATATCTATTAACACTAAATTAGCATCTATCTAATATTAAGACTATATATATCCAAATAAATCCTAAATAATTTCAAAAATCTAAAATAACCTAAAAATGATTCTAAATAAATATTTATATAAGTAAATATATCAAAAATGTTATTTGCTAATTAAATAACAGAATACTCTAAAGAAATTAAATATCTATAATAATATATAATATACACAAAATATCTATTTTGGGTGAGGGGGTTTACATACTGTTACTAGCATATTGCTCAACTAATCCTTGATATAGAAACATTAATACTCTTGGCATGGTAACACTAACTTCATTATTAGACTACCTCATCACACTTATTAAAACTCATGATCATTCGCACTAGTTATAACTCCCATGTTTCACTTCACTCTCAAAGGCAGGCATATGGTTCAATATCTCGATTTATGTATACGCATATCTCTTAAACATTTTACAGCATGTTAAACTAATCTGTGATACCCCTCATAACTTTCATTACCAATCCTGATATTTCTCTACTTATGACATCTTATTAAAATCTTTTATGCATATACATTTCTTTACTTTTAACACACCCAAGTATCAATCATCAAATTGAACATCATGCTCCATTAATCTTTAGCACAATTCCTTGATACTTAATTGTTTACATAGATCATCCAACTACATAAATTCATGACTAGCCAGGACGAGTATGCTGGCTCTGATACTAAATCTTGGAACTATCACTGATACTCTATACTCTCCTTCTATCTATAGTACCAATACTAACTATAATAACGCCTATCATAGAACTATTGCTACAAGGTACTATGTTATGGGTTAACTCTAGATTAATGCCTACTGCTCACATGTCCAACTAATAAAAATACTTGCAACGAACAGGTCACACTCAATCAACACTAATACAAGACACAGACATAATTATAAGTCACTAATTATCATACTTAACAAGGAATCCTCAAGGAAAAGAAGCTCAAAAAGAAACTGGATTAAGGACTGAAGGTATTGCTACTGCTAGCAAAGGAAATGATGGAACAAAGTCCTATAATAACGGAAATAGATAAGTATGGAGATGAGACTTTAAGAACCAATTTAAGATATAACCTGATAATCATAGACGTCTGTCTGAAATCATGACACTCAGAATCCTCGCCACGCTAGTAAGCATAGATGCGATAATCGACAGGTTCCGTAACTAAGGTATACAACTCTATAATCATGTCATCTAGAATCCTCGCCACGCCAACCAGTATGGCTGCGAGAGACTCTAAGTTTCATAACTACAGTATGTACATCCAAGTCAGGTTCCTACGTTCTCGTCACGACAGCTAGTATGGCTGCGATAAACTCTAGGTTCCATAACCAAAGTAGACGTTTTACCTTTCTCACTATTCTCATCAATATATGTCATCAGATGATACCATAAATTTTAGTCCATAAAATTTATTTCGATAAGAAATCAAATCAACAACGATACCAAAAATTAAATTTAACAACTGGTCAACAAGTATCAAACTCAATATCAACAAGCGAGAACAGACGAAAACAAGGGAAAGGGAATTAAATTGGAATTCATAATGAGATTCTCAGGGGTCGTCCTAGGAATCTCTTAAATAATTCGTGATTGAGTATCCTCTCTCATACTAGTATCCTATGTCCTATATTCTATAGTAGACACGCAGTAGTACAACTAATACGTCGCACTACCACGACATCGCACAACTTGCAAAGTCTGACCTGCATGGGCCACCACTAAAAATGTGTCACGACCCGCACCTGGAATTTGGGGCACGAGTACGTGGGTACGTCCAGCCTACGCCGCAGCATCGACGGTAGAACGCTGTCTAGGTTATGATGCTATCTAAACAATCTCACACGAGCATCCAACACCATAAGGAGACACGGATACCACAATATAATATGAACAACATACTCAATCACATAACTACAGCACGATAAGATCTCGAAGAAACAAGTAAGATGCAACACAAATCTAAATAGAAATAGTCTAACTTAACAATATAATCCAAGTCTCAATGAGTATGCCGGAGACAAATCCGGTACCAAATTAATCTGCTAAAAGAACTAACTAGATAACTAGTGATTCCAGCTAGACCTTCCGGAATCACAACTGAACTACCAAAATCAAGTCTGCAGCTACTCACCCAGTGGTCCATAAAATATCGGACACCAGTCCTCTAAGGCATAGTCTGGAAAAATATTTCCAGTCATGAAGGAGCAAAGTACATCTCAAATAACAGTTTCATTTAATTGATAAGGACTATAAAACAATAAACAGATAATGCTATATACTGAGAGAAGACAGTGAATAAATGCAATGGCAAAATAAAAAGACAGGCAATATAAAGAGACAGACAATATAGGCAATATGATACAGTCAGTGCATATATAAAACGAAGAGAACGAGGTACAATATCATATACGGGTGATGTAGTATATGATCTAAAATAGAGAACTGTAACTATTCTAAGTATTTGAAATATCAGTCTATCATGTGATCGGCTTGGGACAAGATCAGGCTTGTTACATATGATTAGCTATGATTCATGTAAGGTCAGGCTAACCATTTGGTTAGCTATGATGCAAGTAATGGTCAGGCTAATCATATATAACAGCTATGAGGCATGTAATGGTCAGGCCGCACCCGACGTGAGATGTGGGGTGAGCTATGATGCATGTAGAGTTGGGTATGATCACATAATCTACTAATATTTTCTCCGCCCCCAACTAGTACAGTGGATCCAATCACGACACGTCACGATACACGAGCAATATCCAATATATCATGTATAAGGTCTAAATATCAATGTCGTGTATAATGTCAATACGATAATCAATGTAGCATCTCATGACTGCAGATCCAATCTATATACTAGTCCGTGTAGCACAGTGTCAAGAATCAGATGTAATATTTCTAGATACTAGAATTATAGATATTATCAAATAATTGGAAGTTATCAGAGAATGTACTCGCCTTGGGTCATTAGCTGGTAATACCAATATTCTGTTCCAGAGTATCGTCTGGATGATCCAACAGTCCTATAGACATATCATAAAATAATACAATATTGCATCAGACATTACACTAATCACACAATCATAAATACACTGAACTCGGGACTACGCTAGGTATGACTCTGGTCAACTAAGGTCAAGTGTGAGTCAATTGCATGGGTGTCGCATCTGCGAATGCTGTGCAATCAGACAGTCCATTATACGGGTCTCGCCAGTACGTCAGTGTACATGGCAGTCTGCTAACAGTTCACAAGGTCACAAGGTCATGTGTAGTTACGGGGTATCCGTATTTACACTCGGGCTACCTAGTAGAGATATATATTTAAATATACATAGTACACTCATAATATATTACCAATTAATTACATACATAATATATGTATATACACTTAATGAATTTACACTATTATATATATGTACACATATACATACTAATCAAATTATACTATGTACATATATACATATATTAAAAAGGGTACTAGGGATGCACGTACAATACGTATACATATGTATATATATACCAGTTCGAGAAATACGTCAAATATATATATATATATATATATATATATATATATATATATATATATATATATATATCAATACGTATGCTAATACGTATATACCTATACCCATACAAATACGTATACTCGTACGTATGTGTACACTAATAAAAGATATACTCCTCACATTGGCTTCGGCATGCATGGGCACGAGCGCGGCGATAACGATGATGACGACGACGATAGCGACGGTGAATGGTGATGAACACGACGATGGTGGAGGTGTTGATGATGATAACGGCAATGAGGGGTGGCCGGGGCTGTCCAGGCGAGGTGCAGCTCCTGTGGTGACTGCGACTTTTAGTTGGCCGGGGTCGGGACAGGTGACTCCGGTGGAAGACAGGTTGATGAGGCATCGGGTGGTGGTGTACTGGAGGTTGGTCGGGGAGATGGCCGGCTCGAGGAATGACAGGTGGTAAAGGTCATCGGAGAAGAAGGAAAGAGGAGGAGGAAGCGGTTCAGCGAGTGTATTCTCTGGCGGGCTTGGGGAGGCTCAGGCTGCTCGGGGAAGACACTGGTGCAGCGAGGGGATTGCGGGGACTGGTCCAGTGTAGCGGCTGCTGTGAAGATGAAGGTCAGCTGTGCAGTGGAGGGGGCCAGCGGCTCGTCGAGTTGGGATCCGGCGAGCTCGGGTGGAGTAGAAGCGGGAGCTCCGGGCAGATCTGAGGCAGGGTTCACGACGGTCTGGAGGAAGTCGTGGAGCGGGGTCGGGGTGCTTCAGGTGATCAGCGTGGGAGTGTTGGTCGGGGAAGGGAGTGATGGCAATGGGGAGTTGGCCTCGACGGAGGGTGGTGGTGAGCGGGCGATCGAGACAGTGCAGTAGCAGCCAGGGAGGGAGCTGTGATGGCGGTGGATGGTTGGTCGCCGGGGTTGAAGGGAGCTCGTCGGGCTGGAGGTCGAGCGGGTGTTGCCGGAGTAGGGGGGACAGGTCGACTGGAGGAGGAGCTCTCGTGGAGGGACGGGCTCGGGGGTGATGCTGGAGGAAGGCCGGAGATAGTCGAGTATAGGTGGATCTCGGCCGGAGTAGGGAGAGCCGGCGGATGGAAGTCCGGTCGAGTGGGGGTCCTCGTGAAGAAGAAGAAGAAGAAGAAGAAGAAGAGAAAGGGAGAAGAAAATTTGGTTGGCTGTGAGTGTAGAGAGAGAGAGGAGGAGAGAGAGAGAGGGTGAGGTTTTTAAGGCTCCTTGGAATTAGGGCCTGTATTGGAAAGAGGGGAGAAAGAGACACTTTATAGGAGAGGTGATGGGAGGTGTGTGGTGATGATGAGCCCCATTTTGAATGGGTGGCCAGGATTCGTCATGGAGAAAATCATTCATGTAAGGAGGGGGGTTGGGTTGACTAGTCAAATATTATGGCTCTCCATTTGGTTTGAACAAATGGGGTATTGACACCTAATGCAACATTTGTAAATTAGCCCCCTTAAATTTGGGTATTTGCACAGACACATGAAATGATAAAAATTTGGTGGGCGATTTGGTGTTTGGTGTTTTGTAGGGTGAGAGGGTGTTGTGTGTTTTGTATGTGATTAATGAATAGGGTATTTGGGTTAAATTTGGTTAAAACGGGATTAGTCAAAGTTGGTATCCCTAATTTAATTAGAATAAATGCAAGCGATGTTCTAAAATTAATTAGGAGTAGATGGAGCCAAAATTAGGTTTGGACACAAATATCATTAGTGAAGAAGACTCAGAACAGAATATTACCCTAATTTGGGTTGCACAAAAAATGGGTCGAGATTGCCTCCAATTTTGATTGGAACGCACAACGATACAAAGTTAGAATTTATTTAGAAATTAAATAAACGTCCGCAACGAATATTGTGCGGCTAAAATGAAGCACAAGAGAGCATAATTACGAGTTACAAAAAGGTCAGAATGGAAGGCGGGCACGTCTAGGGCAAGGTTGTGAAATTTGTTGGAAGGCAAAAGCTATGGTAGCGCTCCAAATATCGAAGCAATGGTAAGACGCAACAATTAAATAAAATTAAGGTAATAATTACAACCTCCAATAATTAAATTCTAATTAATACAAATTAATACATAATCCTATAATTCGGTCAGGTGTTCATCTAGTGGGCTTCTAGGTCAAGTCTACCAGCTCAAACATTAATGAACATTGTATATATATAATATATTTAAATACACATCTCATACAATTACTTAAATTAAATACACATATCATAAAATTATTTAATATAACTACCACAATATTAATAATATTTAAAAAAGTCGAAAATACCCTTATTTTTAGAATGTGGTAGTGACAGATAATCGAAACACCCAGAGGCTTGTAGACATCGCAATTAGGGGGGTGTCATGTCTAATAGTTAGCCTTGGCTTGTAGTCCCAACTGCTGTTATTCATGAGGAAGTAGACTCATGAACCATCATGTAGTTAGGGCGCATGCTAGGCTAGCCTTCTTTCATACATAACTGTTTGATGCAGAGACGGATAGGGAAAGAGAACTTTATATATATATATATATATATATATATAATATATATATATATATATATATATATATATATATATATATATATATATATATATGTAAATTGTTGCTAACTTGTATGTCTGCTGCAAGGATAACTGTTCTGCCATGGATAAGGATCACTGAATAAGTGATCACTTGTATTTTCTTATGTTACTTGTCATAAATTGTCACCTCCACATTTCAGATTAGGGGTATTTTTGTCTTTTCATAAATTAATGTATAAATGATTGTATAATATTTAATTATATTTAAATTGCCGTAATTTTTATTTCATTGTTGCGCCTTACCGTTGGTTCGATATTTGGAGCGCTACCCTAGCATTTGCCTTCCAACAAATTTCATAACTTTGTCCTAGACGTGCCAGCCTTCCATTTTGACCTTTGTGTAACTTGTAATTATGTTATCTTGTGTTTTATTTTAGCCGCACAATATTCGTCGCGGACGTTTATTTTAATTCTAAATAAAATCAAACCTTGTATCCTGTGTGTTCCAATCAAAATTGGAGACACAATCTCGACCCATTTTGAGCAACCCAAATTAGGGTAATATCCTATTCTGAGTCTACTTCATTCATGACACTTGTGTCCCACTTAATTTCTGTCCCTTATACTTCCAATTAATTTTAGAACACCAATTGCATTCATTTTAATTAAATTGATGTAAGGACCCAACTTGACCCAAAACTAAGATCCAACACCAAACCAAACCCCCATTTACACCCTCAAGCTTCATACTAAACACCAAACATCCTTTTCAACCAATACATCATACTAAACATGGTATTTTCTCTCATTAAATCCTAAAACCCACTTCTGTGCAATTTTCTAATTATTGGGGACTTAATTGCAAAACTGCAATGATGTGTCACCATCATATTGGTTTAAACCAAATGAAGAACAAATCCCCCTTCCTTTGACCGTTCAACCCTCTCTCTCTCTCTCTCTCTCTCTCTCTCTCTCTCTCTCCTCCTTTTGTTTGCATTTTTCTCCATGACTAATCTAGGCCTTCCATTTTAAATAGAGCCATCATCACCACACAACACCCTCTCCATTATATATAAATATATCCTAAATCCCTCTCCCAATGCAAATCCTATCCCAATGTGTGCAGCCGACCCTAATTCCTAGGAGGTCAACATCAACCTCTTCCCCACATGCAAAACCCATCATCCCCATTAAATTTCTTCATCACCACCAACACACAAAACTCCAACTCAACCCTAAACTGGCCGGCCCCTACTCCGGCCACCCGCTCAACACATCCCCTCCGGCGGCCCTCACCTTGCTCCGGGCCAGACCACAACCCCACCTCGTTCACCGCCGAGCTTCCCCAAGGGACCGGATCCACCGCCTCCAGCATCCTGCTGACCAGCCATCGACTGCATCTGAACCCGACAACAGCACCACCTCCACATGACTGCCTGCCAACCGCCGAGTCCTCCACCCGCAGAGCCCACAGCTTTTTCTCCGTCGAGCACCCCGGAGCAGCAGCACCCACGACTCCTTCAACTAGCCCCACCGGCCTCGTCCTCTTCCCCACGCTCTTCTCCCTGTTCTTTCCTGTCCAAACTGCAGAGCAGCGACCGGAGCATCCCGCTCGTCTGCCTCGACTCACGACTGAGAGCTCGCCTGCACCGCTGCTGACGCCGGAGCCACTGCAACTCGACGGCGTCCATCTGAAGCCGGAGAACCCTGCGTGTGTTCGATCAGAGCCGAGCACCCCGTTATTGCCTGAGGCTGGTCCTTCGTCCCCGATGTACCAGAGCCCCTCCACGTCCACCGAGCCGAGCACCTGAGCCGCCTGAAGCCGACGACGGCCACGACGCTCGCGTGAATCCAGAACCCCGCTGTGACTCGACCAGGAATCCCCTCCTCCCTCTTTGCACCATCGCGGCCATCCGCGCTGCACCCAGTCCGCCGGACTTCGACCATCATCATCATAATCACCACCACCCTTATCACTCTGGTCTCGCCTGAATACCCCTCGACCCGCTGGACTTCTCATCCCGACGTCGGAGTCGACCAGGCCATCCTCAAACCGCTGTACCAACCAGAGCTGACCCGCTCGTCTCCGCCTCCACGTCGAGCCCCTCAACTGAACCACCACAACAGAGCTGGAGCTCCTACGTTCCTCCACATCGACTGGATACCGCATTCCCTCGAGCTGAAGCCTATGTGAGCCTCTTATTCCTCCTCCTCCTCTCTCTCTCTCTCTCTTTTAGTATATGGTTGTATGGTATATGGGTGTAGGTATGTACGTATTAGCATACGTATTGATATATATATTTATTTAAATGTATATTGGTACATATATATATAGTATATTTCTCAAACTAGTATATATATACATATGTATACGTATTGCATATTATTCGATTTAGTATATGAATATAATTGATTGGTATGTTTAATATATATATATAGTGTATATACATATGTTATATATGTAATTAATTGGTATACGTATATATTGTATATGTATGTAATTAGTGTATATATATGTTATGAGTACTAATGATATTGCTAATTAATAATATGTATAATATGTATATTTGTATATGTACTAGATGACCCTAATGTAATTACGGATACCCTGTAGCTGTAACACCCCGTTCCGCTCAAGCGGACTGCCGTCTCAAACGGCAATAGTGCAGCTGTCCCGACCCGCTTTGCCTCAAACGAGAAGCAAAAGATATCCAGACTTGTCCCTACAGGAATCCGGCTTAAGCTTTCAGAGGCTCGCTTGACGTATCGCTCTACCAAGGCGAATCATCGCTAAAGTGGTGGCTACGGTGAACTTGTCTTTGCTTAGCCAGCACATATAAAATCTGGAATGTTCATGCTAGTCGCTAGGTGATTCACCCCCTGCATGCTAATAAATCCAACGCACCTAGCTAAGGGAATAATCCCAACTTGTATTGCTTGCTAGAACATGGAAATTGAAATACTGCTTATATTCAGACCCTCGCATGCTAAGTCCCTAACGGTTTCATCTCCCGGCTTACCTTCGGGTCCGAGCAAACGTGTTTACTTATGTTCCTTAGAAACGCATGCTTGTCTGCTTGAATGTTGCCTTATTTTCATCCAAACCCCGGGAGACTACTAAGTAGTCGTCCCATGCATGATTGAACCTGCAAGTATCTGGGACCGTTAGGTCACCAGGCAGCCCCGAACCAGGGGAATGGATCAAGGCAAGTCTCATTCAGGTATTCGGATCTCTGCAAGTCTCCCTCGAGCGGGCTTACAGCAGCCCAGGAGACTGTACACATCCAATGGCTAAGTGAATCCTGATTCAAGTATCCCGTGTACTCGTGTACTCATGTTCCCGTGCACTCGTGTTCTCGTGTTCTCTTATTCTAGTGCACGCGTGTTCTCGTGTATCTCGTAATAATTGGAAGACCCCAATTATGCATGTCGCAGACTAGTTCCACGGACGGTCACCGGGGCACTGGGGCCGATCCGGTCCGGATGGAGCTCGTGTGTAGTCGTCGTGTTCGGGACAGGATAGCTTGCATCTCCTCGTGTACTCTCGTAGCATGCTATCCTTGTCCTCGGCTACGTCCATAATGGCTTTGCCAGCGACCGTATTCATATAGATAAGTCATCCTCGCTTAGCGGCTACCCGCGTGCGAGTCATTGCATCGCATCAACTGAACACCTGAACGATCATGTTATAAAATGACCCTCGTGTTTGCATATGCTATGCCTCCTGAATGTTATACTTGCCCGTGTTTGAATTAACAGTGTTTGCCTTGGACAGGGAAGGAGATGGTAAGTTGGTAAGTCTCACCGTGTTTCCTCTCATGTTGTATGGCGCACTGCCCGACACGTTAGGCTATTCAATATCTGCATAAAACTGCTCCTAAGGCAACTAGAAAGACAACTTAATAGTTGGTGCACGAAACTTGTATTACGTGTTTGGATTTGTCGAGCGGGCGAGTAGCTTCCCCACCAGTGCATTCAATATACTGATAATCCACCAGTTTGTATGCAGGGTGCGGGATAACCTCATTCGGTGCGGATGCCTCCTACGTGCGTGCTAAGGCGTGGAGATCACTCCGAAGCAACGGTGAGTCCGGGACTGAAGCACCTATACAAGACATAATATTGGAACATAGCCCAAACTCGTCTGTACAATCATTCCAGAGTTGTAGCCACTTGGCACGCTTTTACTGTTTCAAAGAGAGAGGCTTAAGCGACTTGTAATCTCGGCTATACGCCGCCTGTAACACATGTTTATATCAATAAAAGAGCTTGCTTTACTTCAACTTGTGTTTCAATGCTTCCGCTATATTGTCGACTCAGTGAACCTGTTATCAAATCGCTATGCGTTTATGACTCCGCTGCACTCGGACAATCTGTGCGACTCTGTGGCTTAGAACTCTTGCCGCCAGCCAATGAATCACGGCCTTGCACGGGCGCGGTTCACGCTCGTGCGGCATCACGTCCGGATGGGTCAAGCGATCGTTCCGCGGGAGCGCTGGCGAGGGTGATTCCAGCCTAGCGGGAACGGCCGATTTGCTTGCGGGAGATCGGGGCGTGACATAGTGGTATCAGAGCCTGGCTTCTACGCCTTTGGACTTTGATTCGATTATCTCAGTTTTGAAAGCTCGTTCGTGGGTTATGTACATGCTCTCTCTCAATGCCTCGATGGGATGTTCCAATAATAAGTCTAAATACTTTCAAAATACATTTTGATTGATATGCTTTCTTGTTTGCTGTTGTTCTACGAGAGGCTTTTGTGCCAACCTGTGCGAACCCTTGAGAGTATCGCTAGTAGCTTGTCCGATTTTCACTAACCCTAAGTTTGGTTGAATGCATCCATTCGAGGGACGCCTTGAACTAGTGCACCATCCAAGACTTAAGAAAAGGTGAAACTCGAGTGCTAAGACTTCGCTATCACTAAGCTGGTTGACGTGTTCATGCTAGAAGTGCACTTCGAAAGTGCGCACGATCCAGTCTAAGCGATATGCTGATTTCGACGCTTGTGCAAGTGACTATCCAAATGAAAAAGTACAACGACTTGTCTAGGATTGCCTCAACCCTAGATCACTGCTTGTCCTTAGTAAGTCTCGAGGATGAGACTTTTTCTATGTTGGGTAGGATGTAACACCCCGTTCCGCTCAAGCGACTGCCGTCTCAAACGACAATAGTGCAGCTGTCCCGACCCGCTTTGCCTCAAACGAGAAGCAAAAGATATCCAGACTTGTCCCTACAGGAATCCGGCTTAGGCTTTCAGAGGCTCGCTTGACGTATCGCTCTACCGAGGCAAATCATCGCTAAGGTGGGTGGCTACGGTGAACTTGTCTTTGCTTAGCCAGCACACATAAAATCTAGAATGTTCATGCTAGTCGCTAGGTTATTCACCCCCTGCATGCTAATAAATCCAACGCACCTAGCTAAGGGAATAATCCCAACTTGTATTGCTTGCTAGAACATGGAAATTGAAATACTGCTTATATTCAGACCCTCGCATGCTAAGTCCTTAACGGTTTCATCTCTCGGCTTACCTTCGGGTCCGAACAAACGTGTTTACTTATATTCCTTAGAAACGCATGCTTGTCTGCTTGAATGTTGCCTTGTTTTCATCCAAACCCCGGAAGACTACTAAGTAGTCGTCCCGTGCATGATTGAACCTGCAAGTATCCGGGACCGTTAGGTCACCAGGCAGCCCCGAACCAGGGGAATGCATCAAGGCAAGACTCATTCAGGTATTCGGATCTCTGTAAGTCTCCCTCGAGCGGGCTTACAGCAGCCCAGGAGACTGTGCACATCCAATGGCTAAGTGAATCCTGATTCAAGTATCCCGTGTACTCGTGTACTCGTGTTCCCGTGCACTCGTGTTCTCTTGTTCTAGTGCACGCGTGTTCTCGTGTTCTCGTGTATCTTGTGATAATTGGAAGACCCCAATTATGCATGTCGCGGACTAGTTCCACGAACGGTCACCGGGGCACTGGGGCCGATCCGGTCCGGATGGAGCTTGTGTGTAGTTATCGTGTTCGGGACAGGATAGCTTGCAGCGCCTCGTATACTCTCGTAGCATGCTATCCTTGTCCTCGACTACGTCCATAATGGCTTTGCCAGCGACCGTGTTCATATAGATAAGTCATCCTCGCTTAGCGGCTACCCGCGTGCGAGTCATTGCATCGCATCAACTGAACACCTGAACGATCATGTTATAAAATGACCCTCGTGTTTGCATATGCTATGCCTCCTGAATGTTATACTTGCCCGTGCTTGAATTAACAATATTTGCCTTGGACAGGGAAGGAGATGGAATGTTGGTAAGTCTCGTCGTATTTCCTCTCATGTTGCACGGCGCACTGCCCGACACGTTAGGCTATTCAATATCTGCATAAAATTGATCCTAAGGCAACTAGAAGGACAACTTAATAGTTGGTGCACGAAACCTGTATTACGTGTTTAGATTTGTCGAGCGGGCGAGTAGCTTCCCCACCAGTGCATTCAATGTACTGATAATCCACCAGTTTGTATGCAGGGTGCGGGATAACCTCGTTCTGTGCAGATGCCTCCTACGTGCGTGCTAAGGCATGGAGATCACTCCGAAGCAACGCTGTGTCCGGGACTGAAGCACATATACAAGACATAATATTGGAACATAGCCCGAACTCGCCTGTACAATCATTCCACAGTTGTAGCCACTTGGCACGCTTTTACTGTTTCAGAGAGAGAGGCTTGAATGACTTGTAATCTCGGGTATACGCTGCCTGTAACACATGTTTATATCAATAAAAGAGCTTGCTTTACTTCAACTTGTGTTTCAATGCTTCCGCTATATTGTCGACTCAGTGAACCTGTTATCAAATCGTTATGCGTTTATGACTCCGCTGCACTCGGACAATCTGTGCGACTCTGTGGCTTAGAACTCTTGCCGCCAGCCAATGAATCACGGCCTTGCACGGGCGCGGTTCACACTCGTACGGCATCACGCCCGGATGGGTCAAGCGATCGTTCCGCGGGAGCGCTGGCGAGGGTGATTCCCGCCTAGCGGGAACGGCCAATTTGCCTGCGGGAGATCGGGACGTGACAGTAGCTATCTTGACCTGTGACCATGTAGTATGATAGCAGACTGCCATATGTACACTGACGTACTGGCAAGACCCGTATCATTGACTGTCTGATTGTACAGCAATTACAGACACGACACCCGTACAATTTGACGCATACTTGACCCTAGTTGACCAGTGTCATACCTAGCATAGCCCTAAGTCCAGTGTATTTATAATTGTATATTAGAGTAATATCTGATACAATATTGTATTATATGATGTCTATTGGACGGTTGGATTATTCAGACAAGACCTCGTTTATCGGACATTGTTATTGCCAGCAGCAGGACCCCAGGCGAGTACATTCTCTGACAGTTTCCATTATGTTGATTATCTCTATAACTCTTGTTGTATAGCGTACATGACTCTGACACTATTCTTTACACGAGTTGGCATTATCGAAACCTGTCACGAGGAGTCGTGATTGGGATCCATCGTGCTAGCTGGGGAAAAACGGGAAAATATTAGTAGCTTATGTGATCATACCCAAACTTTACATGCATCATAGCTCACCCACACCTCACGTCGGTGCAGCCTAACCATTACATGCCTCATCATTGTTACATGTGGTTAGCCTGACCGTACAAGGATGTTCGCTAATTAATGTAATGAGTCTTATCAGTCCCAAGCCGATCACATGATATGTTGATGTTTCACACACTTAGTTAGATGGTTCTTGACATGTACCTCTAGTATATTGATCTAGCATCTCCACATGTTCTAGTTATTGTTCTTGTACACACTTATATACCAGTTCATTGTTCTTGCGTGTACTTGTATTTCTATTTCATTGCTAGATGTACATTGATGATGACATTCTCCAGTATTTCTTTATTCCAGTATTTCGTACTCACCAGTATTCCTTATTGCCAGTATTCATATCCGTCTTGTATTTCTTTACATTGTATTATAGTTTTTTGTCAATATGCATGGAACTGCTGTTAGAGGTGTATTTCGTTCCAATCCTGACTGGATATTTTTTCCAGACTGTGACATAGAGGACTTGTTTCCAGCATAATTGGAGACGGGATGTTATTGATTGTAGGTTAGATTATTTATTGTCTTTAGACTTATCTTGTATTTTATTGCTTGCTTTGATATCTCATCGTGCTCTAGTTTATGTGATTGAGTATATTCTATATTATATTGTGATATCTGTGTCTCCTTATGGAGTTGGATATTTGTGAGAGATTGATTAGATAGTATCATGACCTAGACAGCGTTCTACCGTCGATGCTGCAGCGTAGGCTGGACGTACCTACGCTCTCATGCCCATATACCGGGAGCGGGTCGTGACACGTTTTTAGTGGTGGCCCATGTAGGTCAGACTTCGCAAGTTGTGTGATGTCGTGGTAGTGCGACATCTTAGTTATACTACTGCGTACCTGCAATAGGATATAGGACATAGGATACTAGGATGAGAGAGGATACTCAATCACAAAAATTCTTGAGGGATTCCCGGGACGATCCCTTGAGAATCTTATTATAATTTCCAATTTAAATATTTTTCTTGTTTTCGTCCGCTCTTCCTTGTTGTTATTGAACTTGATTCTTGTTGATCAGTAATTAAATTAAAATCTTGGTATCATTGTTGAGTTTGATTCTTGTTGACCAGTTGTTAAATTTAAATTCTTGGTATCGTTGTTGAGTTGGTTTCTTATCGAGATGAATTTTACGGACTAAACTTTATGGTATCATCTGATGACATATGTTGATGAGAACAGTGAGAAAGGTAAAACGTCTACTTGGGTTATGGAACCTAGAGTTTATCGCAGCCATATTAGTTGTCATGACGAGAACGTAGGAATCTGACTTGGATGTGCATACTTAAGTTATGAAATTTAGAGTCTCTCGCAGCCATACCGGTTGGCGTGGCGAAGATTCTAGATGACATGATTATAGAGTTGCATACCTTAGTTACGGAACCTGTCGTTTGCCGCATCTATGCTTACTGGCGTGGCGAGGATTCTGAGTGTCATGATTTCTGACAGACGTGTATGATTATCAGGTTGTATCTTAAATTGGTTCTTAAAGTATCATCTCAATACTTATCTATTTCTGTTATTACAGGACTTTGTTCCATCACTTTTGCTTGGCAATAGAGTTACCTTCAGTCCTTAGCCAGTTCATTTTGAGCTTTATTTCCTTAAGATCCTTGTTAGTATGATAATTTGTGACTTGCAATTATGTCTGCGTCTTGTATTAGTGTTGAATGAGTGTGACTTATTAGTTTGTAAGTGTTTCTTAGTTGGACATGTGAGCAGTAGGCATTAATCTAGAGATACCCATAGCATAGTACCTTGTAGCAATAGTTCTATGATAGGTGTTATTATAGTTAATATTGGTACTATAAGTAGAAGGAAGAGTAAAGAGTATCAGATGGTTCCAAGAGTTAGTATTGAGTCAGCATGCCAGTCTTGGATAGTCATGAATTCATGTAGTTGGATGATCCACGTAAAGAAGTAAGTATCGAGGAATTGTATTAAAAATTAATGAAGCATGATATTCAATTTGATGATTGATTACTTGGGTGTGTCAAGAGTAAAGAAATGTATATGCATGAAGGGTATTAATGAGTGTGACATGGGTAGAGGAATACCAAGATGGATTATGCAAGTTGTGAAGTGTATCACAGATTAGTTTAACAGGCTGTAAAAGGTTTAGAGATATGCTTGTACATCAATCAAGATATGGAACCATATGCCTGCCTTTGAGAGTGAAGTGAAACATGGGTGTTATAACTAGTGCGAATAATCATGAGTTCTAATAAGTTTGATGAGATGATCTAATGATGGAGCTAGTGTTACCATACCAATAGTGCTAGTGATTCTATATCAAGGATTTGTTGAGCAAGGTGCTAATAACAGTAAGTACTTCATGTGATGATAATTAGATTGGTGTATCAATTAATATAGATAGAAAATCATTGGAGAAAATACGTGTGATGATAACTTTGATCATTTGGAAGTAATGGTGCAAGTAATTCGGGCACTACAATTTCAGTACACAGTTGAGAGTTGTAGACAATGGATGTATTTGAGTGCACCTTGAGTATTAGAGACTGAGAGTATTTATATGTATACTTGTGGATTTAAATTTATAAATTAAAGAGTGGAAATGAAGTTCAATTTTTAAGAATTTTGAGGAGTTAAGATTTTATATTATTAAATTTTTGAGGATTCAAATTCAATTCAATAAACATAGTCAAAGCTATAAGGATTTTAGAAGTGATTAAAAATTTTATTTCGATATTTGAGCATTTGAATTTTGAGGAAAGTATATGCATTTTATTTTAAATTGTTCAAGAAGTTAAATTTTGATGATTTTAATTTGAGGATAAAATTTTATGATGGGTAAGAAATGTATAAGAATAGAAGATGTGCATGTGTAAGAATCTATTGGCTTGAGAATGATTGAGATAGCACTACAAACAGACTTGGGTGTCCATCTAGAGTTGTATTAGACTGAGTAGTACTTCGTATGGTGTGTTGCACTTAGTGTGCCCTTGAGTGATAAGAACAAATAGTATAAACAATTGTAGCAGGTAAGAGAGTTAGCAGTGGTTATGCTTGTAGTAGAAACAGTAGTACCAAGGGATAGAGATATCAAACTTTGGATGCATTATTGACCTATGGTTATACTATAGATTCTTGCTATCAGATCTAGGTATCAATAGACAGGTGTATGCAATAAGGATGTATTCATGGATGTTGAGGACTAATGATTAGTTGATATGGGTACCAGTGTACAAGGATAGGAATTAGTTAGTGAATGTGCCAGAGTTAAGTGTATGTTAGAGATAGAAGATACTGCAGGTAATGTGTTAGCAGGTTCCTTCTTTTCTTTTCTCATGTTCCTTTTTCCGTCTTTTGATTGATTGATTGATTCCTTAGTACCGTAGCTTGTATCAATGATTTTCTTGCTAGAATATAGTTAGTAGTAAACCCCGACAGAGACTGCAATACCATGACACAAGAGACTATGACCATGCATATTTCATCTAGATTGCATATTTTATCTAGATTGCGTGTTGTATTGCGTGTTGTATGACTATAGGTAGGATTCTCTTAGACTTTGACTGTTGAGGGTTTGACCGTAGTGAAGAATTAATGGAGAGGTTATGATTTGACAAAGAGAGACAATGTGCCTTAAATTTTGAGGATAAATATTTATTTAAATAAAGAGAGTTGAGAATTTAATATGACAGAATTGACAATTTGTTAAATCATAAATTTTATGAAGATTGTGGCATGATTGAATGTCACTAACAGTTGAGGAAATTAAGGAGATTATCATTATATTCATTGGACTGCAAGTTATGAACTTATATTGAATATGGTATTTGAAGATTTCATAACTATTACATTAATTGATTTTGTGTGGAAAAAGAAATCGAGGATTAAGATCACTAATGGATTAGTGTTGAATTCAAATTTTGGGATAAGATTTTTTAAATTTTATGCATTGACTGGATTTCAATTAAATGATTGGATAGTAAATTTTGTATTTAGTGATTTAGTCAAGATTTGAGGAGTAAGATGATTAATGGGTTAGTGTTTAAATACAAACTTTTTGGATGAGATTTTAAATTTTATAAATGTGCATTTATTGGATTTAAAATTAGAGGATTGGATATTAAATTTTTGAGTATTTAATTATTAACATCAAATTTTTGAGGAGATTATGATACAAATGGAATTCGATTTTCAAATTTGAAGATTTTTTAGAAATATGATATCTATAAAATTATGAAAATTTGTGAAATAATAATATGGATTTGCTTCATGATTATATGGTTGATGAATTAAATTTTGATGGAGAAATAAATAAATAAATAAATAAATACGACTGTCGAGGATCTTAAATATCGAGGACGAAATTCTTTTAAGGAGGGTACACTTGTCACCCCCACATTTCAGATTAGAGGTATTTTCGTCTTTTCATAAATTAATGTATAAATGATTGTATAATATTTAATTGTATTTAAATTGTCATAATTTTTATTTTATTGTTGTGCCTTACTATTGCTTCGATATTTGGAGCGCTACCCTAGCCTTTGCCTTCCAACAAATTTCACAACTTTGTCCTAGACGTGCCAGCCTTCCATTCTGACCTTTGTGTAACTTATAATTATTTTCTTTTGTGCTTCATTTTAGCCGCACAATATTCGTCGCGGACGTTTATTTTAATTCTAAATAAAATCAAACATTGTATCCCTGTGTGTTCCAATCGAAATTGGAGACACAATCTCGACCCATTTTGAACAACCCAAATTAGGATAATATCCTATTCTGAGTCTACTTCATTCATGACACTTGTGTCCCACTTAATTTCAGTCCCTTGTACTTCCAATTAACTTTAGAACACCAATTGTATTAATTTTAATTAAATTAATGTAAGGACCCAACTTGACCCAAAACTAAGACCCAACACCAAACCAAACCCCCATTTACACCCTCAAGCTTCATACTAAACACCAAACATCCTTTTCAACCAATATATCACACCAAATATGGTGTTTTCCCTCATTAAATCCCAAAACCCACTTCTGTGCAATTTTCCAATTGTTGGAGACTTAATTGTAAAACTGCAATGATGTGTCACCATCCTATTGGTTTAAACCAAATGAAGAACCAATCCCCCTTCCTTTGACCGTTCAACCCTCTCTCTCTCTCTCTCTCTCTCTCTATCCTCCTTTTGTTTGCATTTTTCTCCATGATGAATCTAGGCCTTCCATTTTAAATGGAGCCATCATCACCACACAATACCCTCTCCATTATATATAGAAATATATCCTAAACCCCTCTCCCAGTGCAAACCCTATCCCAATGTGTGCAGCCGGCCTTAATTCCTAGGAGGTCAACATCAACCTCTTTCCCATATGCAAAAACCACCATCCCCCTTAAATTTCTTCATCACCACCAACACACAAAACTCCAACTCAACCCTAAACCGGCCGGCCCCTACTCCGGCCACCCTCTCAACACATCCCCTCCGGCGGCCCTCACCTTGCTATGGGCCAGACCACGACCCTGCCTCGTTCACCTCCGAGCTTCCCCAAGCGACCGGATCCACCACCTCTAGCATCCCGCTGACCCGCCATCGACTGCATCTGAACCCGACGATAGCACCGCCTCCACACAACCCCCTGCAAACCGCCGAGTCCTCCACCCCCAGAGCCCACAACTTCTTCTCCGTCGAGCACGCCGGGGAAGCAGCACCCACGACTCCTTCAACTAGCCCCGCCGGCCTCGCCCTCTTCCCCACGCTCTTCTCCATGTTCTTCCCTATCCAAACTGCAGAGCAACGACTGGAGCATTCCGCTCGTCTGCTTTGACTCATGACCGAGATCTCGCCTGTACCGCTGTTGACGCCGGAGCCACTGCAACTCGACGGCGTCCGTCTGAAGCCGGAGAACCCCGCCTGTGTTCGATCAGAGCCGAGCACCCCGCCATTGCATGAGGCCGGTCCCTAATCCCCGCTGTACCAGAGCCCCTCCAAATCCACCGAGCCGAGCACCTGAGCCGCCTGAAGCCGACGACGGCCACGACGCTCGCCCGAAACCAGAACCCCGCTGTGACTCAACCAGGAATCCCCTCCTCCCTCGTTGCACCGCCGCGGCCATCTTTGCTGCACCCAGTCCACCGAACTTCGACTATCATCATCATAATCACCACTAGCCTTATCACTCTGGTCTCGCCTGAACACCCCTTGACCCGTTGGACTTCTCATCCCGACGCCGGAGTCGACCGGGCCATCCTCGAACCACTGTACCAACCAGAGCTGACCCGCTCGTCCCCGCCTCCACGTCAAGCCCCTCAACTGAACCACCACAACAGAGCTGGAGCTCCTACGTTCCTCCACATCGACTGGATACCGCATTCCCTCGAGTTGAAGCCTATGTGAGCGTCTTATTCCTCCTCCTCTCTCTCTTTCTCTCTTTTAGTATATGGTTGTATGGTATACGGGTGTAGGTATGTACGTATTAGCATACGTATTGATATATATATATTTAAATGTATATTGGTACATATATATATAGTATATTTCTCAAACTAGTATATATATATATATACATATGTATACGTATTGCATATTATTCGATTTAGTATATGAATATAATTGATTGGTATGTTTAATATATATACATAGTGTATATACATATGTTATATATGTAATTAATTGGTATACGTATATATTGTATATGTATGTAATTAGTGTATATATATGTTATGAGTACTAATGTTATTGCTAATTAATAATATGTATAATATGTATATGTACTAGATGACCCTAATATAATTACGGATACCCCGTAGCTATCTTGACCTGTGACCATGTAATATGATAGCAGACTGCCATATGTACACTGACGTACTGGCAAGACCCGTATCATTGACTGTCTGATTGCACAGCAATTACAGACACGACACCCGTGCAATTTGACGCACACTTGACCCTAGTTGACCAGTGTCATACCTAGCATAGCCCTGAGTCCAGTGTATTTATAATTGTGTATTAGATTAATATCTGATGCAATATTATATTATATGATATCTATAGGACGGTTGGATTATTCAAACAAGACCTCGTATATCGGACATTGTTATTGCCAGCAGCAGGACCCCCAGGCGAGTACATTCTCTAACAGTTATCATTATGTTGATTATCTCTATAACTCTTGTTGTATAGCGTACATGACTCTGACACTGTTCTTTACACGAGTTGGCATTATTGAAACCTGTCACGAGGAGTCGTGATTGGGATCCATCGTGCTAGCTGTGAAAAAACGGGGAAATGTTAGTAGCTTATGTGATCATACCCAAACTTTACATGCATCATAGCTCACCCATACCTCACGTCGGTGCAGCTTGACCATTACATGCCTCATCGTTGTTACATGTGGTTAGCCTGACCGTACAAGGATGATCGCTAATCAATGTAATATGTCTTATCAGTCCCAAGCCGATCACATGATATGCTGATATTTCACACTTAGTTAGATGGTTCTTGACATGTATCTCTAGTATATTGATCTAGCATCTCCACATGTTCAAGTTATTGTTCTTGTACATACTTATATACCAGTTCATTGTTC
Organism: Iris macrosiphon; assembly: GCA_036927795.1. NCBI lineage: Eukaryota > Viridiplantae > Streptophyta > Magnoliopsida > Asparagales > Iridaceae > Iris > Iris macrosiphon. Next base: position 97,442,306 of record JAYESA010000001.1, on the reverse strand, counting down.
TTACGTGTACTTGTATTTATATTTCATTGCTAGATGTACATTGATGATGACATGCTCCAGTATTTCTTTATTCCAGTATTTCGTACTCACCAGTATTCCTTATTGCCAGTATTCATATCCGTCTTGTATTTCTTTACACTGTATTATAATTTTTTGTCAATATGCATGGAACTGCTGTTAGAGGTATATTTCGTTCCAATCCTGACTGGATTTTTTTTTCCAGACTGTGACATAGAGGACTTGTTTCCAGCATACTTGGAGACTGGATGTTATTGATTGCAGGTTAGACTATTTATTGTCGTTAGTCTTGTCTTGTATTTCATTGCTTACTTACTTAGTGTTGGTTTCAGGGAGTATTGCTTCTGTTCGTTGATTTTATACTTACCAGTACTTTCTCGAAAGTGCTAACCCACTAACATTTTGTTTGTTCTCAGTTGCTGGATCCTCCGAGGAAGCGATAGCTGTGCCTCATCCCAAGGACCCAGAAATCTAGAGTCGATGCCTTGAGCTGTATCGAGATTGCTTTGAGCTACTTTTATATAAAGGGATATAATGTATGGAACGATGTCATTGTAATCGAGAGAAAGAGAGCTTGAGCGAATTATAATCTCGTTCAAGCGCCGCTTGTAACATATCTTGATTATCAATAAAGAGTTTATTTTCATATGCCATTGTATTTTTTACTTTTCTGCAATATTGTGTCGCTGCTCCTGTCTAGAATAGCTTACTTGCCCTTGTTTAAGATTTGGCCTTATGCAAGCGCATCATAGGCTTGCAGAGCATCGCGTCCAAGCAAAGGCGATCGGTTTCGTAGGGACCAAGCAAGGACGAACGGACCTCCTACGGGATCGGGACGTGACATAGTGGTATCAGAGTGACTCGATCTTATGGCCATTCCGTTGCTTAGCTTCAACTAAAGATGTCCTTTGTCACTTGATATTGTGCTGCAATGAACGTTCCATACAATAAGTCCATAGATATTCTTAAAAGGTGCCGGCAAAAGTTTTCTGGATTTGATTTATTGCTTGAGATGTGATTCATGATTTTTGATGGCTATAGTTTTATTGAATTCTGATTGCTAGAGTTTTCGATTGAGGATGGTGAGGGATGAGGACTACCGCTGCTCTAGATATCGAAAGTTTTTTCTTGAGTTTCATGGACGAAACTCTTTCTTGGTGGGTAAGTATGTAGTGCCCCGCTTCACGTAGGCACTATGTACAAGTGATGTCGCTTTACTTGCTCGAGTGAAAGTCTTCTCGGAGAGTTTTCGATCGAACCATAAGATGATTTATCTAAGTGAGTGGGCAGAACTACATTCTCTGATTCTTGCACGCCTTAATAATGAATCTGAGTTTTCTATTTGCTTGTTCTAAGAAGAAAATTTCATAAGAAGAATGATAGAACCTGGCTCTATATGCTTAATAAGAGAACTCGTATTGCTTGTCATTGAAACGAATCTGCTTGCCTAACTATAGAACTTGAATGCATGTCTAAGAAAGATAGAACTATTGTCATTCTAAAAAAAGATAGAAATATTGCATCCTTAGTCACATGGACACCACTAACAAACAAATCGCTGCCATGCTAATAAATAAGAGTAAAATAATGTTTATATGTTTCCATCGAATGTTAAACAAGATAGAATTTGCATGCTAGATATATAGAAATATTCTTGCATGTTACTTATTAAAGAACTAGATTGCTTGAACATGTTTCATTGATCTCATTGTAAAGAGATAGAAATGTTTGAATAACTTGTATAATATGCTATTGAACATATCGATTGATTAAAAGAAAGAAGATTGAACCTAGAAATGATTAAACCTATTGAAATGATCGAACCTATCGAATAGATTGAAAAAAAAAAGAATTTAGGGCTCTGGCTCTATCGCTTGATATCATGTTTGCTTGTCTATGAATATGTGCATCGTACAGTCTTTTCGGATAGAATCGCATGCATCGCATCGGTCTTTGGACAACTTGTGCACAAGGTAATATCTCTCGAACGGATTTCTGGGGCACTGTGAATCGTTCTTTCCGGGGGAGATAATCGAAATACCCTGAGGCTTGTAGTCCTCGCGATTAGGGGGATGTCTTATCTAATATTAATCCTGGGCTTGTAATCCCAGTTGTTGCTATTCATGAGAAAGTAGACTCATGGACCATCATGTAGTTAGGGCGCATGCTAGGCTAGCCTTCTTCAATACCTAACTATTTGATGCAGAGACGGACAAGAGAAGAGAACCTTGTTTTTATATATATATATATATATATATATATATATATATATACATATACATATTGTCACGCCCCAGTCCCAAAATATCGAGGGACTGGACGCGTGGCAATGGCCAGCAGCACACACCGATGGACAAACCCAATTTAATGGATCCATCGGGGCATACTTAAGATGTATTACAACTATCAGGGTTTTCTAATCTCATCCACAGAATAAACACAGCAATATCAACAAAAGAAATAAACAACATCCAGTCACAAGTAAATAAAATCGGAGAATAACCCGATATTAAGTCTGTTACAATTGTTCATTTAAACAGGAATAAAAGAGTTTATTTGCCATTTAAACTGAGCATAGAAGAAGCAGATGTTCAGGAAAAGTCCTCAGCGATCACCTCGTCCTCAGGTACTGGTACTGCTCCGAGAAGTGCTCATGTTTCGTACACTTCAGGATAGATATCCTCTACTAATCCTAGGGACATAATCCGGATCCAGGTCCTCAGGGGACATAGCAAGGTACAGATAATACAAGCCAAAATAAATGCAGTGCAGCAATAAATAAAATAATAGGATAAACTATATAACCATCTATGTGAAATGCAAGATGAGAGCATCACTAGAACTTAGGCTGATACCACTACAAGCTCTGTGTCGGGGAGCCGGTAGCAGTTATACTATGCTATGTATTTTACTATGATGTGGCCTATATATATATAATCAACCTGTAGCCTGTGTGTCTCTCCCCACCCAATGTAATCATATGTCTCATATCCACGATGCCTCATGTCCATGTCATGTAAGATCGTATCTAATGCAGTGAGTCATACTATGTCTATGAATATAATGTCTAAGAATATCCTGTCTATGTCATAAATCCTGCAACCTACACAGAATCACCTTGAATATTTCAGGAAGACTCTGTCTCATGATTCGTGTCAGGTGTCCTGGGTATAACATACTTGATATGCAAGTACGAGAATATAAAGGGTCACGAATGTCCATCTCTAGATGACGTACACAACTCCGCGTACGGGGTTGGCACCCAACTATTAATCGGAAGCTAAGTAAGTCACACGGTCCTAGGTTTAAGCATGTACAACAGTATATAATTAAGACAAGGAATAGGTAACAAGAACTGAAATGTTGGCAAGGTACACTTGCCTGGGGTTCCGGCTCCAATTGTGGCTCTGACTTCAGCGGAATTTGCAGGTAGTACTCCGGTTGCTGAAATAAATATCACCATCAGATTCAGAAAATATCAATCAGCTAGAAACGCCTGTCCTTGAGTCCAATTTGGACACAGGGGCAAAAATGACAATTTCTGGTCAAAGCAGGGTCCACATGTGGGCCACTTTGCACCGAAAAATGTGTCAGGGTCAAAGGTCTCCAAATCTGTCAAGCTTAGTGTCAACAAGTCAGGAACGATGATACGAACCCAACGGAACTTCCAGAAATGGATTTCGATGAGTCGTTCTCAAAATTGCCCGTCAAGTGGAGCATGTGGGGCCCACGACACACGATTTTGTTACGTTCTCAGAATCGAACCAAACTTGGGTCACAGGACCAGCGTATTGCTACGAGTCCGATGGCGCAAGTTTCGTTTCGATCCGACATGTGTACACTAAGTTACAATGAGATTCAGAAAGGTCGGATACGGGACGTTGTCGGCGGATACGCGTTGATTCCGGTGTGCACGCACATCCAAATCAACTTATGCGAAATTTCGCACTTCCGTATCGTGCGCGACCAAGTCATCCCGTTTGGCGGGGCGTACTCAGTTCCGGGGTGAATTAGGGCGTTAATTTTCTCGTTTTTGGATTGCGGTTCGCGATCGCCACAGGACGCGATGCACCGAGCGGTTTGCACGGGCACCGAGGGGGTCACACAGCCTACGCGTCACAACTGACGGAACAGAAATCGGGGCAGCGAGGAGAGAGAAATGGGTACCTGAACAGGGCTCCAAAAATCTGAGTTGCGAGTGTCCGCGTTCGAGTCTACCGTGTCTGGTCTCTGTGTCCTGATTAGGGTTTGGGGCGGCTAGCTGCGGTACTGTCGGAGTCGGCCGGGGCGTGGGGCGACAGCGGCGAGGTCAGACGGCTGACAGCGGCCGCTGGGAGGTTCTGGAGGTGCGGAGGGTTGAGGAGTCGGCCGGAGGAGCTGGGCTGGGGCGTCGGGTTCTGGGGAGGTCGGCGTGGTCGAGGGCGGCCGGGTGTCGGTGCTGGAGGGCGGCGCCGGTGGTCGACTGGGACAGAGGGGAGTGGCCGGAGTCGGGGTATCGCCGGAGAAGAAAGGGGGAAAGAGAAAAACCCAGGAGGCCGGCTGCGGTTTTAAATAGGGGGATAGGGGAGGAGAACGGCCGAAATTTGGCCGGAATAGGAAGAGGAAGAGGCTGGGGTTGAGGGGAGGTGAAGATGGGGGGTCTCCGGTGGCCACGGCGGCGGAAACGGTCGCCGGAGGGGAAGCGTCGGGGAAGGAGAAAAGTTTTGGGGGTTAGGTTTAGTTCGGGTCGGGTCGGGTCTCAAGCGGGTCGGGTCAGACCCGGATCCGACCCGCTAAGATTGGGTTGGGTCGGTTCGGTCAGACCGGCCGGTTTGGTTTAATTTGGTTTGGTTTATTTTGGTTCAATGAACTGGGTTCAGGTTTAATTAGGTTAATTTTTACAATAGTTTTTAGGCTTTAAAAATACTTCCGGGGTCCAATAAATTCCCAGAAAATTACCCTATGTCTAGTTTTTCATTTTACACCATAAAATATTATTTTCATAATATTTTAGTATTATTTAATATCATTTAAGAATTATTTAAATTTAAAATACCTTAGTTTTAATTTATAAAAATCCCAAAAAATTTCAGAAAATTGTGAAAAATTTTAAATTAAAAATTCTTGAAAATCAGGGGGTTTACACATATACATATACATATATATATAAATTGTTGCTAACTTGTATGTCTGCTGCAGGAATAACCGTTCGGCTATAGGTAAGGATCACTGAATAAGAGATCACTTATATTTCCTTATGTTCCTTTTCATAAATGCTAAATGAGATATATCTACTTTACTTGAATATGTTGCTACCCCATTGAATTGAATAGAAAAGAATAGTCCACTTGAAGCACTTATCTTGATTCTAGATGAACAGTCCACTAGAGATAAATTTTGTTCCTAAGAGATCGAATATGGCTCACAATACATGCTATACACTGCACGATAGAAAACTGTCCCTATAGCTTGCTTCTATGTTTTGAGTATGCAAACTGGGTTCAAAGATATATTTACGAAAAGATGTAAAGTGACTATAATCCTATGCTACATAAAATGAATCTAGGTAAAAGTAGCAAGATCACTAGTAATGTAATATTTTGCCACATGCTTACTTAGTGTTGGTTTCATGGACTGTTGCTTTTGTTAGTTGATTTTATACTCACCAGTACTTTCTCCAAAGTGTTGACCCACTAACAGTTTATTTATTCTCAGGTGCTGGATCGTCCGAGGAAACGATAGCCATGCCTCATCCTAAGGAACCGAAAATCTAGAGTCGATGCCTTGAGCCGTATCGAGATTGCTTTGAGCTACTTTTGTATAAAAGAATGTAATGTATGGAACGATATCATTGTAATCGAGAGAAAGAGAGCTTGAGTGAATTATAATCTCGCAAAGTACCGCTTGTAACACATCATGATTATCAATAAAGAGTTTATTTTCATATGCCACTGTGTTCTTTACTTTTCTGTAATATTGTGCCGATGCTCCTGTCTTGAATAGCTTACTTGTCCTGGTTCAAGATTTGGCCTTGTGCAAGCGCATCTTAGGCTTGCACGACATCGCGCCCAAGCGAGGACGATCGGTTCCGTAGGGACAAAGCGAGGACGAACGGACCCCCTGTGGGATCGGGATATGATATTGTCAATGAATACTATCACGAACTTGTCCAAGTATGGCATAAAAATATGATTCATGCGATCCATAAAAATTGTTGGCGCATTGGTTGCTCTAAAGGGTATTACTTTAAAGTTCCAATATCCATATCTCGATCTGAACTTCGTCTTGGGTATATCCTGCTCCATGACTATAATTTGGTGATATCCTGACCGCAAATCAATCTTAAAAAATATCACTGCTCCACTAAGCTGATCGAACAAGTCGTCGATCCTTGGCAAGGGATACATGTTCTTGATGGTTACCGCATTGAGGATACGATAATCAACACATAATCGTGACGTTATATCATTTTTTTTTACAAGTAGCATTAGGGCTCCCCAAGGCGATCTACTAGCACGAATGAATCCCTTGGCTCTCAATTCTTCTATCATCCGGTACAAGATTTCTAACTTTGAAAGTGACATCCTATAGACTCTATCTGACACTGGTGTTGTTCCTGGAAGTAGATCAAGGGTAAACTCGATCTCTCTTTCTGGTGGCATGCCTGGAAGTTCTTTTAGGAATATATTTGGGAATTCATTAAATCTGGAAAATTTTACTTCCTCTGTTACTGTTATCCTCAAGATCACTAATGAAGACTCCATCTTCCTCTAGAAAATAAGAATTCCTTCTCATCAGGGATATTAAAGATAACCTTGCCATTATGGCAATCTATCATCGTGTATCGGGCACTCAACCAATCCATACCTAAGACGACGTCATAATCTCCAATAGAAAATTCTATCAATCTAACGAGAAACTCTCGCCCACACAGTACGACTCGACATGAGGCATAAACTCTATCGACTCACACGATACTGTTACCAGTAAGTATATTGAGTCTTACTGATAATGATTCAAGTTCTAATCCAACTTGTATCGCAAATCGTGCAGACATAAAAGAATGTGATACACCAGAATCAAATATTACTGATGCTGAATGGGAGTTGACAAGAATGGTACCTGCCACCACTTTACCTGAAGCTAATTGTTCTTCCACAGTGAGTGCCAATGACTGACCCCGTCCTCTCGGTGTTGGTGCTCTCTGTTGCGGACCTCCTTGCCTGGCCTGTGCTTGAGCTTGGGCCTATGCATACTGTTGTGGCCTCTGTTGCTGGAATACTTAGGATTGGGTCGACAAAGGCCTCTGACCCTGTTGTTGTTGAACCGGTACTGGAGCACTATATTACGGTCCTGACGGAAAAGATAATGAACTAGCTCTGTGTGGGCAAGTTCCCAATCTGTGGCCTGGAGCTCCACAAGCTAAGCACAACCCATGTGCTATGCGATATTCAGAATCTACGTGCCCAGGCTTTCCATAATGAGAACATCCTGCTGAAGAAGATATTTTGTTGTTGAGTTCGGGTTGGGGTTGTTTACTAAACTGATGTTGTCAAAACTGGCCTCCTCGGAGATCCGATGATTAAAGCCCTAACTGTCAGGGCTGGTGCTGAAGACTATGTGTAAGAACCTCCTAAAGTGTGGGTCCTCTTTCGTTCCCCAGTCCTATCCACGGTTCTCTGGGAGGTATACTCATGGCTCCTTGCTGCTCTTAACACAGCATCAAAAGTCTAGAACTCATATTATTCTATTGGCAATATAATCTCTAGGTGAAGTCCCTGCTGGTACCTTCTTGCTAGATCGAATTCGGTTGCCACCAAGGTGGGAGCAAACCGACTAAGTCTGCAGAACTCTGTCGCATAGCCGTCGACATTCCTGTCCATCTATTTCATGCTGTTAAACCATTGCTGCAAGTCATAACGCGATATTGCATCAAAATATCTGGTCTGAAACCTTTCACTAAAGATATCCCAAGGGATATGTACTGATAGTGAAATCATCTGTGCTGCCCACCAGTCTCGGACCAAGTCTATCAATTATAGTCCTACTACTGACACTTGCTCTCTAGCCGGTACTCCAGCTTCCTATAGGATAGCTTATGTGTCCTAAAGCAACGCATCCGATGCAATTGGTTCTATAAAAATATGAGGGTTGGAGGCGCTTGAAGTTGCTTGTTGAGTTGTTGGCACAATGTTCGCCGCTTTCCAAGGCCTCTTGTACTGGCTGTGTTACATGTCCTCTCGATGTCCTTAAGATGCCAAAAATTCTCGAAGGATACCAATAAGCACATTGTTTCCCTCTCTTGCCTTAGGTATTGGTTTCACATGAGGCACTGGCTGGATCTGAGGTTCCTCATTTTGAGATATTGTAGACCAGGCCCCGGAATACTGAGGCTGAACCTCAAGGGTTTGTTGGACATCGGGATGTTGTCTTTCTACTGGAGGAACTTAGGCAGGATGATTAAAATGACCAGGAACAATGTCCCTGAAAGATAAAGGACACAAGGATTATCAAAGGGACGGACATGAATTAACGAGGATCAAGGAAGATGTTGAATCAAGATTCCAAGGATATAAATTCGACACTGGAGGAGATCAAGGAATAATAGGATTGAGACATCTGTACTGAGCAGTGCATGAGTTACTGCAGTGAACCCAAGCTTCACTGATTTTGCTGTTGATAATGCCTGTACAGTGCAATTGGCTTGCTGTGTGCTAAAGTTCATGAGGCACATTGTTGTTGAAGCAACTTCATATTGCTGCTCTGCTGCAACAATCACCTTACAGATATCTTATTGCATTGCTTCTATGCTGCTGCTGAGGTTGCTGCAGGCTCTCGATGCAGTAATTTGCTGCAGTATGCAGTGTGGTGCATGCTAATGTGCAGTTGCTCAGTTTCTCCCCTGCACGGCTCACTCGAGCAGTGATGCACCAGAGCCCCCTTTAGTGTTGCTCGAGCTGACTTCCCTGCTAGGCCACTGTCTTATCTCGCTGCTTGCTGTGCGCTCTTTCAACTTGCTGTTACTGCCTGTGTAGTTAGCTACTGCAGTGGTTTGAAACATTTCTGCAGAATGTTGATCTACTGCAGGCTCTTGATGTACACTGCTCACTGTTCAGCTACTCAGTCGAGGTACACTGCTGTTGGCTGTCCATTCTCTTATTGAAAGTAGTAGAACTACTACTGTGCAATGGCTGCACACCTCTTTCCTATTACTGTGCAGCATACTGCACTGTGAATGGCTGCTGTGCTCTCCTCGAGCACTGCCTCACTTGCTGTGCATATCTTGATGCACGAGTTGCTGACTGCTACTGTTGTTCAGTGCTCCTCTCTGATACTGCTATACCCGGCAATTGCTGAGCTTTCCCTTCAGTTGTTGAACTGCCTGAACTCCTCGAGTTGTTGGCTTTCCCTCACTCAATATGCACACTCACACACACAATCGAACACACATACACCCACATATAGATAACAATACATATATATCTATATACCTCTCTAGCAATATGTATATATTCTCCCTATGTATATATATATACAACACAGTTACCTATTGATAGATACATATATATATGTATACCATCACACACAAACACATACATGAATATACACTAGTACATATGTAAATACATATAGATCTAGATCTAAACATAGCTATAAACACTAGTATATACACACAAAGACACACACATACACACTAAACACAATATATACTATTATATGCATACATATATATATAAATACCATATATATATATATAATTACACATGCACGTATAATGAGAAGAACAAAATGTCAAACACATGGAGCGCATCGCACCCGTATCATACTTTTCTATGATACGCTTGCGATATGGCCCCAACTCACAACCAAACGTATCCCGGAGGACACGAACAAGTCCAATACATAAATTATAAATAATACGTATAGTAATTAGAGTGTCTACGTGTCCGTGTCACAATGTGATATGCACAAGGCTCCGTGTCGGAGAAAAACCCCCAAAATTAACCCGTTTCGTCGATTTGACGAGATACGACCTACACGTATCCAATTATGGACACGGCACTAGTCACAAACAAGCAATCATATGTCAATTTGGTCTAATTGATTAATTGACAAACACAACATGTGCCAATCTAGGAATTCTCTCAAAATTGGCACCAAAATGCACGTAATTTCCACCGTAGGTCTCCGATTGTCCCAAAACCAAATTCTATGGGTAGCCTATGCATGTGGGTTGGTTTCTCATGGTAAAATCTCATATCTAGAGTCTAATAGAAGGAAAAAAAAACTGAATTGTACCTATTGAGAGATGAATTCCCACTAAAAAGTCTCCAAATGCAAAGTAGCTCCTCTCCTTGTAGATCTTGGCCTCCTCTTCCTTGCTCCTTGCTTCCTTCTTGTAGATCCTTGGTGTAGAAGCCTCAATGATGAATTTAGAAAGAGATTTGTGAAAAATTGGTGGAGAATTGATGGGGGAATGGAGGAAAATTGGAAGAGGGAAAAGTAGATCTAGAAATTTAGGGATGAAATAAAATGAGAGCACTCTCTCTCCTCCTAATTATGGCTGGTCATAAACCCCTCTCCAAGCAATGTATAATGTCCCAAATACCCCTTGGGGCCTCTCATGAAGAAATTAATTAAGGGAGAAGGTTCTAGTCTAATGGTTTCACTAATTAATCCAACCTCCTAATCCATGGGCCTAATTCATGGGCTCAAACTAAACTCATCCAAATGTTGGATTCATGCATCTAATAAAATAGGTTAGATCCACTACACAAGTCTAAAATAAATACTACGTCTAATCCAACAATGAATGATACAACAAATAATTAATTACTCATGCACAATATTAAATACAACCCTCCTAAAAATAAAATACCATCGTCAATTACCAAACTACCATTTATTGAAAAAGTGAGGGTGACAATCCTACCCACCTTAGAAATATTTCGTCCTCGAAATTAAAGATGATCGTAACTCCCTCTAGGTCAACCCCAGTCTAAACATACAACATAAATCATGCACTTTAAAAGAATTACTAACTATGGTCTCTGTCCATCATAGTCTTGCAGTTTTCGACAGCGTATATTAACTACACAAACTACACAATAACACGCAAGCAGTCTATAAGGCAATAACTAACCACACAAACAACAGATGGGAAGAAAATAAACAGAACGAAACTAGCTAACTGATCACCTGAAGTGCCATCCTCTCTGACTGCCATTACAAATGCCCCGCCCTGCTGGGGTATCTCTCTATACGGGTGCTGAACAGTCTGCGGTACCACAGGTGGCCTAGCTCCACCTCTCTGACCGTGATCTGGTCTATACGGGTTGTTGGAACACTCCTTCACCTGATGGTCAGGGGAACCACAATACAAACATAGTCTAAGTCTCTTCCGACAATTCTCCCAATCATGTCCATGCCTTCCACAATAGGCACAAAAAAAAGTCTGCTGAATATGCCTTTGAGGCTGTTGCGGTGCCTGATACACTGGTTTCTGAAACTGTTGCATCTGTTGAGCTGCTGCCCTAACTGGCACAAGGTACTGCTGATGCTGATATAACCTCGACTGCTGAAAATGGGTGCACTTCGCTGGGGCCGCACCACTACTCGCTCCTCCGGTGTCTCTCGGCCTCTTGGAGCCAAGCTCCAAATCATCTTCCGTCCGCTGCGCATATCTCAAACTTTCCTCAAACTTAGTGGTACGGTCTCCATTAGTATGAGACTTAATCTCACTGTTCAGTCTCTTCCTGAACTTTCTAGCCCTGGCTCGAGGATTCTGTGCCTCAACAAATCGTCCCAATCGGCAATACTCCGCCACATACTCGTCCACCGTCAAGTTTTCTTGGACGAGGTTCTGAAATTGACTCTCCAAAATACTCTGAGCCACATCCGGGAAGAACTTCTCTTTGAACAGCTCCTTGAAAGCTCCCTAAGTAATCCCAACGCTGATATTCTTAGGTCTGTCCTGAACCATGTCAAAGCAATGTCGAACATCATACAACCCGCTGCCTCTATCTGTAGCATCTCTGGAATCTGCGCCAACCGCAGGTTCCGCTCGATGTCCTCGATCCACTCGTCTGCATAGATAATCCCCTCTGTGCCCCTGAAGTCCTTCGGGCCCATTCTCTTGAAGTCGATGATGGTACCCGGCCTCGGCTGATGCGGAATAAACTGAGTTGGTGCCGTCAGTGGCTGGGCGATAGCTCTCCCAACTACTGCGAGCACGATCTGGTGAGCATTCTTCACGCTCTGTCGCAGGACCTTGGACTGTCGCTGCTATACCTCCATCATCTGCTGGAAGAGCGCAAACATCTGCGTCTGATCGACTGCAGGTGGCGGAGGTGGAAGGTCCTCGGAAACTGTATGCCCTATCATCGGTACTGGAGGTGGAGCACCTCCAAAAGCTGCTGCAGATACGCCCACCTGGACTGGTGAAGCTGACCTCCTGAATGTAGGTACTGGACCATCTTCTGAGGGTGCTATCCTCAAGGGTGATGAAGTGACTGATCGTGCTGACATTGCGCCTGAGCGCTGGGAACGCATCTTCGGTGGCATTCTAAAGATAGATTGAAATACATAATCAATATTGAATATGATACGATATCATCAAGGAAGGACAAAATTTTTCAAGGAAAGTGATATTCAGAATAAAGATAACAAGATACAATTATGTTGAAATTATTTTCTAATTGTGATTGAGTATCCCTCTCAGCCTAGTATCCTATATCCTATCATATTGCAGGCTCGCAGTAGTACAACTAAGTCGTTACATTACCACGACATTGCACAACTTGCGAAGCCTGACCTGGATGGGCCACCACTAAAAACGTGTCACGACCCACACCCGGTATAGGGGCATGACTACGTGGGTACGTCCAGCCTACGCCGCAAAATCGACGGTAGAACGCTATCTTAGTCTACTATACTATGTAATATCTCACACAATGTATATAAAGTACTGCCATGCCATCTCAATACCAAATAATACCCAATCATATATAAAACTGAAAGAAGATGTACGCACGATATGGAATACAAGTCTCAATACATCACATAACCATCTCAAAACTAAACACAACTCCAGATCTCAAAACAATAATACAAACCAAAATCTAAATAGAAAATAACTACTACAAGGTATGGAAATCAAAAAGGCCTCAGTCTCTGGCACTATCCTCGAATGACACTCCATTTATCGGTCCATAGTGAGTGGGACACATCCTCTCTAACCATTCATCGAAAAAATATTTTCCAGTCAGGAATGGAGCGAAGTACAACCCAAGAGCAGTTCCAATTAATTGATAATGACTATAAACAGAAATAGAGAATATAATACAAGACGAGAAACAAAGAACAATATCAACTATAGTGGATGAACAGGTAAACAATGAACAATATGGTAAAAACTGATCACAAGGAATAGAACAAGATAAAATAATAAAATAATAAATTAGAATGTGGTGAAAAACAGTAACTATGCTAAGTGATTGAAATACTAGATAGATATGTGATCGGCTTGGGTGAACATTGTCTACTTTAACGTTGGATAAACATTGTCTAAGTTAAACATTGAACATTGTCTAGAATTTGATCACATACCTAGCTAACACTTCCCCTTTCCCCCAACTAGTACAATAGATCTAACCATGACATGTTGTGATACAAGATACTCAAGGCCATGTCAACAATAAACCTTGAACACGAAACATTGAACATTGAACATTGAACATTAAAACATTGAACATTGAAATATTGTCTAAGTTAAACATTGAACGTTGAACACGAAATATTATCTAAGTTAAACATTGAGAACACGAGAAACAATGAACAATATATATAACATCCCATGACTGATCCTTGTGTATACTAGTCCGTGTACCAATGTGTCAATAGTCATGTACAATATTTCTAGATACTTATATTATAGTAATTAACAAATATATAAACTATCAGAGAATGTACTCACCTGTCGTCAAGCAATGAATGTCAAACTATGTCCAACTGGTGTCACACAAACCTAAATATGGAATCTTGCATTAATACAAGATGTTAAAATAAATTTAAGTTAAACTAGTCAACATATAGGTCACAAGGCCATTTCTAAGTCAAACCGATGAAATCTAGGTTGCAAGAGTCTAACATTAAGTCACTAAGTCAAAATACTATGAAACTAAGCTATACTAGCTATGCTAAGCTACCATGATACACAAAATACCGTATCTCAGGATACGTAGGTTTCTAATATGAAAATAAGGTTTTATATATATTCAAGTCAAATATTCATAACAATATAACAAAACAATAAATTAGGATACCTTGGTCCTGCACCAATGCGTATCACACTTATCACAATACACAAACTCAATACCTTTGGTATCGGTCCAATACCTTGGTATCCCGAGGTAATCCAAAACCTCTATATTATAGCTAATACATACACAACCCTCAATACTAACTATATCAATATAACTAATTTATAAAAACTATTTAACTACTAAATATATATAATATTTTCTATCCGTATTTTTATGCGTACCAATAATATATCTTTTTTCTATTTTTTTCCTGTTTCTTGTCAAGTGAAAATGGAGATTCAAAAATGAGGCCCCTAAATGACCGCTCAGAAGGCCTACCTTTTTTTTTTCCCAATCCGTCATACTAATATACATATCTAACTACTATCAAACTAGCCTTAACACTAAACTACTAACCAACTAGAACATTACCTTACTAACAACTGATGCTGAAACATGTGCACGATACTATGTTGATACCTTGTTGCTGTTAACTGATTTGGTCACTGCATATTGTACATGAAATTGATATTCTGTAAATACTTGCTGAACTTACTGTTGATGGCTCTGCTGATATGTTACTCAACTGCAATTTCTCAGGTTGCACTCCTAAGTATGATGCCTTTGCTACAACTGCCTCGACTCGTTGTTGGTGAAGGCTCTGTTGTACCCACTGTTGATTGCACTATGATAAGCTTGCTGTAGTGGACTTAGCTGCACACTGCAGTGTTGCAAGGTGCTACACTAATAAGCTATTGCACCTTGATGGCATAACACCTTACTGTGCTCACTGAATGGAAAACCCTTACTGAAATGCTTCCTGTGCTGCACTGCTAGTGCAAGCCTCTCCTTGTTGCACTGCTACTGCTCTACTGCTGTATTCCCTGCCGATCCCTGTGTTTGCTGATACTTCCACTGAGCTGCTGGGCTTCCCTCAATTGGCTGCACACTGCACATCTGCACTGAGCAGTGCATGAGTTACTGCAGTGAACCCAAGCTTCAGTGATTTTGCTGTTGATAATGCCTGCACAGTGCAATTGGCTTGCTGTATGCTAAAGTTCATGAGGCACATTGATGTTGAAGCTACTGCATATTACTGCTCTGCTGCAGCAATCACCTTACAGATATCTTATTGCATTGCTTACATGTTGCTGCTAAGGTTGCTGCAGGCTCTCGATGCAGTAATTTGCTGCAGTATGTAGTGTGGTGCATGCTGATGTGCAGTTGCTCAGTTTCTCCCCTGCGTTGCTCACTCGAGCAGTGATGCACCAGATCCCCCTTTAGTGTTGCTCGAGCTGACTTCCCTGCTAGGCCACTGTCTTGCCTCGCTGCTTGCTGTGTGCTCTTTCAACTTGCTGTTACTGCCTGTATAGTTAGCTACTACAGTGGTTTGAAACATTTCTGCAGAATGTTGATCTACTGCAGGCACTTGATGTACACTGCTCAGCGTTCAGCTACTCAGTCGAGGTACATTGCTGTTGGCTGTCCATTCTCCTGTTGAAAGTAGTAGAACTACTACTGTACAATGGTTGTACACCTCTTTCCTATTACTGTGCAGCATACTGCACTGTGAATGGCTGTTGTGCTCTCCTAGAGCACTGCCTCACTTGTTGTGCATATCTTGATGCACGAGTTGCTGGCTGCTACTGTTGTTCAGTGCTCCTCTTTGATACTGCTATACCCGATCCCCCTTTGCTCGAGCTGAAGCTGCTACTGTTATTGCTGAGCTTTTCCTTCAGTTGTTGAACTGCCTGAGCTCCTCGAGTTGTTGGCTTCCCCTTACTCAATATGCACACTCACACACACAATCGAACACACATACACCCACATATAGATAACAATACATATATATCTATACATCTCTCTAGCAATATATATATATTCTCCCTATGTATATATACATACAACACAGTTACCTATTGATAGATACACACATATATGTATACCATCACACACAAACACATACATGAATATACACTAGTACATATGTAAATACATATAGATCTAGATCTAAACATAGCTATAAACACTAGTATATATACACAAAGACCCACACATACACACTAAACACAATATACACTATTATATGCATACATATATATATATAAATACCATCTATATATATAATTACACATGCACGTATAATGAGAAGAACAAAATATCAAACACATGGAGCACATCGTACCCGTATCATACTTTTCTATGATACGCATGCGATACGGTCCCAACTCACAACCAAACGTATCCCGGAGGACACAAACAAGTCTAATACATAAATTATGAACAATATGTATGGTAATTAGAGTGTCTACGTGTCTGTGTCATAATGTGATATGCACAAGGCTCTGTGTTGGAGGAAAACCCCCAAAATCAACATGTTTTGTCAAATTGACGAGATACGGCCTACACGTATCCAATTGTGGATACGACACTAGTCACAAACAAGCAATCATATGTCAATTTGGTCTAATTGACCAATTGACAAACATAACATGTGCCAATCTCGAAATTCTCCCAAAATTGGCACCAAAATGTACGTAATTTCTACCGTAGGTCTCCGATTGTCCCAAAACCAAATCCTATGGGTAGCCTATGCATGTAGGTTGGTTTCTCATGGTAAAATCTCAGATATAGAGTCTAATAGAAGGAAAAAAAATTGAATTGTACCTATTGGGAGATGGATTCCCAATGAAAAGTCTCCAAATGCAAAGTAGCTCCTCTCCTTGTAGATCTTGGCCTCCTCTTCCTTGCTCCTTACTTCCTTCTTGTAGATCCTTGGAGTAGAAGCCTCAATGATGAATTTAGAAAGAGATTTGTGAAGAATTGGTGGAAAATTGATGGAGGAATGGAGGAAAATTGGAAGCGGAAAAAGTAGATCTAGAAATTTGGGAAAGAAATAAAATAAGAGCACTCTCTCTCCTCCTAATTATGGCTGGTCATAAACCCCTCTCCAAGCAATGTATAATATCCCAAATACCCCTTGGGGCCTCTCATGAAAAAATTAATTAAGGGGGAAGGATCTAGTCTAATGGTTTCACTAATTAATCCAACCTCCTAATCCTTGGGCCTAATTCATGGGCTCAAACTACACCCATCCAAATGTTGTGTTCATGCATCTAATAAAATAGGTTAGGTCCACTACACATGTCTAAAATAAATACTACGTCTAATCCAACAATGAATGATACAACAAATAATTAATTACTCATGCACAATATTAAATACAATCCTCCTAAAAATAAAATACCATTGTCAATTACCAAACTACCCTTGATTGAAAAAGTGAGGGTGACACTTTCTTCTCCTGTGGGCAAAACTCCTCTTCTGCTAGATATTTTAATTTTGGTCCTACTAAAAGGATATAATGTATGAACGTTGTGGCTAGTTTTGGGAATGTAAAAAGAGTTGTAAGCTTTCTATGGCATATTTTGTAACTCAGCCAAGCTAGTACTTTGTAATCCAACCTTCAAGCATCAATAAAGAAAGTATTTTGTGTTCCTATCAAATGTGTTCAACTTTGATTCTCTGCATTTACATCATGTGCCTATATATATGTATATTTTTGTCTAACTTGTGTCTTGTGCAGATATTATGCCTGGTGCAAGCGCAACTAAGGCTTGCACGGTATCGCGTCCAAGCGAGGACGATCGGTTCCGTAGGGACCAAGCGAGAACGATCGGCCCTTACGGGACCGAGGCGTGACACTAATTCTAGAAGACTAGTAGGTGTCCAATGGAAAGGCCAATAAATATAATTGATAAAGATGCATGTAGGAACACATTTAATCATTATTTTTCAATATTTTAGAATTATTTCCAGAATTTAACATTTTGTTTATTTCAACTTTTTAGAACTTTCATGTCAAAAAAACCTTTTTAGCACATATATTAGTATGACTAGTTGACAAACCTCGTAGAAATCTTTTGTAGAAGAAAAATCATTTCTTGTTTATTTTTATAATTAATTCCAGAATTAATATTTTATTTAATTAATATCTTTAAAAAGAATTTTGGTAATGATTAACGATTAGTATTATTTTGAGGCTAGTTACTTGGATGTGCAATCAACCTAGAATTAATAACTAGTTAATAACCTAAATTTTTACTAGATAGTAATAGTCTAATTAGTGTAATAAATTGGTAGGTGATCGTGACTTTTATGTGGAGAGCTCCGGACCAGATTCGTTGTTCTCGCATCTTGGCTTGCTAGGCAAGTACACATTGCTTGTTTGTATTATGAAGTTTACATTATGCCTAGATCTTTTATTTTGTTAGTTGTGTGCACGCGTCCTAGAAGTAGTTGACCTACCTGGTATGGTAAAGATACGTGGTATCTTTTGACCTGACACAGTTTTAAACACGTTCACTGAGTGAGAGAGTGCATGGAGTGACGTATTGATTGGCCATTGATACGTGAGTTCGCGTCTGGTGTTAGTTTGGGTTCTAGATTTTATTGACGTCTTGCATTATGTCCGTACCGCATATACGGTTCGGATAGTACATTGGGAGGGGAGAGTACTAGTGAGTGTATAGGATTTCTGTGTCTAATTTAGTAAATGGTGTATATCGTATACCCCCGAGTTCTATGGAACGCCTGGTAGGATGACTATTCTTCTATTCCTTCTCCCTCATGCGCCACTAGAGATGTCTCGAGTGCATATCACATAGATTGTTAGTTACCCTATTATTGTTTACTGCTTTGCTTTCATGCATGTCGATTATTGTGTATTTGTTATGTCCCTCTGAGGACCTGACACATTTTCCCGATCCCGACGAGCACTTGTATCCGTCGGACAACGGAGTTGGAGATCGTGTTGTCGAGGACTTTGAGGTGGAGCTACTGGAGTTTCCTTGAGCGTCACGATAGTTGCTTAGAGTCTTGGGTGTCATTATCTAGTTAGCTGACGCCCAGACTATTTTCATTATTTCTTTATTACTTAGTTGTATTATTTCAGTAATCATTTGTACTCATTTTTCGTGGATTGTTCTCCACTAGATTTTATATGTAGTGGACTTGAGACTTATCTATTTATTCAGTTCCTTATTCTTTAATATTTGTGGATGAGACTAGATTATACCTCCATGTGTTGTTGTGACTTATTTATATTTTACAACGTACTACGACTGGTTATGTCCATTAAATTGGGTTCATACACATGTTCATACAACTGGCATGTGTACGTATACCTGGTCCTACGTATTTTGGGACTGGGACATGACATATTTTTAGTGGTGATCCATGCAGGTCCAGAGTATATTGTCTCGATATACGTTATTGTATCGAACAAGCTTGCAAATAGGATTAGAGTATAGGTCTCATCCGCATATTTGACTCCCCTTATTATTTTTGTTCCGAATTCTTGAACTCACCTACCTTCCTTGACCTTCGAAATTGTACTCGCTTAATTCTCTTAACATCTGTATCCTTGTTTCCTCAGCTCTTCCTATTTAATGTATTCCTCTAATAGTTTCTTGAGTATAGACTTTTGTCAGAATATAGGAATCCTTGTTATTAGGTTTAGAAGATAATTATGAAAGCATACCTATTAAGAAAACGAATTAGAATATTAACAGCTCCCAAAAAATTTTAGTATACCTAATGAACCCTAGCATCCAGTACCAGTAAATTTATTGACCATTAACCCTTGTTATATCTAGGTATGACTTGAGAGTAGTATAAACACTACTAGAGTAGTTAGGAATTTGACCATATTATTTAACCCTAGTATTGAGAAACAAATAGAAATCCAAGGTTGATTATTAGGACCAACCTAACTTTCATAGTGAGATAATATAAGAGGACTATAAATTTATATTCTTGTCTTGATATTAGCATAGCAAGAGGAATGAACCAATACCTTAGTAAGAGTAAGGGTACCCTACATTCAGCTTAGTAGATCCCCTAGAATCTATGATCATTGTTGAGTCATACTTAAGTCTTCATGAGTCACCAACTGTGCCATCACATCCAACTATCTATATACTTTTCCATCTTGAGTTAATGTGTCCCTCCATCATAGATCAATTGTCATAGCTCTTTATTCAATTAAAACCTATTGAATGATTAGAACATTTTTCTTGATCATACCTCGAACACGGAGACTAGCATACAACATTCCCTTAGTAAACTATGATATTATCAAGGGTATCTCTATTTAATTTTATATCTTGTTTCTCCAAAACTTTAACGCTCGTTATTTGTGCGATAACTAAAATTTTCCTTCATCTTTCAAATCGTGCCACCTTATCCTTCTAATTGTAGGCCAAGTAATTCATTTTATTATGTTAGGATTATAGTTTGTTAGGATTATAATTGTGAGTTTAAATTTTGATTTTGTTGTTAGTTGCTAGAACTTGAAAGGTTGAGTTTATTCATTTAGATTAGATTACGATTTTGTAATTATCTTTTAGTTTCAATCATGTAATCTTTATCTCTACATATTATCTCCTCTCCCACATGAGAGCCAGTAACTTCTCCATTCTTAATATTAACGCTTTTATTCTATAAGCACTATGATTAAGACTTAAGATGAAGATCACCTATGAAGTTTTATAATGCAATAGTATGCCCTAATAAGTACCAAGATCTTTCCATCGTATATCCTAACAAGATTTTCTACTCTATTTACAAGAACAAGATTATTTTGTAGAATCCCCATAAGGCAGTTACAGTATTAGTTGATTCATGTAAGTTGGGTAGCATGCCTCACAACCTAGTATCCCATAGTCCTTTACCCATTAATGAAGTGTAAGTGAATGAGAACAACTATAGGATAGCATAAGAAGATCGTGTTTATCCAGACTATAAAGCTTTTTTATCCAGACTGTAAAGCTTTAGAGGCCCATACCCCCATTTGGTCGACCAGAGACTTGGACAAGAAATTAGCATGGCAACTATAGAGGCACAACCACCGGACGAGGTCTTAGATTCTTGATTAATTTGAACTATTCATCATAATCTTACATACTTTTATTTTTGGACTATCTTGACTCATGCTGCTATTACAGCCTAGTTTTACAAGCTTATTCCTTATTAAGCTTGGTCATAACATATGTCTTATTGCGGGCCCATACTAATACATTGTCTAAATTAGAATCAGTGTATTATGGTTTGTACAACCTTAGTGCACATGGTTCGCTCTTCGCATGACTATTTTACGTGCATTGAGATATAGTTGACTTAGCTTGTTAGATGAATATACCTGCCCTCTAGACATGTCAGTGCATATCGTATCGGTTACGTAACTGTACTGATACGAGCATGCAAAAAATAGACCAAGATATGATCTTAATCCACAACCGCTTTAACAAAATTCCACTTTGAATTTTATTCTCTCCCTTGGCCTGTGGCCCCGTTCCCCCCTTTTTCGGGGAGTACGGCTAGAAAATACTTTCATTATCGTTCGATCGGGATAGATTGAATCAAGATCTTTTCCTCGTTATGGATTTGCTTCTTCGGAATCGATTCCCATATTCAGTGGACCGTGTCCCAATGATGGACTAGCGGCAGAGTAAAGAGGGACCTCTCTGTTGCAAGTTTTCTTGCCTAGTTTTTGTTGTCGCCCTTTTACTTTCGTGCTTTTGTGTTAGTTTTTGGATTTGCATTTCCTGAACGGTTTCGAAGGATTTTATTGCTTTCGTTCGTTGAACTGCATTCCATTCCAAGCTTGGAAAGAGTAGAAGAGGTATTGATCATCTGTTCGTGGCAATGCAGGTGATTGTGCAATAGACGTCGTGCGAGCGGAGTCTTGAAGCACCTTTTTCTTTTCCTCTCCAACTAACTTGTGAGTGGCTATAATTCGATTCAGTTGACCCTTCTTCTAAGTCTTCACATCTAGAATCTTGCCTTCTTGATTGTTCTGCTCAAACGATACCATAATAACTAAAAGATGTCAAGATAAAATAGAATAGAGTTGGATTACCTTATGCTTGTTAATCAACTTGTGAACGGTTACATGGTTGCATGCTACTTCGTTTAGAATATTCTTTCATCATGTTTCAATTCTAGTTAGAATATATATACTTCTTTTAGTATTGAGCTATGTATATAACACACCTTGCTATGGAATAAACTGATCAGGAAGACTATGCAAAACAAATTATGCCATGTTACTTGTCTCGTGCATGTGTTGCCTTAAACTGCATCGATTGATATCTTAGTAGACTTCGTTTGTTTAAAGACAACTTGTGCACAAGGTCTTAGTTTATGCGGACGGTCGCTGGGACACTGGCATCGATCCGATCCGGATGGAACAACATGTTAGTCTCACGAGGGGACGGGATGGTGTCACGCCCTGGTCCCGTAAGGGCCGATCGTCCTCACTTGGTCCCTACAGAACCGATCGTCCTTGCTTGGACGCGATGTCGTGCAAGCCTAAGTTGCTCTTGCATCAGGCAAAGTACCTGCACAAGACACAAATCAGACAAAAATATACATATATAGACACGAAATATAAATGCATAGAACCAAAGTTGAACACATTTGATAGGAACACAAAATACTTTATTTATTGAATACTTGAAGAATTGGATTACAAAGTATTTGCTTGGCTGAGTTACATAAAATATGCCTTAGAAGGCTTACAACTCTTTTTACATTTCCAAAACTAGCCACAACGCCCATACATTATATCCTTATAGTAGGACCAAAATCAAAACATCTAGCGAGACCAAGGATGTTGTAAAGGACAATCCCAAGAAGTCACTTCCGCGGAGGAAGGTGGGCCGTGCTACCAAGCTAGGCCAAGGTCAGAAGAAGTATGTCGTGGATTGTAAGGAGAGATGCAACAAATATGTGTACGGAAGTGGAATGGCTCATGCAAGGAGTCGCTCGAGGATTGTAGTGGACGTTCGGACCGACAGAGTCGCAATAGGACTAGCATGTGTGAAAGTATGGAGGACTATGTGCGCCCACGAGATGAAATGGATCGACGACCTGATAGCCTGTTCGAGCCTCTTTTTATGCCGAGGAGGATACAGATCATGGTTGTTAAAATACGATCTGTATGAGAACCATAAGGATATGTCTTCTCACAACGTGTCATTATGTTAATGACCCTAAATATTAACATCATGTTGCCACACTAGCGAAAGACTAATAAATCATGATCTATTAAGACAAGTTACCTCTTTCACCCATCACTCTACTACTATGTATATTTCTTCTATTTCTTTGTAAAAGTCAACATAGTATATTTTACCATTGAGAGTCACTAAATTTACAGTCTTGTCTACCTAGTCCATGAAAATATTCTCCGTAAGTTCTTGGAAAACTAAATACAAACAAACTAGAAATATTTTAGAAAAAGGAAAGACGAACATAACTATGTATCGGCTCTTTAGCGAAGATGAAAACATCTATGGCACGGACTCCATAGCAAAGGCTGACATTGTCATAGGTAATATCAAACAATTGTTGTATTTAAAAAAATGTATTTGAAACATTGTTGTATTTGAACAATTGTTGTATTTGTTCATAAGGTTGGATATATTGTATTAGAATAATTGTTGAATCAATGAACTATCTAGGTATTGTGTTTTCTTTGTGTATTGTTTATTGTCTCTGTTGTATAAATGTACTATCTTTGTATTGTTTATTATTTTTGTATCAATTGTTTTTCAATTTTTTTTGTATTTAACGACGTTTAGCAACGCAAAAGGAGGTCACTAAATTTATCCAGACATCGCTAAATGTATCAGGACTTCATTAGTACATCGATATATGGGATATAAGCTGGGAGGCATTGTGACGTATAGCGACATAGTATAAGTCGCTTAATTTCCAAAAAAAAAATTGACGTCACAAAAGAGAATTAAAAAAAGTAGCTAACTGTCATCGTTTTGGCGACACATGACTATTTTCTGCATCGCTAATTTTGTGACGTAAGTCGCTATACGTAGCATTATGGCAACATAATATTACGTCTTTGAATGCGTCACTATAATGCTGTTGGTTTTGGTTTTGTTTGTTTCTTGCAAAAGTTCAATTCCTCTCCCTTTCTTTAGTCCCACATCGGATGGGGCAAAGCCTTCCTATGTACATATATTAGTTTCTCTCCTTTGCTCTATTAAGTTGTTGGGTGGGGAACCCCTTGGGCCACACGCGCGCGCCGCCGCCGCCGCCCGGCTCGGTTCGGCGCGCGTAACGGGTGCGGGTACGCGCCCACATCTGCGGGCGCCGAATGCCGATCCGATTTTCTCTTCGGGTTCGGGCTGGGACCCTAAAAATCTTTTTGCTCTTCTTTCTTTCATTTAATTTTTTCTTAACGTTGGAATTTATTCTGAACGTTACAAATGTTTTGGACCGTTATTTTTGTGTGTGTGTGTCCAGGTTCATTCGGTTAATTCTCTTGTAACGGCTGAATTAATCGTAAATTAATTCTGACCGTTACACAACTGCATTATATATTCGGTTGTGTTCTTTGTAAATCGGATCAGAAATTTTTTCTACTCAAAACCCCTCTCAACATTCTGTTCATTCCTCTTCATCTCCAAGCTCTGGGCAGAGCTAAGTCCTAGTCATTCTCTCCAAGTCGTGTGCGGCAACGAGATACCGGTAGTGCGAGGGTTTTACCACTAGGAGCTTCGGGAACGTCTGCACACAGATCCCGAATAAACTCTTAGGGCAGTGCTTCGTGCACGACTTCCCCAGAGGCCGGTAACATTGTTTAAATTTTAGTTTTTGTATTCTTAAATTTTTCAGTAAGTAAAGGACAATAATTCTAACAATCTAAGAGTTTATTCTTTCTGTTAGAATTGATTATTTTTAGAATTGATTTTTCTATAACAATTTCGTTACTGTTGCTAGTTGCTAGTTCTATAACAAATTTGAAAGGAATTTGCTAGCTACTGTTATATATATATAAACATTACTATACTGTAACTATCAATTTGAAAGGAATTTCGTTACTTCTATAGCAAACATTACTATACTGTAACTAGCAAATTGCTATAAACATTACTATAATTAGTTACTGTTGCTTGTTCGATAGCAATTTCGTTTATATATCAATTAACTGTTGTTTTCGTTTCGTTTCTATAGCAATTTGTTCTATAGCAATTTGAAAGGAATCTAGGATCAAAAGTTAATACTGTTTCTATAGCAAATTCAAGTTTTCAATAGTTACTTACTATATTGTAACTATCAATATACAAATTTGCTTAACCTGTGCTTCTAACATTCTGTTACCATATTCTGTTAGAAATTTGTTACCACATATAGTGAACACATTATGTTCTTCTACCAATTTGTTAGCACATTTCATAATTTTGTCAATTGCAATTCTTTATCACTTTGTTTCTTGAAACCAATCTACGACCAAAAGAAAATAGTTTAGTAAAAGAAAATTGCAAATAAAATCTTCAAATCTAAAGTTTCAAAGTAGAGACAATCTCGGGCACAAGCCGAAAGGGTCCTTCTGTCAACCGGGTGTAAATAACCCTAAACGATACGGTATTTAAGAGTCTTCGGACCACCGCTAGCTGGGAACCGGCCCCTACAGCTAACCTGATTTGATCAACACTTGAAAAACTAAAGATTTTAAGATTGATTAGCAAAGACCACCTAAACTATTATCTTAGACATTGTTATTAAATAAATTTATATTTTTCAGATTGCAATTATGACTGGTAAGGAGGAATCTTCTACTGCAAAACCTGCTAAGTTTGATGGTTCATATTTCAAGAGATGGCAGAACCAAATGAAATTTTGGCTCACGACCTTAGGACTTATTTCTGCCATTGATGGGTCCACACCCATCATAAATGATTCTGATGATACTGAGTCTGACATAGCAGTGTCCACCTCATCGAAACCAAAACCCCAAAAGAGATAGACTTTCATTGTTTTCATAGAATTCTAAGCGCATTATCTGAATCCTTGTATGATATATTTTTTGAATACAAGAGCACTAAAGAACTGTGGAAAGCCTTGGAAGATGAATACGGCTGTGATGATGCCGGAATAGAAAGGTTTAATTCTTCAACCTTTAATAGGTATTTCATGGTAGATGACAAACCAATGAATGACCAGCTCCATGAATTCCAAGAATACCTTAGACATATTCAAGCCAAAGGCACATCTTTCTCCAATGAACATAAATAGCATGCCTAATAGACAAGCTACCTCCCTCTTGGTCTGATATGGCTAAGGATCTGTAAGCCCCTGATTTTTCAAAAATATTAAAATTAGAATTTTTCACAATTTTCTAGAATTTTCTGAAAATTTTCTGAAATTAAAATCAGGGTTTTGAATTATTACATAATTTTTAATTGATATTAAACAACATTAAAATATTATGTAAATAATATTTTTGGGTGTAAAATGAAAAACTGGACTTAGGACAATTTTTCTGGAATTTATTGGACCCCGGACCTATTTTTAATTACCTAAAAACTATTTATTTATTTATTTGTTAATTAATTATTTAATTATTATTATTATTATTATTACTATTATTTTTTTTATCTATTATTATTTCTGATACCGGCCCAGCCCATTTCGGCCCGCAGCCCCCAGCCCGGCCCATCAGCCATCCGGGTCGGGTCGGGTCGGTTAGACCCGACCCGCCTGCCCGACCCGACTGCCCAGCCAGCCCACGACCCTGTCCCCCCCCCCCCCCCGCGTGGCCGCGTCTTCAGCCGCCTCCGACGGCCAGCCCACACGACTCCCCGCATCCTCCGCGGCCGGCCACGCCGCCACGATCCCCTCTCCCTCCGCCATCTCCGGCTGAACCAGCGCCTCCTTCAGCCTATAAATCTCCCCCACTCTCCGCCGTACCTCTCCGCCGTACCCCTCCGCCGACCCTCGAGAACCGCCACCCTAATTCCCCCTCGCCGCCACCGTACGCCACCGCAGCCCGCCTCCCCGCTACAGCGCCGGCTCCCTCCTCCTCCGTCGAGCACCGCCGCTCGACAGTAGTAGCTCGAGCAGCAGCACCGGCGTCTCCGTCCGGCCGGCCAGCACCGCCACCCCGCCGCGCCGCCGTCCCCGCACGCCCCTCTCCCCGGCGAGCCGCCCTCGGCCTTCCCGCCGTCGTGCCGACCACCGGAGCCCGCCGCAGCATCCCCAAAACCCTAACCCTAGCTTCCCTGTGTCCGACACGAGTCGGACACGACTCGACCCTGAATTTTCAGGTCCCCTTCAGGTACGTGTAACTTTCGCCTCGTAGCTCTGTTTCCAATTCCGTAAATTGTGTTGTGAAGCCTGTATGACCCTCTCGGTGTCCGGACAAACCGTTCGGGGCATCGCGTCCTGTGGTGATCGCACACCGCGATCTAAAAACAGGAAAAAACCAGACCCTGTTTTACCCCGGAACTGAGTGCGCCCCGCCAAACGGGACGACTTGGTCGCGTGCGGTCTTCACAGATACGTACG
Organism: Iris macrosiphon; assembly: GCA_036927795.1. NCBI lineage: Eukaryota > Viridiplantae > Streptophyta > Magnoliopsida > Asparagales > Iridaceae > Iris > Iris macrosiphon. The sequence continues at coordinate 97,414,632 of JAYESA010000001.1, read as the reverse complement.
CATCGTCGATACGGACGTGTGAGATTTCGTGGAAGCTGATTCGGGTGTGCGTGCACACCGGAATCAACGCGTATCCGCGGACATCGCCCCGTATCTGCCTTTTCTGCAATTCACCCTAACTTCGTGCACACACGTCGGATCGAGACGAAACTTGCGCCATCGGACTCGTAGCGATACGCTGGTCCTGTGGGTCAAGTTTGGTTCGATTCTGAGAACGTTGACGAAATCGCGTGTCGTGGGCCCCACAGGCCCCGTTCGACGGGCGATTTTGTGTTCGGCTCATCGAAATCCAAATCTGGAAGTTCCGTTGAGTTCGTATCAGCGTTCCTGACCTGTTGACACTAAGTTTGGTGAATTTGGAGACCTTTAACCCGGACACGTTTTTCGGTGCAAAACGGGCCCACCGACGGACCCCGTTTTTACCCGAAACTGCCGTTTTTGCCCTTGTCTCCAAATTGGACCCAAGGACAGGCGTTTCTAGCTATTTGACATCTTCTGAGCATGATGGTAATGTCTATTTCAGCATCTGGACTCATCTCTGGAATTTTCCCCAAGAACCATATTAATCAGATCCAAACAACAGGCAAGTACCTGCACTTCAAGTTTAATCTTTATATTGTGATAGTTAATTCCCTGCCTTACATGTACCATTGATGATTACACATAGGGCTAGAACACTGGATTTCATGTCTTGAATATTGGAGTTCATGTCTTATTTTTCATGTCGGGTGAGAGAATACTAGGAGGCATGTAGTTTACCCTTCCCCCTATTGTTGCTAGCTGTTGGTGCGTGACTGTACCATCAGCCTTATACTTGATTATTCCTAGTTGCTAGTCGTCTATGACGGCCTTATTAGCTTTATAAGCCCCTACATGCCAACTATGTATTCTAACTACACAAGTTCACACAATAGTTCTTGTCTTGTTGCAGTTCCCGTTGTCTTGTCACAGTTACATTTTCCTGTTATTCCTGATTTACTCATATTCCTGGTTTATAGCAATTAATCTTGTCTTACTTATATTCCTGATTTTTAGTGTTAAACTCTTAGTTATTATTATTACTTATTTAAGCTTATTCTCAACATGATGCTTAGTCAGTTCTTTTCTTCTTGTCACAAATATTTAGTTTAAATCTTGTTGTGCATTGTGTACTTTGCTCCTTTCCTGACTGGATCCGTTGTTTTAGGCGATGATGAGGATTATGCCCCCACCTTTTATGGCCCCTATGAGGCAGCAGGTGATGCAGTTGTGGAGCCTGTTCCCACACAGGAGACTACTTCTGCAGAGTAGTTAGCAGTAGCTATTTTATTTTCGCTCCTTATCTTAGTAATCGGGTTTGTCCCCGATTTCATTCTGGATTCTGTATTAAACATTTGAATCTGTTGTCACATTTATTTTCAATTGAAATCTTAAGTTTCATTCTCATTATTGTCTTGCCTATTTCATTATTTGTGAATGAGCTAGATTAGTTAACTGTGGATATGACCTAGACAGCGTACTACCGCCGACTCTGCGGCGTAGGCTGGACGTACCCACGCACTCGTGCCCGAATTTCCGGGTGCGGGTCGTGACACGTTTTTTTGGTGGCCCATGCAGGTCCTATCCTAAAATAGGGTAATACCCTAGGACAGGGTATGGAATAAAATTTGAGGATTCTAGGAAAAGCTCATTCACAGTATAGGGTCCTTATTTCAATTCTTGATATCATTTCTGCTCAATTTTCCTATCGCCTTTGATTTTCAAGTATTCTATTCTGATCTTCCTACCCCTTAATCTTTCAGCATGGTTCAGACAAGGAACACAGTAGGAGGCACATCAGAACCAGCTGAGCAGAATGTGCCCGAGACTCTTGCACTCCCGCCGCCTCCATCTGTTCCGGCAGTTACTCTAGATGGGGCACAGCTACTTGGAGTGTTCCAGGGATTGGTGGAATCCCAGAAGGAACAAACTGCCCTGCTACGGACTAGCCTTTCAGAAGCTCTTCGGACCCGGGAGGCACCACAGAAGAGGCCAGGAAGTGCCAAGGACTTTAAGAACCTTAGACCCCTGGAATTCTACGGAACTGAAGGCATTCTCTATGCCGATGAATGGATAGAGAACGTAGAGAGACTCCTGAAGACTGCTCGAGTTCCTGATGATCTCAAAGTGGAGTCCGCAAGCCTGCAACTGTTCGACATAGCTCGGACCTGGTTCAGAGATGAACCCCAACTATCTACTCCTGACCTCACCTGGGAAGATTTTAAGAGGCTATTCAAGGAGAAATTTTACCCCGAAGTGGCTCGGGAAGCTCTCGAAAGCCAATTCGAGAGACTGGAACAAGGTAACCTGTCTGTCGATGAATATACTGCTGAATTTAGCAGGTTAAGCCACTTTGCGGAGTACATGGTTCGTACCCCGGAGGACAGAGCCCGTAGATTCAAGAAGGGGCTATCTCCGGATATTCGCCTTGCTGTCACCACCAGCCGAGCTCGCACCTACGAGGAAATCTTGAGCGTGGCACAAGGCGTTGAGAGAGACATGGGGCATAAGCTAAAGCGAGAAAGAGATACCGGAAATGCGGGACCCAACAAACGCCCTTTTCAACAACAACAACAGCAGAGGGCCCCGCAGCAAACTCAGCGTCCTCTCCCTCGAGCTCCAGCACCCCAACACCAAGCTCAAGGACAGAATCAACGAGTTCCCACTTGTGGCTTTTGTCGAAAACAAGGTCACACCTGGCAAGTTTGTAGGAAGAGACTGGGTGCCTGTCTATATTGTGGATCAACAGAACATCAAGTGAGGGACTGCCCCACTGCTCCAGGACGTGGACAAGCTTACGTAATGACCGTGGAGAACGCGCAAACTCTGGAAGCAGCTAATGCGCGTAAGTGATTCGTAGATACCTTTTCCTAGTATTGTTTTCGTGCCTGTTGGTTCGTGACCTCAGCCCCAACCTAGTAATTTTAAACTTGCTAAATAACCTGGAGTGCTTTTATATTTGATAAGTGTAGAGATTTTGAGGTTTTTGCTATTGTGCTTATTATATGTCTTGTGAACTTCAATAAATTTGTACCTCTTTTCATCATCATCTAGCGCACTTAATTTTGCTAAACTCGACTAATGCTGCTATTTTATAGCCTAGTTTTGCAAGCTTACTCTTTATCGGGCTTGTTCGTGACACCTATATTATTGAGGCCTGATCAACCCCACTAATACAAGTGTCTACTCAGAATCAGTGTACTACGGTCTGATCAACCTTAGTGCATTTTGATTCGCACTTCGCATGACGACTTTATGTGGATTGAGATATAGTCGACTAGTCTACTTGCCCCCTAAATACGTCCGAGCATATCGTATCAGCATTACCAGAATAGAATCTCGATCCTTAACCGCCTGACAATTCCCATTAGAATTCCTGAAAAACGCCTTGATCCCTATACCTCTGTTCTACCACCTCGCCCTTAAACTCTTTATTATTGATCCTCGTCTTTCCTTATTTCGGAAAGACAAAAACCTGTGGTTGGTATAAGTTGATTTGTAGTGCTAGACATAACCCTCAGACCGGTCGAATTGATGATAACCCTTTATGACTAAGACAATACCCTAGGTGCTGTGTTTTGTGTTGCAGGCTTAAGATTCAATACCCTGATTTATTAAGTTGAGACCTAGCTTTACTAGTTGTACAGCCTTAGAGGATATGGGTAAAACTATAAGTTGGGTAGCGACCGCAATGTCCACCTGAGAGAAACCCGCTGGACTGTAATCAAGTGAGTTTGGACAGAGAGAACCCTGCCATAATTTAAATTTCGAGGACGAAATTTTATAAGTTGGGTAGATTGTAAGCCCCTGATTTTTCAAAAATATTAAAATTAGGATTTTTCACAATTTTCTGGAATTTTCTGGGAATTTTCTGAAATTAAAATCAGGATTTTGAATTATTACATGATTTTTAATTGATATTAAACAACATTAAAATATTATGTAAATAATATTTTTGGGTGTAAAATAAAAAACTGGACTTAGGACAATTTTTCTGGAATTTATTGGACCCCGGACCTATTTTTAATTACCTAAAAACTATTTATTTATTTATTTGTTAATTAATTATTTAATTATTATTATTATTATTATTATTATTATTATTATTATTATTATTATTATTTTTATTTTTATCTATTATTATTTCTGATACCGGCCCAGCCCATTTCGGCCCGCAGCCCCCAGCCCGGCCCATCAGCCATCCGGGTCGGGTCGGGTCGGTCAGACCCGACCCGCCTGCCCGACCCGACTGCCCAGCCAGCCCACGACCCTGTCCCCCGCCGCGTGGCCGCGTCTTCCGCCGCCTCCGGCGGCCAGCCCACACGACTCCCCGCATCCTCCGCGGCCGGCCACGCCGCCACGATCCCCTCTCCCTCCGCCATCTCCGGCTGAACCAGCGCCTCCTTCAGCCTATAAATCTCCCCCACTCTCCGCCGTACCTCTCCGCCGTACCCCTCCGCCGACCCTCGAGAACCGCCACGCTAATTCCCCCTCGCCGCCACCGTACGCCACCGCAGCCCGCCTCCCCGCTGCAGCGCCGGCTCCCTTCTCCTCCGTCGAGCACCGCCGCTCGACAGTAGTAGCTCGAGCAGCAGCACCGGCGTCTCCGTCCGGCCGGCCAGCACCGCCACCCCGCCGCGCCGCCGTCCCCGCACGCCCCTCTCCCCGGGGAGCCGCCCTCGGCCTTCCCGCCGCCGTGCCGACCACCGGAGCCCGCCGCAGCATCCCCAAAACCCTAACCCTAGCTTCCCTGTGTCCGACACGAGTCGGACACGTGTCGGACACGACTCGACCCTGAATTTTCAGGTCCCCTTCAGGTACGTGTAACTTTCGCCTCGTAGCTCTGTTTCCAATTCCGTAAATTGCGTTGTGAAGCCTGTATGACCCTCTCGGTGTCCGGATAAACCGTTCGGGGCATCGCGTCCTGTGGTGATCGCACACCGCGATCCAAAAACAGGAAAAAACCAAACCCTGTTTTACCCCGGAACTGAGTGCGCCCCGCCAAACGGGACGACTTGGTCGCGTGCGGTCTTCACAGATACGTACGCATCGTCGATACGGACGTGTGAGATTTCGTGGAAGCTGATTCGGGTGTGCGTGCACACCGGAATCAACGCGTATCCGCGGACATCGTCCCGTATCCGCCTTTTCTGCAATTCACCCTAACTTCGTGCACACACGTCGGATCGAGACGAAACTTGCGCCATCGGACTCGTAGCGATACGCTGGTCCTGTGGGTCAAGTTTGGTTCGATTCTGAGAACGTTGACGAAATCGCGTATCGTGGGCCCCACAGGCCCCGCTCGACGGGCGATTTTGTGTTCGGCTCATCGGAATCCAAATCTGGAAGTTCCGTTGAGTTCGTATCAGCGTTCCTGACCTGTTGACACTAAGTTTGGTGAATTTGGAGACCTTTAACCCGGACACGTTTTTCGGTGCAAAGCGGGCCCACCGGCGGACCCCGTTTTTATCCGAAACTGCCGTTTTTGCCCTTATCTCCAAATTGGACCCAAGGACAGGCGTTTCTAGCTATTTGACATCTTCTGAGCATGATGGTAATGTCTATTTCAGCATCTGGACTCATCTCTGGAATTTTCCCCAAGAACCATATTAATCAGATCCAAACAACAGGCAAGTACCTGCACTTCAAGTTTAATCTTTATATTGTGATAGTTAATTCCCTGCCTTACATGTACCATTGATGATTACACATAGGGCTAGAACACTGGATTTCATGTCTTGAATATTGGAGTTCATGTCTTGTTTTTCATGTCTGGTGGGAGAATACTAGGAGGCATGTAGTTTACCCTTCCCCCTATTGTTGCTAGCTGTTGGTGCGTGACTGTACCATCAGCCTTATACTTGATTATTCCTAGTTGCTAGTCGTCTATGACGGCCTTATTAGCTTTATAAGCCCCTACATGCCAACTATGTATTCTAACTACACAAGTTCACACAATAGTTCTTGTCTTGTTGCAGTTCCCGTTGTCTTGTCACAGTTACATTTTCCTGTTATTCCTGATTTACTCATATTCCTGGTTTATAGCAATTAATCTTGTCTTACTTATATTCCTGGTTTTTAGTGTTAAACTCTTAGTTATTATTATTACTTATTTAAGCTTATTCTCAACATGATGCTTAGTCAGTTCTTTTCTTCTTGTCACAAATATTTAGTTTAAATCTTGTTGTGCATTGTGTACTTTGCTCCTTTCCTGACTGGATCCGTTGTTTTAGGCGATGATGAGGATTATGCCCCCACCTTTTATGGCCCCTATGAGGCAGCAGGTGATGCAGTTGTGGAGCCTGTTCCCACACAGGAGACTACTTCTACAGAGTAGTTAGCAGCAGCTATTTTATTTTCGCTCCTTATCTTAGTAATCGGGTTTGTCCCCGATTTCATTCTGGATTCTGTATTAAACATTTGAATCTGTTGTCACATTTATTTTCAATTGAAATCTTAAGTTTCATTCTCATTATTGTCTTGCCTATTTCATTATTTGTGAATGAGCTAGATTAGTTAACTGTGGATATGACCTAGACAGCGTACTACCGCCGACTCTGCGGCGTAGGCTGGACGTACCCACGCACTCGTGCCCGAATTTCCGGGTGCGGGTCGTGACAGGATCTTATCCATACACAAGGAGAACTTACCTACAATCAAGTCCTAAAGAAAATTAGAACCGAAGAACAAATTAGATTGAGATCTAAGCCTAAGACTGAATCTAAAGCTAAGGTAAACCTTGTAGAAGGCCAAGGAAAACCCAAGTCTAATTTTCCTTACCCAAAAAGAATTTCTCCAAGAAGAAGAAAAACTTTCAGCCTAACCATCAAAACCATCATCACCAAAACCAAAAACTTAGAAACTTCAGTCAGACTCAGGATCAGAAGAGGTTTTGTTTTGTGTGTGGTAAAACAAACCATATGGCCATCAACTGCTACCATAGGAAGAAGGAAGCTGTCCAGACCTCCTACAAAGGAAATGGCTCAGTTAGACCAGAAGCGAACATGCTTCACAAAGGTTCTTCGAGTTCCTTCAGGTCTGTAAGCTTTCAACCCCTTATTAACCTCTCTTACCATTCTGATGATTGGTGGTTGGATTCTGGAGCTAATGTTCACGTTTCGTTTGATCGCTCCTGTTTTTCAAACTATCAGGAATCAAGTGGAGGAGGTATGACCCTAGGAGATGGCTCAACGGCACAAATTATTGGAAGAGGAAAAGTTAACCTGAAGATGACATCAGGAAAAATCTTAACTCTTCATGATGTTCTTCATGTGCCGTCTGTCAGGAGAAACCTAGTTAGTGGATCCCTTCTTGTAGCCTCAGGATACAAAATTGTAATGGAGGCTAATAAAGTTATTTTTTCTAAGCATGACTCTTTTATAAGAAAAGGCTTTGTAAAAGACGGTCTTTTCATTTTAAGTACAATGAATAAAATGTCTGATTGTTCTCTCATTGTCTCTAATACAGAATCTTCAAATGTTTGGCATGGCAGACTAAGTCATGTGAACCTAGGCTCTATTAAAAGGATGATGACCTTAGATCTTATTCCCAAGACTCCAATAGATGACAAACACAAATGTGAGATTTGTGTTCAAGCCAAACACACTAGATTACCTTTCAAATCTGTAGAAAGAAATTCTGACCTTCTAGAACTTATCCATAGTGATGTATGTGACTCAAATAGGATTTTGACCAGAGGCGGTAGAAAATATTTTGTTACATTTATAGATGATTATTCAAAGTATTGTTACATCTACCTTCTCAAAACCAAAGATGAAGTTCTAGATAGATTTAAGGTCTACAAATCTGAAGCTGAGAACCAATTAGAAAGGAAAATTAAGATCCTTAGATCTGATCGTGGTGGAGAATATACCTCAAACGAAATGATTAACTTCTGTGAAGAACATGGAATAATTCATGAGGTAACAGCTCCATATTCACCTCAGTCTAATGGAGTTGCTGAACGCAAGAACCGTACTCTGTTAGATATGGTGAATGCCATGCTTCTCAGCTTTGGTGCTCCTGATAACTTGTGGGGAGAAGCCCTTTTAACTGCCTGTTATATTCTTAATAGGATTCCTAGTAAGACAAAAGATAAGACTCCCTATGAGCTGTGGAAAGGTAGAGCACCTAGGATTAATTACCTTAGAGTTTGGGGATGCCTTGCTAAAGTCGGAATTTCCGAACCTAAAAAGAGGAAGATTGGTCCCAAGACTGTAGACGCTGTTTTCATAGGATATGCCTTAGACAGCTATGCCAATAGATTTCTAGTGACTCACTCAGAAGTAAATGAAATCTCTAACAATACCATTATAGAAGCAAGAGATGCAGTTTACTTTGAAAACATATTTCCTTTTAAGGATAGAAGTTCTATCTCTTCCTCAATACCCTCTACTAGTTCTCAAGTCCAAATACCTAGCTCACAATCTGAACAAGACTTAGAACCAAGACGGAGTAAAAGGAATAGGATTGAGAAAAATTTAGGAGAAGGATTCTTCACATTTTTGATAGAGGGTGATCCCTCAACTTATGAAGAAGCAATGTCGTCTCCTGATGCTCCCTTCTGAAAAGAAGCCATTAACAGTGAATACAACTCCATCATGGAGAATAACACTTGGTTTCTAACAGATCTACCTCTAGGGAATAAACCAATAGGTTGTAAGTGGATTTTCAAGAAGAAACTCAAAGCCGATGGTACTATAGAGAAATACAAAGCTAGATTAGTTGCTAAGGGTTTTACCCAGAAGAAAGGGTTAGATTATTTTGATACCTACTCTCCTGTAGCTAGGATCACATCCATTAGAACTCTCTTGGCCTTAACATCCATTCATGATATGCTAATCCATCAAATGGATGTAAAGACAGCATTTTTGAATGGAGATCTAGAGGAAGAACTTTATATGGACCAACCTGAAGGTTTCATTGCTAAAGGTCAAGAAAAGAAAGTCTGCAGAGTAGTAAAATTCCTCTATGGCCTGAAACAAGCTCCCAAACAATGGCACAATAAATTTGACAAAGTAATTTGTGAATATGATTTTTTGTCAAATGAGTATGACAAATGCATATACTCTAAAGGTACATGTAAAAGTTGTGTCATTTTATGCTTGTATGTAGATGACATCCTTATCCTAGGTTCATCACTGGAATTGATAAATATTACAAAGAACTATTTATCTAGCCAGTTTGATATGAAAGACCTAGGAGAAGCCAACTTAATTTTAGGAATGCAAGTGACCAAAGGCAAAGATGGTTATACTCTATCTCTAGCACATTCAATTGAAAAAATGCTAAAAAGGTTTGAGTTATTTGATAAGAAACCTGTCCTTACTCCTTATGACAGCAGTATTGTACTGAAAAAGAATGAAGGACCACCTTTGGAACAACATAAATATTCACAGATGATAGGCTCCCTTATACAAACAGGACAAGACCAGATATTGCATTTGCTATTGGGAGACTAAGCAGATATACCAGTAACCCAAATCAGTCACATTGGACTACCTTGGATAGGGTATTTAGATATCTCAAGGGCACCCTAGATTACAAACTTCATTTTACTAGGCACCCTGATATCATAGAAGGTTATTCAGATGCAAACTGGGTAACCGACTCACATGATATAAAATCTACTACTGGATATGTTTTTACTCTAGGAGGAGCTGCAATCTCCTGGGGCTCTTGCAAGCAAACTATCATAGCTAGGAGTACAATGGCCTCCGAAATGATAGCTTTAGATACAACTTGCACAGAAGCTGAATGGCTTAAAAATCTTATTATGCATATACCTGTTTCTCTTAGTCCTGTTCCTGCAATTTCTATAAATTGTGATAATAAATCTGTTATTGAACTACTAAAGCATGATTCTGTGAATGCTAAGATGAACAGGCACCTGCAGCTGCGCTTCAAGTCAATAAAAAGCCTACTAGGCAAATATGTGGTTCTTGACTATATAAAGTCAGAAAAGAACCTTGCAGATCACTTGACGAAGGGTCTGTCTAGGACTTTGATCCTAGAATCATCGAGGGGGATGGGGTTAAGCCCATAAATTAGTCACCAGCAGTGGCAACCCAACCGAGTCTGACTGGAGATCCCAAGAAGCCGGTTCAATGGGTAGAAACAAGCTGAACTTAGGTGACTTTATGGAACACTGACTCGAGATTAAAGTCTCATTAAAATAAAGCCCAAGTGGCTGTACATGTGTACAATGACTCCCCATCCCTATGGTGACAGTGTTCCTGTGTGATATGGTTAGGATGAGTTTAAACTCTTAATAGGTCCAAGCTGTAATGCTGGGTTGATTCATATCACCAACCATTAAGGACTTACCTATATGAGAGGTCGTGAAGGCCGCGACTATGGGACAGGGCGATCCCAGACAACTCTCATGAATGTGGAAAGTGCGCATGACCATTTAAAAGCGTCACCCGATAGACCAAGGACCTCTAGCGTACTATGTGTGCTATTTTTCTAAATCTGGTTCAAGAAGTCTGATTCAAGGCATAGTCCATCAAGCACTTCTTCAGATTAAGACAATAGTCACTATGTGAGATTCAAGGCTGTAGTCCATCTCATCTATGCATAGTATTTTACTGCCCAGATGCTCTCTCTCTATTTACTTCAATCTTATCTCTGTTTCGGAACTTGACCTTTTGGGGGGGGGGGGGGGGGGGGGGGATTGTTGGTTTTGGTTTTGTTTGTTTCTTGCAAAAGTTCAATTCCTCTCCCTTTCTTTAGTCCCACATCGGATGGGACAAAGCCTTCCTATGTACATATATTAGTTTCTCTCCTTTGCTCTATTAAGTTGTTGTGTGGGGAACCCCTTGGGCCACACGCGCGCGCCGCCGCCGCCGCCCGGCCCGGCTCGGTTCGGTTCGGCGCGCATAACGGGTGCAGGTACGCGCCCACATCTGCCGGCGCCGAATGCCGATCCGATTTCCTCTTCGGGTTCGGGCTGGGACCCTAAAAATCTTTTTGCTCCTCTTCTTTCTTTCATTTAATTTTTTCTTAACGTTGGAATTTATTCTGAACGTTACAAATGTTTTGGACCGTTATTTTTGTGTGTGTGTCCAGGTTCATTCGGTTAATTCTCTTGTAACGACTGAATTAATCGTAAATTAATTCTGACCGTTACACAACTGCATTATATATTCGGTTGTGTTCTTTGTAAATCGAATTAGAATTTTTTTCTACTCAAAACCTCTCTCAACATTTTGTTCATTCCTCTTCATCTCCAAGCTCTGGGCAGAGCTAAGTCCTAGTCATTCTCTCCAAGTCGTGTGCGGCAACGAGATACCGGTAGTGCGGGAGTTTTACCACTAGGAGCTTCGGGAACGTCTGCACATAGATCCCGAATAAACTCTTAGGGCAGTGCTTCGTGCACGACTTCCCCAGAGGCCGATAACATTGTTTAAATTTTAGTTTTTGTATTCTTAAATTTTTCAGTAAATAAAGGACAATAATTCTAACAAATGCATTTTGAGACATTTTGCTTTTATATGACTTAGTTAAACATGACCACGTTAAAGCGTCACTAAATCATATTAGCAACATTTTTAATTAGTAACAACTTTTGTATGCTTCGTTAATTATACTTATTTTAATAGTGAGTAACAAAATGGATTTACAACAAACAAATAAAAGAAACACTGAATGTAAAATAAAAGCAGAACCAATAGAACAATCATTTATCTTCATCAAACTCCATCAAATTATCTTTCCCACCAATACTCCCATCACTATCATTTTTTGTCGCATGAACCCATAGAGCCAAATAAAAAGCAAATACTTATGGTGTGCATTTTCCTATTGGCAACTTGTTGCGAGGCACACTTGGAGAAAAACGTCTTTCCTAGTGTAGTTCCAGATGCAGTTGGTGCGTCTTGTTGTCTAGTCATAGGCACGCCTTTGACTACATTGATGTCTAATTATCTTTCCAAATTGAAATCACGAGCATAAAACAAAGTTGATCTATAGCGCTAATTTGAACATGAATAAATTCAATTTTAAACCAATTATTACTTTCTTTTATCTATAGAATTCTTCAAATATATGAAATCCTTATCGAAGAATCTCTTAATCATAATTCTCTTCCAAGAGTTTCAATAGAAATTTAATTGTAACAAACTAATAGGAATACTAATTCAAATACCATAGGCTTCCTACTACATGCATGTATTAAAACAATCCTATTACATATAGGTTCCTAGCACTAATTCTAGTCCTGATAAATTTTTAATAGATCTAAATTTACCTAGCCTAAATCTAATAAACGGAAGATATATATGTGATAATATGACTATAGGCTATGGGATTCCTAAACCAGCACTAATAATCTAAATATCGTATGGTATCAACTTGCATAAAAGTGAAAGTTAATTATATCTAAGTGCAAATTAGCCGAAAATAAAAATAATCGTAATCATGTAACCAATCTCTGGAAACATAAACTGACATGCTTTCGAGACCTGTAGTAAACAATAGGGCAACCAGCGCAACCAACTGAAGTGCAGACTTAGTGTTTGCAAGATTGAACCACATTTACAAAATGGGCACAGAAGCCTCTTTCAAACAACCGTATTACTTGGTTGACTAATCTTTATTGCTCTCAGATGCAAATATAGTAATATACCAAGGTAATTATGCATCATAAATTACCTTAGTTGGTTGAGTCTGGCATGTATGATGCAGAATGATTAAATCATTAATAAGATGCCATCAGATAATTTTGAAAGATGACACGTAGCCTTGCCGGCGTCATCATACAACTCTCGCAAGCTCCATAGAAAACTACATAAAAGATTTCACAAGACTTTATGATAATTAGCCGCATTTGAAAAGTAAAGGTGAAGACCAAGCACCCAGTCAACCAAAATTATGACAATATATGATTGCATCGGACTAAAGAATCCAAAGAATCTCCAACACTATTGTCTTGTTTGTGATTACTATGTGACATGAACCACAAGACAATTTTTTTTTTTACGTGGCAAAATTATATTCACACAAAAAAAAGATAGAAAATACAAAAGTATTGAAAGACAATAAAACTACATTTTTGCAACTTGCAAGACAATTTTTACACTTCTTCCTTTTTTTTCATAAATATTTTTATTCATAATTGATGATGTGAAAGTAAAGCATGATAAAGTCCATTGTTTAAATCTAGGCAACCAACTTCACATTGTCTTTGATGTCATTACCATGTCAACTTCACAAATTATTTCACATTTGTATTGGTGAAGAAATTTTGAAATTAGAAGTTATGATTTCTATGTGGCAATCATTTTTTTTCAAACTCACAACAGGGTTGGAGATGCTGTATATGAAACTCATATTTCACTTCCTGAGAACTAGAGGGAAAAAAAAAATCGAGCTCCTGCAAGTTTCTGCTTTTTCATGGCTAACAATTTCGTCTAAATATTTACGACAATTTACCATTTCATTTTACCTCCCCCTACATTCCTTGGGCATAAATAATAGGAATATAAGGTGTGCAAACTTTTCCAAAAGTCTTCTAGATAGTGGCATCTGGTCATCTCACATGCTGTGGTCCTCGACGAGTATCCTCAAAAATGCCCTCCAGCTTGTGTTCAGTTGACCATAGATACTGCTATTTGAATCAGCAGAACCCAGAGAAGATAATTTAAATCATCAAACTGGACTCAACAATCACTACAGCTACTTGACTATAAATTACGTTCATAATTAGTTTCAGGCCAATTGCACAACCAACCAGAAATCTGTATAGTAAATATATACTGGTATGCTAATTCTAAGTCTTATATATCTCTTTTCCTAAGCCTCTTTTAATCCCACATTTAAGAATGTAATATGAGATCTCTGTATTTCTAATATAAATAGGGCTTCACGACACTAATCATTCAGAAAATAAACTTTCTATTCTAATAATGACAATACATACCAACTACTTTACCACTAGATATCCTCGGCTCTTGTTTTAGATATCAGCATAATTCAAATACAGATTATGAGTGTTAAGACCAAATTGTACAATAATATAGGTTTCGTTAACATCTTAAGTATTCCAAACAAATTTAAACAATTATCCAGCATCTTATCCTCAAGAAGCTACCTCGCTTAATACATCTCAACATTCTTATTGCAGCTATATATATACTTTCTGTTAAGTATTTCTAAACCACCCTACAATGAAATGCATAAGACATAAATCAGACTCCCTCAAGTCCGAACAACCGTCCGTAGCGTCGCGTAACAACTGCAGCGTCCGGATCTGATCTATCTGTTAGCAATAATTATTCCTTCTAGTTTATCTTTCACAATCTGTAACTAAAATAAAATGGAGTTCAGAGTTACCGGCCTATGGGAAAGTCGTGCTGAACACACTGCCCTAAGAGTTGATCCGAGGTCTATGTGCAGACTGTTCTCAGATGCTCATAGTGGTAAAACCTCCCGTACTACCGGCTTCTCGTTGTCGCACACAACTTCGAGAAATGCGACCCGAACTTAGCCTTACCCAGAACGAAACACGGAAGAGAATGGAGGATGGAACAGAGAGTTGCTTTGGTTTGTGAAAAACAAAACAACAGAGCACTTTATGAATGAATTTTTTCGTGTTCAATCAATTGAGAAGATGGATTTTTATAGGTTGCCAACCCAACTGCTACTAGCAATTCATGGGCAGCAAAAATAGGATCCCACAACTTGCAAACGTGCAAAGGTGAGAACAGGTCATCCGAGAAAGAGGGAGCAAGCAGAAAAAGTCTTTAGAAAGTTGGTTTTGCTCTTGTGCGTGAGCAACACCACAGCCAACAATTCCCCCCAAAACCAAGTTCCGTAGACAGAGATAACAAAAGAACAATAAAAGAGAATTTCTGGACAAGAATATACTATGTATAAATGAGATGGACTACAGCCTTGAATCTCACCTAGTGACTATTGTCTTTGTCTGAAGAAGTGCTTGATGAACTATGCCTTGAATCAGACTTCTTAAACCAGATTCAGAAAATAGCACACATAGTACGCTAGAGGTTCTTTGGTCAATCAGGTGGCGCTTTTGATGGCCATGCGCACCTTTTTCATATTCATGAGTCTGAGGTCGCCATGTCTCATAGTCGCGGCCTTCACGACCTCTCATATAGGTAAGTTCTCAAGGGATGGTGATAGGTATCAACCCTGCATATAATGCTTGGACCTATTAAGAGTTTAAAACTCATCCTAACAATATCACACCGTAACACTATCACCATAGGGATAGGATATCATTGTACAACCTCGTACAGCCACCTAGACATTAGTTTATGAGAATTTAATCTCTGAGTCAGTGTTCCATAATAGTCATCGAAGTTCAGCTTGTTTCTACCCATTGAAATGGCTTCTTGGGATCTCCAGTCAAACTCGGTTAGGTTGTCACTGCTGGTGATTTACTTATGGGCTTAACCCCATCACCCTCGATGATTCTAGGATCAATGTCCTAGAAAGACCCTTTGTCAAGTGGTCTGCAAGATTCTTTTCTGACTTTATATAGTCAAGAACTACATATTTGCCTAATAGGCACTTGATTGACTTGAAGCGCAGCTGCAGGTGCATGTTCATCTTAGCATTCACAAAATCATGCTTAAGTAGTTCTATAACAGATTTATTATCACAATTTATGGAAATAGCAGGAACGGAAATATGAGCAACAGGTATTTGCATAATTAGATTTCTAAGCCATTCAGCTTTTGTACAAGTAGTATCCAAAGCTATCATTTCAGAGTCCATTGTACTCCTAGCTATGATAGTTTGTTTACATGAACCCCAGGAGATTGCAGCTCCTCCTAGAGTAAAAATATATCCAGTAGTGGATTTCACATCATGTGAGTCAGTTACCTAGTTTGCATCTGAATAACCTTCTATGATATCAGGGTGTCTAGTATAATGAAGTCTATAATCTATAGTACCCTTAAGATATATAAATACTCTTTCTAATGCTGACCAATGTGACTAGTTTGGGTTACTGGTATATCTACTCAGTCTTCCAATAGCAAATGCGATATCAGGTCGGGTTTTATTCGTTATATACATAAGAGAACATATCATCTGAGAGTATTTATGTTGTTCTACAGGTGAACATTCATTCTTCTTGAGAATGATACTGCTATTAAAAGGAGTAGGAGCAGATTTCTTATCAAAGTATTCAAAAAATTTCAGCATTTTCTCAATAGAGTGTACTAAGGATAGAGTATAACCCTCTTTGGATTGGGACACTTGCATCCCTAAAATCATGTTGGCTTTACCTAGGTCTTTCATGTCAAACTTGCTAGATAAATAATCTTTAGTATTATTTATCAACTCAAGTGTTGATCCTAAAATGAGGATGTCATCTACATACAAGCATAAAATGACACAACTTCCATCAACGTTTTTAGAGTATATACATTTGTCATACTCATTTGGCAAGAAACCAAATTCTAGAATCACTTTATCAAATTTGCTATGTCATTGCTTGGGAGCTTGCTTTAGGCCATAAAATGATTTTACTAATCTGCAAACTTTCTTTTCTTGACCCTTAGCAATAAAACCTTCAGGTTGCTCCATGTAGATTTCTTCCTCTAGATCTCCATTCAAAAAGGCTGTTTTTAAATCCATTTGATGGATTAGCATGTCATGAATGGATGCTAAAGCTAGAAGTGTTCTGATAGAGGCAATCATAGCTACAGGAGAGTGGTATCAAAATAATTTAATCCATTTTTCTAAGTGAAACCATTGGCTACTAATCTAGCTTTGTATTTCTCTATAGTACCGTCAGCTCTAAGTTTCCTTTTGAAGATCCACTTACAACATATTGATTTACTACCTAAAGGTAGGTCTGCTAAATGACGAGTACTATTCTCCATAATGGAGTTGTACTCATTGATGATGGCTTCTTTCCAGAAAGGTGCATCAGGAGAAGATATTGCTTCTTCGTAAGTTGAGGGATCACCCTCTATCAAATAAGTGAAGAAACCTTCCCCTAAATTCCTTTCAATTATTCATCTTTTACTTCTTCTAGGTTCTGTTTTGTTCAGGTTGTGAACTATATGGCTGAAAATTGGAACTAGTAGAAGGAGCAAGAAAAGAGCTGGAGGGGTATTCTTAAAAGGAAATATATTCTCAAAGTAAACTGCATCTCTAGCTTCTGTAACGGGATTGTTAGAGATTTTATTTACTTCAGAATGAGTCACCAGAAATCTATTGGCATTGCTATCTAAGGCATATCCTATAAACACATAATCTATTGTCTTAGGTCCAATCTCTCTTTTTAGGTTCAGGAATTCCTACTTTTGCTAGACATCCCCAAACTTTGAGATAATGGACTCTAGGAGTTCTACCTTTCCATAGTTCATAGGAAGTCTTATCATTTGATTTACTAGGAATCCTATTTAGGATGTAGCAGGCTGTTAATAAGGCTTCTCCCCACAAATTATCAGAAGCACCTGAGCTGAGAAGCATGGCATTCACCATGTCTAACAGAGTGCGATTCTTTCTTTCAGCAACTCCGTTGGACTGTGGTGAATAAGGAGCAGTCATCTCATGAATTATTCTGTGTTCTTCACAGAAGTTAGTCATATCGTTTGAGATATACCCTCCGCCACGATCAGATCTAAGGATCTTGATCTTTTTCTCTAATTGGTTCTAAACTTCAGATTTGTAAACCTTGAATCTATCTAGAACTTCATCTTTGGTTTTGAGAAGGTAGGTATAGCAATACTTTGAACAATCATCTATAAAAGTAACAAAGTATTTCCTATCTTCTCGGGTCAAGATCCTATTTGAATCACACACATCACTATGAACTAGTTCTAGAAGGTCAGAATTCCTTTCTACAGATTTTAAAGATAGTCTAGTATGTTTGGCTTAAACACAAATCTCACATTTGTGTTTATTATCTATAGGAGACTTGGGAATAAGATCTAGGTTCATCATCCTTCTAAGGTAATCTAGATTCACATGACCTAGTCTATCATGCCAAACATTTGAAGATTCTACATTGGAAACAACAAGAGAAGAATCTAACACTTTATTTATAGTACTGAGAATAAAAAGACCATCATTTACAAATCATTTTCCAACAAAGGACTCATTCTTAGAAAATACAACTTTATTGGCTTCCATTACAATCTTGTATCCAGATGCTACAAGAAGGGATCCACTAACTAAATTTCTCCTAACTAACGACACGTAAAGAACATCATGAAGAGGCAAAATTTTCCTGATGTCATCTTCAGATATATTCTTCATTTTTCCTACAATCTGTGCCGAAGAGTCATCTCCTAGGGTTATGCCTCCTCCACATGATTCCTGATAGTTTGAAAAACAGGAGCGATCAAATGAAACATGAACATTAGCTCCAAAATCCAACCACTAGTCATCAGAATGGTAAAAAATATTAACTAAATGTTGATAAGTCACAGACCTGAAGGAACTAGTAGACACATCCAAAATCATGTTAGCTTCTGGTTTGGCTGGACCTTTTCCCTTATAAGGAGTCTTGATAGGTTCCTTCTTTCTTTGGAAACAGTTGAAGGATAGATGATTTGTTCTCCCACACACCAAACAAAATTTCTGTTGATCCTGAGTCTGACTGACATTTCTACGTCTATGGTTTTGCTGGTATTGATGGTTCTGATGATGAGGCTGAAAGTTCTTCTTCTTGAAGAAGTTCTTCTTGGATTTGTGAGGATTATTAGACTTTGCCTTCGGATGTTTCTACTAGGTTTACCTTAGCCTTAGACTCAGTCTTAGGATTAGACCTTAGCCTAATCTCTTCTTCAGTTCTGATTTTCTTTAGGACTCATGCAAAGGTAAGGTCACCTTGTGTATAAATAAGATCATTTTTAACATCAGACCAAGAGGGAGGAAGCTTATCTATCAGGCAAACCATTTTATATTCAGTGGAAAAGGTTGAACATTTGGCTTGAATATGCCTTACATATTGTTGAAATTCATGGATTTGGTCATTCATTGATTTATTATCTACCATGAAATACCTATTGAATGAGAAAGAATTGAATCTTCCAATTCCGACATCATCACAGCCATATTCATCTTCCAAAGCATCCCAAAATTCTTTAGCGCTCTTATATTCAAAGAATATATCATAAAGAGAATCAGATAAAGCGCTTAGAATTCGATGGAAGTAATGAAAGTCTATTTCCTTAGGAGTTTTTGGTTTAGAGGAACTAGAGGGTTTGGACACTCCTATGTCAGACTCAGTGTCATCAGAATCATTTGAGATGGATGTAGACCCATCAATAGCTGAGATCAGTCCTAAAGTGGTGAGCCAAAATTTTATCTGACTCTGCCATCTCTTGAAATGAGAGCCATCAAACTTAGCTGGCTTAGCAATCGAAGTCTCGTCTTTGCTAGTCATTAACTAGTATGGCAGTCTAAAGTCTGCAAGAATAATGTTGCACTCAATGAGGGTGCCTGAGGCTCTAAAATACTAGTTCAGTGATCTTGCTAGTCAACCTTAATAAATCTTCAGTCTATCAAGTTTTGATTAACTTGGGTTAGCTGTAAGGGCCGGTTCCCAGCTAGCGGTGGTCCGAAAATACTTAAATACCGTGTCGCTTAGGGCTGTTTACATCCGTTTGACAGAAGGGACCATTTCGATTTGTTCCCAAGCTTATCTCTAATTTTTAGAACTTTAGATTTAAAAGAATTTGCAAGATCAATAAACTAATTCTTTAACTTAATTATTTAAATGTTTCAAGGGTGTTCTTATACTAATAAAAGTTCCAAATCCCGTATATAAGCTTTCAACTTTTACTGAAAAGAACTAATAAGAGAATAAAATATTATAATCTTAACGAAATATCTTTCTACCAATTTAAAACACAGAGTAGTAGGAGAGTGAACAAAGTTTTTTTTTCTTCTATTGTGCACTACTAATGACAAAGTGAACAATTTTGTTGTGAACTATTGGACATAGTTCTTGAATAAATATGCTAAATCG
The DNA here is from genome assembly GCA_036927795.1 of Iris macrosiphon. Classification (NCBI taxonomy): domain Eukaryota; kingdom Viridiplantae; phylum Streptophyta; class Magnoliopsida; order Asparagales; family Iridaceae; genus Iris; species Iris macrosiphon. The sequence continues at coordinate 97,394,657 of JAYESA010000001.1, read as the reverse complement.
TTGTTCCAAGTAGGCTAACAGGAGCTTGGAAAAACTCTACTAGGGAATACGTGAAAAACTTCTACTTGGACACAATAGCTAACTATGTTCCAAAATATTTTGCTAACAAATTTTCCAACAGTAGCTTGAAACGTTTGCTAACAAAAGATTTTGAAGATAACAGGAAGAAAATATTTTAACGTTCAACTCTTAGATTGTTAGCAATAATTAGTCCTTCTAGTTTATCTTTCACAACCTGTAACTAAAATAAAATAGAGTTCATAGTTACCGGCCTATGGAAAAGTCGTGTTGAACGCACTGCCCTAAGAGTTGATCTGAGGTCTATGTGCAGACTGTTCTCAGATCCTCCTAGTGGTAAAACTCCGGTACTATCGGCTTCTCGTTGTCGCACACAACTTCGAGAAATGCGACCCGAACTTAGCCTTGCCCAAAACGAAACACGGAAGAGAATGAAGGGTGGAACAGAGAGTTGTTTTGGTTTGTGGAAAACAAAATAACATAGCACTTTATGAATGAATTTTTTCGTGTTCAATCAATTGAGATTAGGGGTTTTTATAGGTTGCCAACCCAACTGCTACTATTCGTGGGCAGCAAAAATAGGATCCCACAACTTGCAAACGTGAGAAGTGGTCATCCGAGAAAGAGGGAACAAGCAGAAGAAGTCTTTAGAAAGTTGGTTTTGCTCATGTGCGTGAGCAACACCACAGCCAACACTATCTACTCGGTAATTCATCAGGTGACTTCACGGTCGCCAAAGAAGCCCCAAGAAGCATCAAACATTTCCGATGAGATCCATGGAGCTATTCTGAGATAGCAAGCACTAGCTCCCGGTTCGACTTTATAAAAAGCAAGAAAAGAGAAAACCTCTTCATGGCCTCATTTCATTAGTTCAATCACGACTTTAAGGTTTGCGATAGATGTTGCCTTTCCTGGATAAACGATCTAAAATCGGCTTTTTTATTTTGTCATTTCATTTAAGTGGGTAGGTTAGTGGATTGGAAAGGGTTAAGCAAATGGGTCTTCGATTCTTGTCGCCGTCAAGAAGAAAAGTCGAAAAGCATCACTGATCTTAGGCATACAGATAACCGGCGGAACGGAACGCTTTCAGTTCACACGATTCATTATACTTTGAAACTCTCCCAAAGTCGTGGTCGTGACCTTCCGACTCATCCTCTCAACTCACTCACTCAAGCTTTTGAAAGAGTATAATATGGTCGTTTGTTGAACCGTTTGCAGCGCCAAATCAAAATAGGTTGAGAATCAGTACGTAAAGGACAGTAATGCTTCATAAGGTAAGGAGTCCGTTTTCTTTTTCGACCTCACTCCGCTCGCCTGCTTGCCGATTCCAATTCAGAATACGAAAATGTTGTCCTGATGAGTGTCATGAGCAGATTTGGCTAGGGCATCAGCTACTGAGTTCCCGCTCCTAAGAGTGTGCAGAATGGGGAGGTTGTTGGGGAGCAGGTTTTGAATTTGTCTGATCCAGTATAAGAGGTTCCATGGGGAGCAGTGTGCTTGAGTAATGATCTTCTGGAGAATCAGTGAATCCACCTCAATCTGGGTTAAGGTAATGTGATTATTTCTGCATATTTGTAATCCTGACTAGATCAAGATAGCAAACTAGAACACTCATCCTTCCTTCGGACGCCTTGTCAATGATTGGTGTCATAATGGATGGTTAGTTTTTTCCAAGCCAGAGTCTCGCTTCTACTCCATTCCCAGGCTTCGGGTAAAATCTTCCTATTCTAGCATAACTAGTTCCCAGAGCCTAGGTATAATATTTTCCATTCAAATACATGTCCGTCTTGTGATCATATAATAATCCACAAGCATCCACTTCAACATCCCTTTCGATTCTACGAATCATCCTCATCATGATTACGCATCATTTCATGCCTAAAATACCATTTCAATAATGCGAGCAGTGAATTTAGTATGTCAAGCGCTGGATCATCTAGACGGTCATCTAGGCGGCCGCCTAGATCTAGGCGATTCAAAAATAAATAAAAAGTGCACAAAAAATCTAATGAAAATTGTAAAAAAAATCTATAAAATCTCAAAACATGCATAGTCGAACGTCGAGGGACTAGACGGACGCCTAGGCAGACATCGGACGGAGACTAAATGCCTAGATGGCCTCCTAGACTGCCTTTTAGAACGCCTTTTAGAACAGTGTTTACACTTCAGAAGATTCCACTTTTATCCTACTAAATCTTATAGCATAGAAACTTTCTATCACTCTTCTAGTCTACCTTATACTAACATCCCGTGGCATACCCTTGTGCAAGCCTAGCCTAAGGTGGAATAATAGTGCAGCTCTATGCCTGCTCGGTTAGGTTTCAGCACAAGGAGAAGGAAGGGGAAAGAAAATAAGTGGAATAATAGCATTTGCCTAAAACTTTATTTATTTCAATTCACCACCCTACTATAATGCTGGACGAGTCAGTATGTAAACACAATCATTGCCAAAAAACAGGAAATATCTAATGAAAAAATATTCTGAATTTGGAAACTAAATATGAGTTATTAATGTTGCAAAGGATACCAAAATTAATGTCATTAACATGCAAATAACCTATCAATATTTTATCAAAATTGACGGAATTCAATACGCTGATTTCAACCACCAAAGTTTTACCAATAATGACAAATTTTGATATGCTTAAATCAGCCATTAAATCTTTACCAAAATTGGCAAAAAATATCGCACACTAAATACGACGTGATTAGGTGCGATCTAACAGCTGCAAGTAGACCTGAGAACATCTACCGTGGGAGAGATTTCAAGTGCTACATTTTGACTTTAGTCAATTTTTGTAGCACTTGAAGACCGCAGTGGATACTTGTCCATACTTGAGAATTGCTAGAAAGTCAAGAGACACTTCAGATTTGGAGCGTCCTCTAACTCGGCTACATTAATTCTTGGGTCCACCAAAAGGGAACAAAAAATAAAAAGGAAAAAAGAGGGAGGAAAAATCTTACCAAACATGAAAGGAAAATAAAAAGAGAAAAAAGGGAGAAAAAAGATGAGGTTAATTTGAAGTATTTATTTCAAGTGTACCATTGCGTGCCAACATCAAGGAAACACTCCAAAAGTAGTAATTTACACAATTTTTAGTAATTTGGAGTATGTGTTTAGAGTGTCCCCATTGTTGATGCTCTGACCTATATCATCCACCTCGGGTGAGAGACAGCTCATCCACAAGTTCAGGCCCTGATACTCTCTTTTTTCTTCTTTTTCTTAGTTCTTTTCGATCCTCGTCCCTGCTAGTTAATCCAGCATGTTGTCAAGCCTAAGGATCGTAAAGCAACACTTCCTTATGATCTTATTAATAGCTTGGTTCTCAATGCACATACATCAGGTACCATCTTTTCTTGGCTGTGAGGAGAGCACATACAAAACACGAACTCATTCTTGGTCTTACAAACCCTTCTCGACTGGATCTACAACATGGCGCTTCAACTCATTGTTTCCATTGGCCTCAATGTATAAGTAGGTCTACTAGAGAGACTCGCCCCTTGTATGAGATCAACACAATGTTGGATCTTCCTCATGGACGGAAGGCCTATTGATAGATCCATCGAAAGCACGCCATTTTACTCCTCCTGAAGGAGTTTGGAGGCATCCAGAATCTCTGACACATAAGATCCTGACCAGCCTTCGTAGTGACAAGGGTATAGATAACCCCACTTTTTATTGCCTCTTCGAGTGATTAGGTTGCATTAATGAACATCACCTTAGAGTATAACCCCAGTTTTTTGCCTCATCTTCGAATGGTTAGGTTGCATTAATGAACAGCACCTTAGGGTTCATCTCATTGTCTGAAGCTGAGTTGGGTTTGTCTCCATCTCCTTTGGTCACACTTCTCTTGATGAGATGTAAATAGCGCTTGCTGAAAGACGAATGTGTTGCAAGATCCGTCTACTAATGGTTCCTCGGGCTCATCATCACCATAGTGATCGTAGGTCGGACAGTAGTAGTCTTCTTCGATCATCAAATATTGTCAAATTCTTATCCTGGTTCACTCTATTCGTTTCCAAAGGGCAATTCGCCAAGTGATGTCCCAATTCATTGGAAGAAATTCTTTCAATTTCTTCTTTATCTTCTCCCACTAGAGATATTTGGCTTTCCACGACGCTCTCTCATGGCTCGTTCTTGCTCTCTCCAAGAGGACACTCGCCCCTTAAACTTGTTGGCAACTGGGTCCTCCGAGACCTCTCGACATTCGAGGATGTGTTTCACTATTTGAAGTCAATCAATAAATTCCTCTGGTTCAACGTCGCCATGGAACTCTGGAAGTTCCATTTTGATGCCACTTGGTATCTCTTGTGATCTTTTGGACAATCGTCAAAAGCGTTTGATACAGAGAAGCCATAATCCGAGTGACAATATGCCTCTAGCCCGATTGATTGTACCGATGTTCCTCTCGATTTCGATCTAACTCCACCCTATCTCCCCAAATTGTCTCCTCTAACTCGTCCATCTCAACATCCTATAGATCATGTTCATAGCCGCCAAAACCACCACAGGTTCGACGAGCATGTACACTTCTCGTCATGGGTGAAATGTATCTGGATCTGAGCTCTGATACCACTTAGTGTAAGCTCTAGGCATGCACAGTTAGGGTTTCAGCACAAGTAGAAGGGAAAGTAAATCGGTGGATTAATGACGCTTTGGTAAAAGTTTTTTTTATTTCAATTCACCCCTCCCCCACTTACTATAATAATAGACTAGTCATTATATAGACTAATTTATTACTAAAAATAGAATGTGCATAATGACAAAATATTCTGAAATATTCTGAAAGTGCATAATGACAAAATATTCTGAAATTGGAAACTAAATATGACTTTAATACTGCAAACGATTACCAAAATAAATGCCATTAAAATGCAAAATCATGCATCAATATTTACCAATACTGAAGGAATTTGCTATGCTGATTCCAACCATCAAAATTTTGCCAATAATGTCAAAATTTTATATACTCAAATCAGCCATTAAATCTTCACCGAAATTGGCAAAATTTATGACACACTAGATACGATGCAATTTGGTGCGATCTAACCGATCCAAGTAGACCTAGCCTACATCACATAAATACTCCAAAATTGGTGTCATTTCCTTGTCAAACACATCAAAATGCACATGGAGATACCATATTTAGTGTCATTGTTGTCATTATTGTACCTGTGCCACATGATAAGAATGAGTTTTGTTCTCCTCTAATTGTCATCAAATTAATCTCATAATGAAATTCAACTTGCCCAAGGACAAAATATTCAAGACTTACATAGACAATAGTCTCAGTTTCATATTATTGGATCAAGGCTCACTCTAATCTATTTGTTGCATACACATCTACGGCAGCAAAGTGCTGCCTTCAGGTTAACCCATGTGCCACAATGCCGATAGAAACGAGTCCAAGTCAGTTTATTAGCAATCACAATTCACTTGTTATAGCTTCATACAATATAAAAGATGGAAATCATAGATAATTCACCTATTTGTACTAGAAACAACAAATGATAATATTCAACTTGCCACATCCAGACAATCAACATAACCATATATGAAACAAATGTGCTAGAGTTACTTGAATGGACTAAAGAAGATTACAAAATTGATGCAATCTATGTTGAACGGAAACGAATATGACACAAACAAAATAAGGTCACGGAAACACAGATATGGTGAGTTTGATGTGTCTTTAGTGTATTTTGGATAATTCATGTCGTGTCAGATACGAATCCAACACATTGGTATCCAACACAGTGCGACAAGGACACGTCACTGGTTTTCGGTCGTGCTTCCTAGAAGCACGTATGCGCTGAACTAATACCTGACTGCATGAAACTCTTCCACAAACACTTGGGACATATTAATGTGCATAAAAAAGCACCAGAGGCTACATTTCACTATGGACATACGAGCAAGAGAGTCGAGACTACATGCTCTGGACATGTCACCTCGACCATGAACTGAGCTGGCCCTAGTTGATCACAAAGATGAGACAACTGCTTCCTAAGCCATAAACATTACAAGTTCAACTTTTCATAGATGGGCTGGGTGTAACCAATCACACCAACCCGACCTGACAAAGCCTAACACCAATCGGACCTGTCCATAATTGGGTCAGGCATAACCTATCATCTACTTGGGGGAGAGAGGAAATCAGGAACTAGACACAGGGGTGACAGTAATACTGACCTGTGACCATGTAGGAGGACAACCCACCACTTGGAACACACCTTTTTCTTTGCTTGGAGTCTCAACCTTTTTGGCATAAATTTTAGACTTCAGGCTGGACATACTAACACCAAGAATATAAAACCATGTAGTAGTGTTTGGCAAAGGGTTTAACGAAACCTCTTAATCCAGATAAGTATAGAACGTGCAACTCTTTTAAACTGAGTCAATTATTCTTGTACAGGTTTGATGGATAAGAAATCACCTTAGAAAAGAAATCCCCAATTTAAAATTCTTTTGTAGAAGTCACAAGACTTTAAGCTTGGACAATATATATATATATATATATATATATATATATATATATATATATATATATATATATATGGCAGTGTTTGGCAAAGGGTTAACAACACCTCTCAATCCCTATTTTGTAGAAATTGCAACTCTGTTAAACCAAGTAAGTTAATTCTTGTGTAAGTTTGGCCATTTGGTAATGAATCAATCAACCCCCTCAATAAACAAACACCTTATAGATAAAACCCTCCATTGCACATTGTAATATCAGCTAACTCAGACTTCATGGTCTGTAAATACTCGATTGGGTATGTAGAAGTGGATCGAAGCAGCAGAACGTATATAAAATCTCAATCCTTCACACAAGCAAAACAAAGCGGCAAACTGGATGAAACTCTCTCCATCATTCTTCTTCATGTTTCTTCTTATGTTGTCATTTCAATAAAGGAATGGAACAGCACAGGATTTCCTTTCTTTGTTTTTTTCCTCTTTGAAGATAAGAGAGAGATGGGCTAGACGATAAACATGGAAGGTTTATATATATATATATATATATATATATATATATATATATATATATATATATATATTGGATGCACAGTTAATAAGGAACAAATGTTAAACATGGAAAGTTCAGAAATATGGAAGGACAATATATATATATATATATATATATATATATATATATATATTGTCCATCCATTTTTGCATCCCCAAAGCATTTTCATGATCACAACCGTTCGATCTTGTTTAAGTCATCTAATCTTAACCATTCAAATCAATGGTTAAGATTAGATGACTTAAATAAGATCCAATAGCTGTGATCATAAAAAAATTTGAGGATATATATATATATATATATATATATATATATATATATATATATATATATATATTAAATGTCCATTCTTGGCCTACTCGGATCCATGGCAGAGCCACCCAGCCAACCCGAGCGGAGTGGGATCTACAACCCAGAGTGCTCAACAGGGAGCCCCCCTTCCGCGGAGAGGGGTCTACAACCCGGATCACCCAACAGGGAGCCTCCACTCCATCCAAGTAGGCTTGGTACGTCCGTGGCACAAAGCCATCCAGCCGGCGTCCAAGGGGAGGCTCGAACCGTAGTCTTCCCCACAGGAGCCCCCCAATTGTAACCATTAGGACACAACCCTTGGACATATATATATATATATATATATATAAATATATATATATATATATATAGGCTTGGTACGCCCGTGGCACAAAGCCACCCAGCCGGTGTCGGGGGGGCTCTAACCGTGGTCTCCCCCACAGGAGCCCCCCGTTGTAACCACTAGGCCACAACCCTTGGGGACACACACACACACACACACATATATATATATATATATCAAATGACAATGTCAGAGAAGAATCATACTATTTCTATCCTAGAAGAAATTGTAGGGCCCCACCTCCTGAAACCGATTGAGGAATCCTTCCCATAGCGAGAACCTCACTAGCGCTCGCCTTCGGGCGCCTTTCTTCCTTTACTACCACCGACTGGGTGCTTTTTTCTTTTCGCATCTCGGATGCTTGGGAGTCGGATTCTTTTTTACTTTTCACTCTTAGCTGTGAAGAAGAACGTAAGGAGTCGCTTCCAAGAGCGCGAAATCTATTTCAGTAGAGCGTATGATGTCGATGGCCCGAGGTAGAGGTCGGTCCATGGATTTTCCTTCTTTTTGCCACATTTCGCTCAAAGCAAAGGGTTGAAGGGAGATAGTGCATCAAGCTATTTGCAAGGGCCAACTTGATCCTCTTCCCCAGGAAAGGAAAAAATGTAATCTGTGTTTATGTGGCTATCGGTCAAAAAGCATCCTCTGTGGCTCAGGTAGTGACTATTTTCCATAAATTTGCAAATTCTTCCTCAACTAGTTAAAAGAATGAAATTGGCTAGGCGAGAGCTCATTCACTTGACTGCTCTCCCTCCTCTATCCGTTGACAAAAGAATCACCCTAAGATGATCATCTCATGGCTATTGAGAACGAATCAAATCAGATGGTTCTATTTCTCAATCTTTCTGACTTGCAGAAGGTCTGCGTCTTTGTTTTTTTTTTAAGAAAAAATGGGAGGCTCATCTAGAACAGAGCGAAGATGTCGGATCTTGAAGCAGCATATCTGGGATTTGTTATTTTGCCCTTCTGTTTAATTGAATCCTATAATTCAAATAAAAAGTACGTTACATATTTTTTTTCTATTAACTCGTTTCCGTTGACTTCTGGCCGGAAAAATAGAGTTTTCCTTAAAATAAAATTAAAAAAAGAATTCTAATTTTATAAGGTTGAATAAAAACCGGTTAACCCCGTGAGACCATAAAGTTATATTAAAAAATGAGCTAAAAGCTCGCAGATATTTGCCCAGGCATCTGATGCCTTTCGGACCTGGTCCTTTCTCATGAACAGATTTTAAAATCTATTGATTCTTAAGATTTTTATAAACCATTGATTCGTCTGGTGTCATTTGCGGGTAAAAGAGTAATTGAACAAACATTGAATAAAATAGTACCCGATGGTTCACAAGCGGCTGAGTATTCATTCCATAAGGAAATAGAAAATATAGATATCTGATAGAAAGTTATTTATCTTGATAGTACATTTTTATGTTTTTTGTCGAGCGCTCTTGCGCCAAAGATGAATGGGGCTAAGCGATCTGTCGAAGCTGTGGGATGTAAAAATGCATCGGTAGGGGAGCGTTCCGCACAAAAAAAGGACCGATCGCTTCGGGGATTATAAGTAGAACATCATTTCTAAGCAATACCAATCCATTAAAACGGATCAAAAAAATTGTTTTTTCGTCACGTCGGGAAAATATTTTACAAAAAAATGTTCGTTGGGCACCTAATCGTTATGTCATAATTCCCTTCTAATCGCTCTAGCTTCAAAGATCTCCCCTTTCGATCACTTCCTTGATGCCGAGACTAGATTAAAACCCCTTTGATGAGCCTGACGAACCTCTTCTTCGACATTCCTACATCTCTCAGGCCGGCCTTGATCTACCTTGGATGGGTAATCCAGCATTGAGTGCTTTTCCATTGTGCAATGGCAAGCCTGTGAAAGAGATTAATGAGTAAGTAAGAGTAGTGACATTCTCATCAAAAGGATAAGTAAGTTCGCAATCCAGTGATAAAGTGAAAAAGGGTGCTTTTGGATCGGTTGCTAATCCATTCTCCCTCTCCGGCGAGGTCGCATCGGCAAAAGAAGGGTACTTATCGATCCACTCCCATAATCATCCTCTTCGGAGAATCCACTTCAACTATTCGTATTAAATAAAAAATACAATACTTCGGAGTTGAAGAGAAGTATCCAAATAATGTCTTATCTTTTTTTTTATTCAATAAGACATATTTGTAGCACAACCCTATATATATATATATATATATATATATATATATATATATATATATATATATATGTCCAAGGATTGTGGCCTAGTGGTTACAACGGGGGGCTCCTGTGGGGGAGACCACGGTTCGAGCCCCCCCTTGGACGCCGGCTGGGTGGCTTTGTGCCACGGGCATACCAAGCCTACTTGGATGGAGTGGGGGCTCATTGTTGGGTGATCCGGGTTGTAGACCCCTCTCCGCGGAAGGGGGGCTCCCTGTTGAGCACTCTGGGTTGTAGACCCCACTCTGCTCGGATTGGCTAGGTGGCTCTGCCACGGAACCGAGCAGGCCAAGAATGGACATTTAAAAGAAGAAGAAAAAAATGAGGCTTCACCGTGACATATATCACAACCCTTGGACACACACACACACACACACACATATATATATATATATAAGTGAGGCTTCACCGTGAAATTTTTATTCCAAAAATATCCTTAATTATGTTTACTAATTAAATTGTTCATTAAATTTAACATGGATAGTTAGGTAATTACGAATTGAAAAAAAAATGAGGGTTGTTGTTTGCTCTTCCCAAGTAGTAAACAATTAAGAGACACTATTGTTTGCTCTTTCCAAGTAGTATAAAATACGTACAACGTATATATATATATATATATATATATATATATATATATATATATATTGGATGCACAATTAATAAGGAACAAATGTTAAACATGGAAAGTTCAGAAATATGGATGGACAGTTAACTAGGAAGCACAAACAATTTTAAAATGTGGCCATGTCGTGTCGCACGTGTCGGACACTCCATGAACAATTCAAAATACTCTAGGACACTCCAAAATAGGTGTCGTGTCCGTGTCGTTATATCGTGTCCGTGTCGTTATATCGTATCCATGTCCGTGCAACAAAGGCAGTTAACAAGGAAACAGAGGTAGAGGATGACTTCGGAGTGAAGAAAATGGCAAAATAGTAGCAGAAGGGAAAGAGTGGAAGAGTACCACATGAAGGGAAAGAAAAGTACCTTTCTAAGCAATTTCTCATTAAAACGGATTAAGGCTTGGTTTGGGACTGCTGCTGCTCAGCAGAAGCAGCAGCCTCCCATCTGCTTTAAATGTTGTCCCAAATTTCCACTAGCTTCTGAGGAAAAAAATGATACGCTGCTGTTACAAAACAGCCTCAGGGACAGCTTTGCAGAAAACCCAGCCTAAGGCCAATCGAGAGGAGATAAGAATTTTTAAGCCAGGGCGGCAGAAAGTCGTAACATGTGGAGCAGGGCTACTATTATTTCAGTTATAGCATTTAGTAGTGAAGGGAGTCTCAGTGCCATGAAGAGTGCCATGAAGCTCCTGCTTACGCATTGTCTCGGAGGGTCAAGATGTAGGGTGTCTTACCCAACGTATATATGAAGAAGCTGTTTTCGCAACTAGAACAGCTAGCCTTACTGTCACGCCAGATGATTCGACTAAACCTTGCTAATCCGAATTAAAGACCACTGGACATTGTTCTAACCCATTGCCGAATGCTGCCTACTTGTATAAGTTTTTAATATTAACTTGAGAATGAATGTCAATGATCTCAACTAATGACGAAATGAACAAATTAAAAAAATGTTATATTGTTATAACGTGGGTTACTAAAGGGTTGGATTCCCACTTTGTATTTTAGTCCAACATTGGTTAGAGATTAGTATTACACCTTCATTGGGTTGTATAAATAAGGCATTTGCCTCCCACTATATGATTACACGAATAAGAGATCTTCTCTCCTATTTTCTTCTTTCTTCTTCTACGTTTATTCTAACACGTTATCAGCACGGAAGCTCTAACGGGAGAAAATAAACGAGAACATCAGGTATGGTTATTTATGTTTATTTTTTTCTGCATATACATATCCTAGACGCAGCCTGATGTTGATGTTTATACATCTCTTGGCATACCGCTAGGGCAAAAAGAATATTTTTTATCCATTCATCTCAATTCTTTTAGTTAACTCTGATACCACTCTGATATTAATCGCATATAGATCTCTCGGAGAGAACGCTGGAGTTATTCTTTATTTTTATTTTTATTTTTATATGTACATTCAGATCAAAACCATCAAAGATCTGATGACCATGAACATGAATTGTTTGGTCTATATACATAAGACTTCTGGAACATAATTGTTCAAAAAATACCATATGTGGTATTTTTGAAAGATTTCTGGAACATAATTGTTCGAAAAATACCATATGTAGTATTTTTGAAAGACTTCTGGAACATAATCATTGTTCGAAGCATACCATGAACATCTAGTGTTTGGTATTTACATACGACTTATGGAACATCATTGTTCGAAGCATACCATGAACAAGATTTGTTTGGTATAAATAGACTTCCGAAACATCATTGTTTGAAGCATACACCATGAACATGAATTGTTTGGTGATTTACTAAGTTCTTATGTTAACTTGTTATTATTGATTTTATACAGCAATATGTCGAGCCTCACAAAGCATGATTTCAAGCCTCTAAACTTAGAAGGCCAAAACTTTCTCAACTGGAGATTGGATGCTGAATTGCACCTTCAAGCCAAAAGCTTAGGTGACGCAATTGTGGCTAATAAGCCAATATCTGGCTCAATCTACGTTTCCAAGATTATAAGACAGTTGTAGCCTATAATTCAGCTATGTTCAGGATTACTTCACAATTGAAGTTATGTGGTGACGAAGTGACAGAGCATTCCATGCTAGAGAAAACATTCACCACATTTCATGCGACTAATATGACCCTACAACAGACATATAGGGAGAAATTTTTTAAGAAGTATTCCGAACTCATTGTTGTCTTACTCGTGGCCGAGAGAAACAATGAGTTATTAATCAAAAACCATACTAGTAGACCAACTGGGTTTGCACCAATTCCAACTGAAGTGAATGCGACTAGTGCCCGAAAAAATGTGACCAATACTAGGGGTCGAGAAAATCAGAGAGGTAGAGTAGGACATGGGCGCCGTGGAAGCCAAAGAAATGGCTACAATCCGGGTCCAAGGAACGATACACATTTCAAAATTAAGGAATTTAATCCTCGAAAATAAAATGCCCAAATTTTCAATTGAGCTGCTCGAACTGATATTTGCAAACGTTGTGGAAGAGCTGGTCATTGGATGCGAAACTGTCGAACCTCACAAAAGAAAGTGGACGAGAATAAAGCCTCAAAGGGTATGGAGACTAATCTCATGGAGGGTACAACACAAGTGGATTTTAATGATTTCTTCCAAGATAAGGATGAAAACGCAATTTCGGAAGACTAGTTCAACCCCATAATAGGCGAAGTTAATAAATAGTTATTGTATGCTTATCTAAGTTTATTTACTTTCCACTTTGAATAAATTGGTCATTATATGATCAATAGTCTATGAAGTTTACTTTCTTTGAAGCAGTTTCATTTAGATTTAGATCAAGTTGTAATAATTGACAATATGCCAAGTTTAACCATTTAGTAGCATATTAATATATTATTAATTTTTGTTTTTGAAAAGTATTGACAATGGTGATGGCATATGCTTGACAGATAGTGCAACAACTCACACTATATTGAAAACTAGAAAGTTTTTCACAACATGTCTCAAACACTGCCAAGGTGACCACCATTGCTGGACCAGTACAGATTATAGAAGGTTATGGTAAGGCCGACGTTGTGTTGCCAAATAGAACACACTTAGTCATTCGAAATACATTATTCTCTAGTAGATCTAATAGAAATCTACTCAGCTTTAGAGATATTCGAATGAACGGGTTTCATGTTGAAACTATGAACGATGATAGCAAAGAGTATCTTTGTTTCACCTATAATGCTGGAAGCAATAAGCTCGCATTAGAAAAGTGCAAGTTAATCTCCTCGGGGCTATATCAAACTACTCTGAAGGTAGTAGAATCCCACCCCATCACTAGCAAAAGGATCGAAGAAATCTAATCATTTAGCATGATAGATTAGGCCATCCAGAATCGACTATGTTGAGAAAGATCATCAACAATACCAATGGACATAATTTATCATACCAAAGTCTTTCCTTTCCTACTGAACATTTGTGTGTAGCTTGTTCACAGGGTAAACTCATTACAAGACCTTCACTTCTCAAAATAGCTTCTGAATCACCACCATTCCTTTAGAGAATACAAGGTGATATTTGCGGACCAATTGATCCTGCTAACGAACCTTTCGGGTATTTTATGGTTCTAATAGATGCTTCTAGTCGATTGTAAAATATTTTCTTACTCTCATCTAGAAATTTTACCTTTTCCAAGCTACTTTCTCAGTTGATTAAGCTTAAGACTTATTTTCCTGACCAACATGTTAGAACGATGCAACTTGATAATGCAGCTGAGTTCACTTCCCGTACTTTTGATGATTATTGTCCTTCCGTAGGAATAGAAGTTGAACATTCTCTCTCATGTTCATAACCAAAATGGTTTAACGGAGTCCTTGATTAAGCATTTTCAGCACATAGCAAGGCATTTACTTATGCAATCAAACTTACCCGTTTCAGCTTGGGGACATGTCATATTACATGCTGCTAAATTGATCATTGTTAGGCCAATTACATATCATGAATTTTCACCATCACAACTTATGACAGACCATCAATCTAACATCTCTCATTTGCGTAAATTTGGTTGTGCTGTTTATGTTCCTATTCCCCCTCCTCAGCGCTCTAAAATGGGACCTCAGCACCGTTTAGGAATTTATATTGGTTTTGATTCGCCCTCAATCATTAGATATTTGGAACCTTTAACTGGTGATATTTTTACTGCTAGATTCGCAGACTGCCATTTTGATGAGACTAAATTTCCGCCGTTAGAAGGAGATAAGAAAGAAAAGAATGTTCTTACAGAACCATTCGCCACAAATAAACGGCATGAATTATCGTGGGATAATCCCACTCTGTCTCATCTAGATCCTCGTACTAATCAATGTGAAACTGAGGTACGAAGGATATTGTATCTACAGGAGATTGCAAATCAAACGCCAGATGCATTTACTGATGCAACTAAAGTGATTAAATCACATGTGCCCGCTGCAAATGCGCCAACTCAAATTGATATCCCCGTAGAAAAAAATAGCAGATCGGCTAATGAATCTACTGCACGTCAGAAGCGTGGTAGACCTATAGGTTCGAAGGACAGTCCCTAAAAAGAGAAAATGCCCAAGTAACGCTCCTTAGACAGTCCCTAGAAAGAGAATGCCCAAGTAACGCTCTTAATGAGGTTACACATAATGCTCAAGAAGAGGTTATGAATGACAGATATATACTCTCTGAAAACCCAGAAGAGGTTATTGTCTTAGAAAAGACAAAAATCCAAGAGGAGACTCAGGTACCTGAAAGCAAAGAGATCTCTATATTTTATACATATACAAGAGAGGTATGGGATCGCAAAGATATAACAATAGATGAGATATTCTCATTCTCAGTAGCTACTGAAATATCTAAGGGCATTGATGACACTGAACCACGTAGCATCGATGAATATCGACAAAGAAAAGATTGGCCAAAATGGAAGGATGTTATTCAAGCAGAATTGGATTCCCTTAATAAACGTGGAGTGTTCGGACCTATAGTACAAACACCAAAAGACATCAGGCCGGTAGGTTACAAGTGGGTGTTTGTAAGAAAGCAAAATGAAAAGAATAAAATTGCTCGATTTAAGGCACGATTAGTGGCACAAGAGTTTTCTCAGAAACCAGAAATTGATTACGAAGAGACGTATTCTCCCGTAATGGATGCAACAACGTTCCGTTATTTTAAGTCTGACAGTTGAAAAAAAAGCTGGACATGAGAATTATGGACGTTGTAACAGCCTATCTATATGGTGATTTAGATAGCGATATCTATATGAAAATCCCAGATGGATTTAACCTACCCAGCTCAAAAGCTAAGAACATGCATTCCATAAAGCTACGACGTTCATTGTACGATTTGAAACAATCTGAAATGATATGGTACAACTTTCTTAGTAAATATATGAAAAGGGAGGGATATAAGAATAATCTTATATGCCCATGTGTCTTCATAAAGAAATCTAAGGAGGGTTTCGCTATAGTTGCAGTATATGTCGATAACATAAACTTGATTGGAATAAGACGTGAAACAATGAGAATGCAAACTATCTGAAAAAGGAGTTTGAGATGAAAGATCTCAGAGACACGAAATATTGTCTCAGATTACAAATTGAGCATTGCACTAATAGAATTTTAGTGCATCAATCCAAATACACAGAAAATATATTGAAACAGTTCAATATGGATAAAGCTCATCTCCTTAGCACTCCAATGGTTGTTCGATCTTTACATATCAATAAAGATACATATCGTCCTAAGGACGACAATAAAATGATGCTAAGACCCGAAGTACCGTACCTTAGTGCCATTAGGGCATTAATGTATCTATCATAATGTACAAGGCCAGACATATCATTCTTTGTCAATCTGTTGGCTAGGTATAGCTCGGCGTCAACTCGCAGACATTAGAATGGCATTAAACATGTGATGAGATATCTTCGTGGAACTACCGACATAAAATTATTTTATACTTGTGGTCTATCTGACATCGCGAATCTAGTTGGCTTTGCAGATTCAGATTATTTATCTGATCCACATAAAGGTCGTTCACAAACTGGATATGTGTTTCTTAATAGCAATGCAGCTATTTCTTGACGTTCAACAAAACAGACAATGGTTGCTACCTCCTCAAATAACTCAGAAATATTGGCTCTCCATGAAGCAAGTAGAGAACGTATTTGGCTGAGATCGTTGATTCAACACATTCGTAGCTCCTGTCATATTTCCCCTACCACATATACTCCAACTGTTATTCATGAGGATAATGCAACATGTATTGCACAAACTCAAGGTGGATTCATTAAAGGAGACATGACCAAGCACATCTCACCGAAGTTTTTCTATACTCATGAGCTTCAGAAGAACTTTGATATTGACGTCCAACAAGTTCGCTCAAGTGATAATCTTGAGACTTGTTCATCAAATCGTTGCCAAAATCAACTTTTCAGAAACTAGTTCATGGAATTTGAATACGACGTCTACATCAGCTGATTGTTCAGGATCAACATCATCAGGGGGAGTGATTGTTTTCAGGAAGAGATACATTTTGTATGGACTATAACGTGTTGTACTCTTTTTCCTTAGTCATGAATTTTTTTCATTGAATTTTTCTTGACAAGGTTTTAATGAGACAACATTAAGCGTGTCCAACACCTATCTAAGTCATCCTAAAGATTGTACTCTTTTCTTTCACACAGGTTTTGTCCTAATGAATTTTTCTAACAAAGTTTTAATGAGGCAATAGGCTTAGAGATGGTGGTCATCCAAAGGGAAGTTATAATGTGGGTTACTAAAGGGTTGGATTCCCACTTTGTATTTTAGTCCCACATTGGTTAGAGATTAGTATTACACCTTCATTGGGTTGTATAAATAAGGCATTTGCCTCCCACTATGTGGTTACACGAATAAGAGATCCTTTCTCCTATTTTCTTCTTCCTTCTTCTACGTTTATTCTAACATATATAAACTATAAAGTTTATATTAGCAATAGATCGAGTCAACAACAGATTCTACTATAAAAAGGGCATCTCAGCATATTCTACTATCAATGTGTAAAATGAACTCTAACAGCATATAAAGAAACATGACTAACATATATAAATGACACAGGCTAGAAATGTCAAAATAACCTTCAATAATCATATATGACCTCCAAAAAGGATGATTACAGAAGAAGGCTCACAATCAATTTCATGACCGCAGAAGAGAAGTACTAAGACTCGAAAAATTTCCGACAAATTATAATACAAAATAGACCAGTCGACTGATATGTAAGTAATTAACCATATCCAAAACTGCTTTAAGTATGAAGCCACATATGTTAAATCCCAGGAACATACACATAATATAAAAATCAGTCAACGAATTCTCAAAGGTCGATGTTGGAACCAAGGTTTCAGTATCGGTATCAGTATTGGACCCTTCCTATGAGCATTGGCATCGGCGGTATCGACAGTATCAGCGGTTTCATATCGGAGTATTAAATATTTTGTATCGGAAAATAAATAATTATTAATAAAATTTTAAATTTTAGAAAAGATATTTGATACTTTTAGGAATAATTTTGAAATTGAAAGAAATTATCACCATTGTTGATTGGTTTACCTGCGATAATAAGTTTTCTTCATTTATATGCTTTTACAATTTTACTATGCTTTTACACCATTATTGATTGATCTTTTCATTCAATTTTATCTGGTGAATTGACCGGAAGAGACCCGAACGTCAATATCGGTCAGTAGTGGTCAGTATCGGATCGGGAGTCGGGACAAGCCAAACCGGATGGGTTTAGCCCGTACCGTATCTATAGCGGCAGTATTGTATCGATATCGGACGATAATGCAAACTAAGGATCTTGAAACTTGAAAGGTAGCACATCTCAAGATTTTCCATATTGTTTCGATATATCACGACGCCAGCTTCTAAGTTCATTTATCCAATTCATGTACATTGTATATAATGTCATAAAGCGAATAAGATACTTAGAGACAACAATCATAGCATAACTACAAAAGGTAGAAAAGTTGCTGGTAATGAGAGCTTACCTAACACCAAACGAGCAATTCAGAGGGTTAGCTGCTCCAAATCTTTTCTGTTCCTCCACATGCTATCATTCCCCGACTTCCGCTCTTCTTGATGCTCCTCACAAGGACTCGCCCTCAAACTAGAACTTGCCTCCTCTGTATCCGACGACCCTGGTCTTTCCCTCAAGAACTGCTCCCAGAATATGTCGTTCACTCTCCCAGGCAAAGGTGGAGGCCCTTGATTCCCCACCGGTGTGGCCTCTTGTGAGTCCTTTAGATTCCCATCGCCAGAATCAACTGTGCCACTTGGATTCTTTCGACCAGCCCTGTCATTATCATCTTGTTTGTTAGCATCCACCTCCTCTATAACCAAGTTCAGCGTTCTAGTTAAGTTAAGGCTCCTATCTACTTGCATTGACGAAGAGGCCAAAGTAAGATTCAAATGGCAGGATATCATCCCATCTTCATCGTCCTCGGCACCAGCACCAGCTAAGAGACTACTCTTCCTCGGGAAGGGCAACGATGTCCCCTCCTCCTCATTCGAGCTCTGGGTGCTCACCGTCCCCAAATTGCTATCAGAAACTGCCGCGGAACACAACCCCAGCCTCAACCTATCACCAAAACCACCACTCTCATCCAGGCTGCTGTTCTCCTCCGACACTTCTTGGCACAGTACGGCCCCAGGTAGCCTCCTCTTCTTATGCCTGGCCAGATCATCAACAGTCCCGGAACCAGCCATCTTCACCAAATTCTCCACGAACCTAGGGTTCTGCACAGCCCGCTGCAGGAAAGCAATCATCTTATCCTGCCTCTTCTTCATGTCGACTAGCCGCCGCTCGAGATCCTCGAGCTGGATCTTCGTCCCCGTCTGCTGCTGCCGGAACCGCCATAGGTCCGCCTGGAGCGCCGACTTCTCCCTCGAGAGCCGATCGATCTCCTCCTCGAGGGCGATCCTCTCAGCGTCAGACAGCGACAAGCCCGGCTGGTGGCTGTGGCTGTGGATCGGCTTCCTCCGTTGGATGTTCTTGAGGAGATGCTTCTGGTCCTTGATGAACTCCTCGTTCGCAAACTCCCACCGCTCAGGGTGGATCTTTCGAAAACCCTATAATAACAAAAATTGAAAACTTCAGAAACCCTAACCCAAATTTCTTGAAATTTGAGGGTTCTTACATAGGTGTTGAGCTGGCGGATGAAGCTGGAGAAGTTGTTGTGCTTGAAGTAGGTCGGCAGGAGCTTGGCGGCGAACTCGGGAGGGTTCCAGACGACGAAGCTGGCGTTGGTGGAGCTCCAGGAGACGATGTCGTCGGTGGAGGAGTCGTCGACCATGTCGTATGTCTTCATGAGGAACGGCGCCGGACCGACGCTGCCGCCGGCGATCGCCGGTGGTTCCATAGGGGTTTTTTTAGAGTTAAGGTTTTCTTTTTCTTTTTCTTTTTTTTTTTTTTGTTTTTGTTCTATGGGATTTAGGAAGGGGAATAGTGACCGAAAATAGTTTCGGAGAGATCGTAGCGGTTTGTCGGATTTTTGAGGGTGTTCAGTATTCGGAATTTTTAGCTCAACAACATCTTTCCATCGTTCGGCTCTGTTCTAGAATAGGAATGCCGAAGATACACGTGGAATTGTGATAAAACCTTACCGAAAATTTTCTCTAACGGAAAAAAAATTAATAAACTTAGTCAAAATAAAATTATATTAAAAAAATAGCCACAACGACATATTCCACTATTAAAGTTGATAAAAAATTGTGGAGGCAAGATTCCGCCAACTATAGACTGTGAAGACAAGATTCTATGGATTGGTTTAATGGTTGAGGTTAAAGTCAACTTGATATGAACTTCTATTCTAGTAAAAATGCTATTATACCATTTTTGCTGAAAGCTCATATAAAATTGGTGCTCTAATTTTTACTTAGTTTTTCTATGACAACGAATGCATGTAGAATGTCTTGCTAGATTGTAAATTCCATAGTCGAGTATTATGTTATGAATAGTAACACTTCTTTTTTGTGGGATTGAAATAGTTACAATGAGTTAAAGGTGTACATCTGTATGTGAAATTCACAAGTGCATGTACTTTGAGCATTACTAATCACTCACCAACCCTTGTTCAACATCTTAAACCAAGTGAAATTTGACGAAATCTTGCCTTTACAGTTTTTCGCCAACTCCGATGGCGGTCGTAGCTAATTTTCTTATTAAACATTTTTTCGTTACAGAATTTTTTCTACCAACTTTAATAGGCCAATTTGTAATAAAATAGGGCTAATTAACCTTTAGACTGTGTATTTATATCAACTTAGTTTAAATTCTGATATGTCTAATAAAAATTTTGAATCCTAAATTTTATTTTTATTTCCTTTTTCTCATTATAACTTGAACATGAGTACAAGGACAACAACCAACACATGTTAAAAAAGAGAGTATAATAAAAAAATAAAACCAAAAATAAAAATGTATGGTTCAAACTTTCTAATTGGACATGCCACGACTCAACCTCTAAGTTCTTATAAAATGTTAGCCCATCTAGCTATGCAAGATTTTGATATTTTATAAACTATGTTGCGATATACGGCAACGACACAGCAACGACTACAACTATACAAAGCTGCTGCATTACTTTGAAGTCATAAAATCGTCGTCTCTACTACGAAATAGTTCTTACATTTTGTTATGTATTTTATCTTTATTTTATAGGATAAAATGTACATCGAGACCGTATGGCACTAGGAAGAGTAAACCCATATTCATAAACCAAAATCCTAGTCACAAACCAAACATGGCCCAAAAGAACATTGGGCGAATTCGGTCAGGGTGCCCAAACCGAACACAGACCGAATTCGGTCAGAGTTCGGACCAAGTTCGATTTTGCTTGCAAAATTTGTGGAACATCCTGTAACGTTCACAAACGGCTATATTTTTGAACGTTGGGTGAATTCGGTCGAAATTCGGCCTGCAGGAAGTTCTATGATTAATAGCAATGGATTTTACTCCATTTTCATCAACTTAACCATTCGTTCTCATTCTTCTCAATAATCTTTGAGTTCTTAAAGCCTAAAACATTCCCATTCTCAAGAGCAACGTCAAAGCTTTTTAGAGCCAAGTGCAATCTCGGTTAGAAGTCTACAAAAGTTGTAAAGTTTATTTTTTAAAGTTTAATTTCTATTTGTTGTTAAAGTGGGCAAGCTCTTCGGATCAAAGCTCATGGTTGTAAGAAGTCGGTGAGCCATTCGGATCAAAGCTCGTGGTATAAAGCTATTTGGTAAATAGTGAATTAAAGTCGGACAAGAGTCTCCGGGACTAGACTACCTTCTACGAAAAATAACATGATATATCGTTGTGTTTGCGCTCTTGATCCCTATCTCTTATAGCTTTACCATTTATTACTTTTAGTTGTGTAATTGTATCTTTTATTTGGGTATTATTGTCACTATCCTATTTACCCCCCTCTAGGGTTATCTACAATTTGCATCAAAGCCTGGGCACTTGTAGTTTGGATTAAAATCCTAAGAGTATATCCATGGCAACCATGCCCTATGTCTATACCAGTAATGGTGAAGGACATTCTACTAATAGACCTACTCTATTTGATGGCACAAAGTACACGTATTGGAAGACGCGTATGAGTATTAATTTAAAATCACTATATTTTGATTTATGGTCATGTATTGTAAATGGCTACAAAAGCCTATTATTTCCACCATTATCACTTCCACTGTAGTTAATAAACCATATGCTAATTACACGGAGGCTGGAAAGAAGGAAGTCAACCTTGAAATGAATGCTCTTTTTTGTGTTATAGAAAAAAAATAAAGTCAATCGTATTTCTACTTGCATAAAATCACACGAGATCTGAGAACTTCTTATGGTTACTCATGAAGGTACTTCACAAGTGAAGAAATCCAAGATTAGTATACTAATTCAAGAGTATGAGGCCTTCAAAATAAAGCCCGATAAGACAATCACTCAAATGTTTACTAGATTTCTTGATATTATTAATCATCTTCAGTCTCTTAGCAAAGAATATACGAACCATGAGAAGATTCAAAAAGTGTTGAGGGGACTCGCAAAGAACTAGAATTCCAAGACTACAACAATCATTGAAGGTAATGATCTCATAGTCATGACACTCGAGACACTCATGGGCAAATTGATGAGTCACGAACTCGACCTCAAGAATTTTGAAGAGTCAACTCCAAGGAGAAGGCCATAGCATTCAAGGCATATCATAAAAGAGCTTCCGATGATGCATTTGAAGATGATGAAACTGACAATTATGACCTAGCCCTGATTTTCAGGAACTTCAAGAGATTTTTAAAGTTTAAAAAATCAAACCAAAAGAAGAATTAGGAAGAAGAACATGTATGCTACAACTGCAAGAAGATCGGCCAAATCAGAATGGACTGTCATTTAGCAAAAAGGGTAATCGTTCTGAACACTAAGGAGGATCGTCGTCACAAAAAGTCGTACATAAAAGTCTATGGTGTGAAAGTGAAACCAACGACTCCTCGTCACACTACAAACTTATATCTTATAGCATTTGCAAATGAGGTACAAGATAATCCCTTATTTGAAGATTTTTCTTATGACAAACTATTTGATGCCTTTAATGACTTATTTGACTATCATAAAAAGATGAGAAATAAGTATAAGTTGTTAGGGTTATATACTAAAATCATCATTTTATATTAACTATATTTTCTTAATTTTGAATGAGAATCATATGGACAAAGGTTGCATATTGTAATTATTGTAATGTTAATACAAGTGTTTGATGTTCTATATTGTAAATAATATGGTGTGTGATGTCACACATAAGTTTGTATTATTAGTTCCCTGTGGAATATATAGATGGTTCACAACCTAAATGGATTTGTACAAACCATTGGTAAGGTTGTAGTATAATCTGATATTAGTCTATTAACTATAGGTTTACACTAATATACTTTGTGTGTATTGAATAGGACCACTTGAGGTTGTTCTTTTTGTACCGACTACATAAGAGAACAAGTACCTCTATTATTATGGATGCTTGTTCTTAATCCAGATATAATAACAGACATGTATATGCAGTGTGCATTACTTTGACTAAAAAAAGAGTGAGATTTATTATGGATCAACAACCTCTATAAATTGGGTAATGACATTATGTGTATGATTGGTTGTTATTTATAAAAGGAATATGTGTCCTGATACGTCGGGTTGATGATTTTCCTTTAAGGAGCTCATAAGAATTATCATATAAACCTTGCAGGTGGATTATATCCGACATGACAAATGAAGTTGAGTGGTACTAATAAATGATAAAAGATGTCGATCAATATAGTTGTAAATAACTTAATTTGATCGACAAACATTCAATATCTTAACATAAGGAGACGAACAAGCATATAATAAGAATGAGCCCATAAACATAATTTGGGATTAGGAAGGTAGTACAACAATAGCTCTTTAGTGGACCAAGCTATTGTTAACGGGTCTAGATTTTGTGTTCGATCTAAATATAGGATTCCCAGATCCGTTAAGAGACCTAACCCTAATTTTTTCTCACAGTCCCTATCGTAGCTTATATATATCTTCTATCCTCTGGCCGTCATTATACATCAGAAAAGATCTCTAAACTCATTTTTTAGGTGAGAAGAGATAGAGAGGTCAGCCAAAGAGAAAAAAAGGCTGGGAGATCGTGTCACGCCCGGGGGAGTCAGTACCATCGCCTAGGAGCTTCAAAAGGAAAGTGCAAGCTCATTTCTTTAGTATGTACTTGAGCTTCAAAATTCACAGTACAAACACGCCCACTGATCCGGTAAGGATTTGAGAAAGCTTCAGCTCCTCGCCACGTTGCCTCGGCTCGGGAAACCTGCTACAACGAGGGTTAGTACTTCAAAAAGTACCGGTGAAGGCGAGCTAACCCAACATACCAAATCAACGTCGTATTCATATGAACATGCAACATCTTTATTATATGATCTTTCTATTTTTTTCTTAGTTTAATTCTTTATATGCGATAGAATGGAATGACATAACAAAATGTGCCACCGTATAGTGACTTTACCTTTACCGTCCGGACTACCTACACAAAACTTACCATGAACTTCCTGCCACGAAGACATAGTTAGTCTGCACAGTTTAAATATACACAAAGATCACTGTATTGACGAGCCGTCATGGATTATAGTCTGGGTAGGCGGTGATGCTTGCAACGCAAGTAGTGAGCCCCGCTACAAACTTCCGTCTCACCCGTGCTAAGTTGCTAGCACGACTAACTAATATTCCGCCCGGGACGAATCGGCCATGGTGCCCCGGCTGCCGTTCGCAGGAACCAAGACCCTTGTGCACAAGATTTTCCATGACTATTGACGATTTAAACACTAAGTTATCATACGAAGCATTTCAAACATCAATAAGAACGGAACTGCTTTAGCAAAATGTGATGGCATAGTCTAGTGGCTGTTATGATCAATTCACAAGTTATATACTATCCATTGAGCAGTCATAGATGAATAAGTTCTAACTATATCTGAAACACAAAATAGCTATATGTATAACGGACATGCATGCATCAATATGATCGTATAGAATTCTGTGTGACAAGCATTATAAGTGTTCCAAGTCTACTTCTTCTTTATTCTGACTCAATTTTTATTATTTTGGTATCGTTTGACCGGGATGCACAAATGAGTCAATTCATTAAGAACGAAGACTTGGAAGAAGGGCGCTAATCGAAATAAAGTCACTCACAGGTTGGTAAACTAGGAAAAAAAAGGGGAGATCTTCAAGTTCATATGAATGAATCGTATATTAACTCTGTTTTAAAGATGTTTCCAAAAGAAAGTAATATGACTTCGTTCTTGTGTTGTATGTAACGAACATAGGTAAAACTAGAAAGATCACTAGTAATATAATATTTTATCACATTATTACTTAGTGTTGGTTTTAGTGAATGTTTCTTCTATTCAGTTGTTTATACTCACCAGTACTTTATAAGTGCTGACCCACCAACAATTTGCTTGTTCGCAGGTGTTGGATCGTCCGAGGAAGCGATAGGCGTGCCTCATCCCCAAGACCAAAAAATCTGATTTCGATTGCCTTGAGCTGCTTTCATATAGAGGGGCATGTATCGAATATCGAACATAGAAAATCGTGCTTGGATTTTCTATGTCCATTATGTCAAATATGTCATGCCCCAATTTTCGCTAAATCGATAATCGTCCCTCGGACGTGACAGATCATCGCCCATACGATGTCCAACCCAAGGAAAGAATAAGACAAAAGTTCTTGAGGTCGTTGACTGATCGAGGTTACTAAAAACCATCATCTACTTCTCATCACTTCAGGTATAATTCGTGAACCCTGGTTTCTGCCATTGAAGGGTTCGATCACGCATTAACTTGTTCATCTTTTATCGATCGATACGCACACCAATCCGCGGTCATGAAATCTCTATTTCTATCAATTGATATCAGAGCCGGTATTGGATCTCTGTATCGATTAATAAATTTATCTTGTCCAATAAAACTTGCATCGAAAAAGAGTCGGTAGATGTAGATTTGTTCTGACTCAATTTTGTAGGAATCTTATGTAACTACCCAATCCTAAAATCCTAAAATTATTTCTTGAATATTTCAAGAACTCAAATAGAGTTTACCACTTAGTTGTATTAATGAAGAAATAAATAATTTAATAATAATAATAATTGATTAGATTATGTTTAATATTATTAAAGTAATATTGTTACTCATTATCTTAATTATTATATACGATTTAGTAATCATTGGTTTATTTATTAGAAATAATTATGATTAGGTAATGATCACCCTAATCATTATTTATGATAATAATAAATGAAATCACTAGAGAATGAATATTATTAATGATTAAGTTTACTTAGAAATAATTGATTAATGATTAAGTTAATTATTGACTAATTGTTAATTATTAGGGTAATATTGTAATGATTATTATTTTAATGATTAGGTTAGTTATTATATTAATGATTAAATAAGTTATTATTTAATTATCTATTAAGTAATTATACGCGATAATTAAATAATTTTTGCTATTTGTTATTAAGTTATGAATAAATAAGTCTTCAATTTGATTAAATGGATATAGATATAATATTAATAATTATTATGGTGGTATTCATTATAGTAGTATAATGATAAATTTAGCTTAATAATAAATTGACTTAGTTGTAATAATTCTAGAAAAAAGACAATAGTGGCATGTATGTGATTAAAATTAACTTTTATGTCATTAAGGACTTTTCCACTAGACCATGAAACCCTAGGAAAGTTATAAGGATCCGGCCTAATCATTTTTCTAAGATCTGGTTCACTCATTTCAATTTCATCAATCTTGACCACTCATTCAAAGAAACCCTAAAAATTTTATCATTACTTTAATCTCCAAAGAGAACCACCGCCACTTCTCTCTTCCTTGGTTCCAAAGCTCACCTTCCTCCACTCTTCCCCATAGCACACACCCATTAACTTTTACATAACACTCTACTCAAAGCTCACCATCTTTACTAACCTCACCACCTATTCCTACACTCACTACCTTATTCTTCTCACCACACAAAACTTTTCATTCAAATGACCAATCACCACCACTGCCACCATTCCCTTCCTCCGGCTCCGCCTTCCCACTCGACTACCCTGGTCCCTGTCTCCGTCTCCTCTAACTAGTCGACTACCACTGTAGCGTCCTCGAGCCTCATCATCTACCGCGGACTGTCGAGCTTCCACCCCAAGCTTGACAACATCGTCGACGCCAGACCAATGATTACTACTACACCCCAGAAGTATCGCCCGTCCGTGCGCCATACGATCTCTACCACCACTTCATCTCTACTCTACCATAGCTCTCCAACAACCACCATCCTCCAATGTCAAACTCGACATCACCACCACCTTCCCCGCATCTCACACCACTTCCCAGTGTGCCGTGCTCCCCCTTCGTCAACCAAATCTTCGATCCCTCAAATATTTCACAGTTCCACATCACATGCGACCCCGCTCACCCCGAGCCTCACTCTCCTATGGAGCCCCTACGGTCGAGCTGTACACCATCGGCTTCCCCGGCTATAACGACCTGCTCTGCTCATCTCAGCAAGATGAAGTATTTATGCAATAACGTTTATACTTGGCTTTTCAGAGACAAAGCTCAGAGTCCCGTTCAGCCGAGGCAAGCCCTCGTTCAGGTGGGTGGCTTCAGTGAACTCATCTTTGCTTTGCCATCACACATAATAAAAATGATTGCTATATGCTAGTCTCTAGGTGTAACTGATACTTGCTAATAAAAAGAGATGAATGAACATAGCTAAGGGAATAATCCCACTCTTTATTAGTTTATATAGAACAAGGAATAAAAACTTGGAACTAGAGTTGGATCCTCGCATTGTACCTTTAGACTTGTGCTAGTAGAACTACTTATGTTTGCAAGTAGACTATTTTACATGTTCTTTATAGTACTTAACTATTATAGTGTTACAATGCTTGCCATATTAAATATACTACTATTTTTGGAGCACTTCATAGAATATGGTACACTCAGTTGAGACAGGAAGACTATCAAGTAGTCGTTCCAAGTCAGAGGTAAAAACATAGAAAGTTTTTGGGACCATTAGGTCGCCAAAGCAATTTCGAGACCGGAAGTTGCATAAAGATGGAAGATTTGAGACAAGAGATGGCTCGGGGAGCATAGTATGTTTAGAAGAGATAGCTCGGGGAGCCTAGTAAAGTTAAAATATTTGAGATTCAGAGAAAGATTTGAGCAATATGGTAAAAGATTGGAGAAGCAGCTTACAAAGTCACAGACAACTTATGCACAAGATTTGGTTCTCGATCGATATCTGGGCAGAGAAATCGAGTCAGCCCAGAAGAACGGTGCTAGTTGAAGTAAGTCCTAGCACAGATGATTACATGACGTTCAGTAAGGCTAGCTATCGAACTGAAAAGATATCTGTCTCATCCTACGTTCAAGATGGCTTGTGGTGCCAGTGACCTTCATATAGACTAAGTTGGCCTTGCTAGCGGTAATATGTGTGCAAGTCGTTAGTGACAGACACACATTCTAGATAGTCATACTTTATATAGTTATATCCTTCGTTTTATTATATATGTGTTTGAAATTATTATTGTATATATTAGAACATGGAAGGACGGATGGTAAGCGTTGGTAAGATGAACCCTATTTATTATTGCGTGACACTCTTATGCCCACGACACAAAGTATACCAGATTTTTTTATGCCATAAAACTGATCCTAAGACAAGGCTAGAAATACAACATAATATTGTGTGCACAGAACATAATAAAGTGTTGGTTTTGTTGAGTGATGAGAGGATTCCCCACTAGTAAATTTCTATGTACTGATACCCCACCAGACTGTCTGCATAGTGCGGAGCATAACTCGTTTGGTGCGATATTCTCTTGGGCGCACCGAGGCATTGGAGCTCATTCTGGCATCTTGGATGTGCGAGGCAGCCGAACCTTGAATCTCATGTATACGGGACATAATGTATGGAACATCACCCATTGTATTTATTCTCAAGTTGTAAGCCCTAGCAACATATTTCTTATTTTGAGGGAGAGATTTTGAGTGATTGTAAATCTTGGTTTTGAGTCATTGTAATCTTGTTTCACTATCAATAATGATAATTATTTTTTATATACTTTTGTTTATTCAACTTTTCTGCTTGGGGACTTTCTGTGCAACTCTGTGACTTAGTATTTTATTCAGAGAAAGATTTGACTAATATGGAAAAGATTGGAGAATCGACTTACATGGTCATAAACAACTTGTGCACAATATTTTGTTCTTGATCGATATCTGGGACACATAATCGAGTTGGCCCGAGAGAACGGTTCTAGTTAAGATAAGATCTAACACAAATGTGTACGGGATATCCAGTTGTCACCCTCACTTTTTCAACTAGGGGTAGTTTGGTAATTTGGCATGGATAAATAATTTTAGGAATAAATATTAAAATTAGTGTGTTATAGTAATTATTTAATGATTATATTAATTATTTAATTATTAGTGAGTTATAGATTAAATGTGACTTGTATTAATTATTTTGTTAGAGGTTAGTCCAATAATTAGACTTTTTATCACAACTAGTAAGCCAAGCTTGGATCGATACTCATTAGACCCATTCTCATTAATTAATTAGGGAGATTAGCTTAATTAGAATTAATTAGAAGCTTTTCAAAATAATCTTTCCCTAATTCTACTCATAATTGGATGGAGAGGGACAATTTGGACCATGCACATAACTTAGAAAAGGGGAAAGGGGGCCGGCCACTATTAGAGGGGGCTCTTCTCTCTCTCTCTTTCCTCTTATTTGCATTCATTTAGATCTAGAAATTAGATTCCCAATTTCTCATCTTTTCCTTCATTAAATTCCTACTCAATTAACCTCTATTTTCTTCTTAAATTCATCATTCTTGGAGTTTTGGAGCTTGGAGAAGCAAGGAGCACAAGGAGAAGGAGCTTGGGTAGAGAGATCATGTCCGGAACGTGTCCAATTTTGTTTTTATTTGGAATCCATCTTTCAATTGGTAATACCTAAAAATTTTATTCATTGTAGCTTATTAATCATGCATTTGACCATTAGGAATGACCCCATGACATAGAGCTACCTATAGGAACAAGTTCTAAACTATTTGGTTATGTATTGTGAGTTCTATGGATAATTTATGTGCATGATGGGGAAATTACGAGATTGCCACACCAATATTGTGTCATGATATAAATTAGATCTAAATAGACTTAGATCAGGGTTATGGGACTAGGTATATATTTACAAATGGATACGTGTAGGCCGTATCATGGTATTTTATGATACCGTATGATACGGAGCTTATTTTGGACATTTTGTATAATTTTTCCTTAATTCATATTGTAGCTAGTTCTAATAGTAATAATACTATATATTTGATATGTGGTAATGGTTATCCTAGAGAATTGGAAGTTTGGGCAATCGATCGAGTATGCAGCATGACTCTCATAGGTGTTACTATAGGTGTTTGATTTAATGTCTTGAATTTATATACACATCATATGAATATAAGCTTGATATGGATGTTATATGCATTTTAGCCATAGATGTGTATGTGTGGTGAGAAGAATATCAGGACTGTGTAGTTTTTGTGTTATAGTGGTAGTGTCGGGTTCAACCATTGCACAGTGGCATTTGATGCTCAATGGTGTGCATCACTGTGTCAGTTGATGAGTCGGGTGGTGTATCATGACAGTAGGGTGTAGATATAGATAGCAGTGTGTGGAAGAAAGTTTACTGTGTGATTGTGGGTTAAATACACATGTGTTAACAAGGGGGGTCAGTTCAGACTTTGTAAAGTGTACTCATAGCTGAGATAGGGGTGTGCCAGTGCACCTGTTGCACTGTCAGTTGTTGCAGTAAGTATAATTAGAATTAGTTAGTAGAGCACCAGTTCTGGTGTGTTAAGTATTGGTAGATCTCTAGTATCAGATAGCTAGAGATGTTAGACTCACTATATATATTAGTATCAGTCCTTCTCTATAAGGTGTCAATTAATAGTGTTAGTGAATGAGTTGTAGTTAGTAGTAGCAGGTAGATCTCATATGAGTAGCACATCCTTAAGGTTAGTTAGTATCATGATAGCAGGGAAGTGGCAGTCAGTTATCATCATATTAGTAGTATTAATTTTAGTAATATAAGTTAATATCAGTAGTTAATTAAACAATGGGAGTAGAATGCCAATTCAGTTAGTTGGTATTAAGGGGTGCATTATGGATGTGCAGTCTGTGCATTTTGTGCACAAATCTGGACTTAGTGAGGGGAAACTCATAAGTGTTTAAGTGTATGGCAGGATGTTGTGTTTGATGTATTCAGTTAGTGTGTAGTATCTTTAATTGTGTGTGTCTCATACTACATATTAGTGTAGCAGTGTTGATAAGGATGTATAAGGGGATAAACACTGGGACTATTAGTAGGTCTGGGTGGGGTGATCAGCTTGTGTGCAGTGAAGTGACTCAAGCATGTAGTAGTAACAATTAAATAAGGGGACACAATAGAAGCAACAAGTACAAATCTTGTTGTGGGCTATGGGACTGTGTGGAGGGCAGTAGCAATTGCAGGTAGAGTTCGCTGCAATTGTAGTGAATAACTTAGTTGGATAGCAGATCGGGTATTATGTTAAAGTTGGGGACCATTCCAGGTAAGAGTAGAATAATAGCTTAGAGTGTAGGGGTGTTAGTGGGGTGTATGACTGAAGGAGGCTCGGGTTAAGACTTGCAGTGCATGCTTTGTAATGCAGTATAAGTGTGCACAAACACTGTACTGGTATGCAAGGGATGCGTATCACTAAGGTGTGAGCCATGTATTAATTAGGGGTTTTAGTTTAGTATCAGATATGAAGAGGGTAGGTATCAGTTAGTATAAAGTATGAGATTGGTTTAATTAATAGCATCAGTTAGGACAGGTTCACATAGTAAGTATTTTAATTAGTATTAGTAAGATTGTTAGTTAGAGGCCAGTAAGGCATGTTTAGTAAAATAAGTTTGTGTGTAGAATGTCTGTTAACATTAGGTAATAGGTAGTATCAGTTTTATATCAAATAGTAAATATGAGTAAGGTTGAGTTGGGTTATTATTAGTTGGTATCAGTAATAGTAATTTAGTATATGTTAGTTAATGGTTACTAGTAGTTCTCAGTTGTATTGAGGTCAGTTAGCTAGATATAGATATCAGTATGAATTTTATAGAGTTAATTAGTGTATAGTTAATTAGTTAGTAAGTATTATTATGTTATTAGATAGCATATAATAGGTAACTATATTAGCTAAAGTATTAGTAGTATAGCCAGTATAGTTTAGTTTTAACTAGTAAACCTTAGTTTGAACCTAGAATAGACTTAGAAGCATATTAGAGCATCATTTAACTCTTTCTTCTCATTTACACCTATAACTTAATATTTTCTAAATATGATAGTTTGACACTAGCTTGGACATCAAGATACACTCATTGCTCAGGACCAGAGGCGAGTACATCTCTCTTCTAGTTTTTATTTCATAATAGTGTATATATCGCATATTCTAAAACTGTATACTTAATTTTGACACAGTGGTTACACGGACTGGTACTATATGGATCCTGTCAGGAGATGTTATCCCTTAGCGTATTTAGCGGATACTCCTTCACATATATTTTATCGTGTGTATCGCATATTAATTCTAGTATACTTCGTGTTCACACACTGCTCGTATTTAGTGTGCCCATATTCTTGTTCGTAACGTGTCATGATTAGATCCATTATTATTGGTTGGGGATAGGAGAGTAGGAGTTGGTTATGTGATCAAACCCAAGTGTATTCATGTATATATCGATTATATATTACACGTGTAATCAAGTTACCATATTATATTCGTGTTCAACCCAAACCGATCACATAATAAACTTGTATTCCATGGCAGATTAGCTAGTTTTATCTATTTTCTTTTATTTGCAGTTATTCTTTTGCATGTTCTTCATTCTAGTATATTACTTGTTCACTCTAGTTGACTCTATTTCTTATGATTAGTTATCATGTATTCTTTTCTATTATCTGTTATATATGCTCGATTATGTATTTGGAACTACTTTCAAAGGTATGTACTTCGCTCCAATCCTGACTGGATATATTTTTTAGATGATTGACTTGTGGACCAGTGTCCCACCTACTACGGGCCGCAAGATGGCATACTATTAGAGGATACTCCTTTAGAGCAGGAGGACCTAGTACCAGAGGCTGGGGAGACTTGGACTTATTGGTTAGACTTGTATTAGACTTTATTGAGGTTATTAGCATATATATATATATATTATTTCAGACTTGTGGATGTATTGTGACTCTTTTCCTTCATTATCCGATATCATGCTTTATCTTTCTTAGTTTGCTATGTGATTGAGTATTATTTACCATTATCATATTTTATGTTGTTCCGCCATTAAGAGTTGAGATGACATTGACATGTAGTATATATATATATATTGTACGAGATATTTAGATAGTATGGTTGACCAGACAGTGTTCTACCTACGATGCTGCGGTGTAGGCTGGGCGTTGCTCACTACTCGTGCCTTATTCTACGTATGGGTCGTGACATATTTTTAGTGGTGGCCCATACAGGTCGAGAGTCGCATTTAGAGCAATATCGTAGTAGTGCTCACCTAGAGTACTGCTACGAGCCTGTTTTAGGATATAGACTGAGAGTATACTCAATCACAACTAGAAAATATTTTCAAATATCAGTTTTGCTACCCTTATCTATTAGAATACTTGCTTTACTTTGAATAATTATGTCCTTCTTTGATGATATCGTATCTTACTCAATATTGATATCTTACTCAATATTGATTCCTTTGTTCAATCTATCTAAAGGATGCCACCAAAGATGTATTCCTAGTGCTCAAGCGCAATATCAGCGAGGTCGGTCACTTCGTCAACAAACGTTGTTCCAGCAGCTATAGTTCAGAGGTCTGCTTCACCGATCCAGGTGGGCTTTTCTGCAGCAGCTTTCGGGGTGCTCTACCTCTGGTACAGAGGACAGCGCCGACAGTCTCAGAGGATCTTCCACTTCTACCACCCGCAGTCGATCAGACACAGATATTTGTGCTCTTTCAGCAGATAATGGAGACGTAGTAGCGCTAGTCAGAGGTTCTGAGATAGGGCATTAAGAAAGTCCACCAGATTGTGCTCGTCGCAGTAGAGAGAGTCACCTTAGTCCAACCGTAGATGGCACCACCTCAGTTTACCCTGCAGAAGCCGAGGTCGGGGACAATCATAGACTTTAAGAGGATGGGGCCGAAGGACTTTAAAGGCACTGAGGGGATTATTTAGCTGATGATTGGATAGAAGACATTGAGAGAAACCTGCGACTGGCACAGATTCTAGAAAGGTTACAAGTAGAGGCCACATGAAGCATGATGTTTGACATCAAGTTGACTTGGTTCAGGACAGACCCCAGGATCTCAATACCGGAACTTACTTGGGAAGCTTTTAAGGAGCTCTTCAAGGAAAAGTTCTTTCCAGATGTGGCTCTGAGATCTCTAGAGACCCAATTTTAGTACCTCATTCAGGGAGGTATGATGATGGTTGAGTATGCGGCAGAGTATTGCAGATTAGGCCGCTTTATGGAGGGGCAGAACCCCAGAGGATGGGCCAAGAAGTTCAAGAAGGACCTAAACAAGGAGATCAAATCATATACGAATAGAGACCCCATCGCTACTTTTGAGGATATTTTGAGGTAGGCACATCGGGCAGAGGATGATCTAGAGCTTCGCTCCAAGAGACCGAGGGACATAGGAGGATCCAGTACTAACATGGGTCCAATAAAGTGGCATCACTTTCAGCAGCAGCATCAGAGACACATCCAGCAGCCGAGACAGTAGTACCCGGGACCAACTAGAGCGTCAGTACAGCAAACGCACCAGATCCAGAGGCTAGCTATTCTTTGCCTATTCTGAAAGAAGCAGGAACATGGATGGGATGCGCGCAGGATAAGATTGGGCCAATATTTATTCTGTGGATCAGGAGACCACCAGTTGATGTCTTGTCCTAGAGCTCCAGCTCGTCCAGCTCAGGACAGGGCCCAGGTACAGAGAGTACCCGCGAGACCACCAGCGGGACAACAGAGAGGACCTCACCTACCACCACAACCGCAATAGTTTGCTCAGCACCAGCAGCAGCAAAGAGGTGCCCAGTGACAGGGGCGAGCTTTCGCCTTGACCGTCGAGGAGGAGGAGCCAGCCGGTGATGTTATTTCAGGTTCAGTCTATCTTAATTCTTTTTTAGCTCATGCTTTATTTAATTTTGGTGCTCTACATAATTTTGTATCTGTATCTTTTGCTCTGAAATATCACATTAAGACTGAACCGTTGGCGATGACTTACAAGATCACGACCGGGGATAGCATTATCCTGGTCAGTGATGTTTGGAAGGATCAAAGAGTTTCTTTGGGAGGCCAAGAGTTGAGCATATGTCTACTCGTAATGCCACTTTTGAGCTACGATATAATATTCGAGATAGATTGGTTGAGTAGGCACCATGATAGTATTGATTGTCATGGAGACAGTTTTATTTCAGGCGCCAGGAGTGCCAGAGTTTGAGTTCGTCAGAAGAGCAACAGAGCAGAGTGAGGGAGATTTCTGTGGAGCTATGGTGGAAGAGCATGAGCCACTACATCCATTGATTGGAGAGTATATGGACAACTTTTTGGAGGAGTTATCGGGGTTGCCACCAGACAGACATGTGGAGTTCTTAATAGACTTAGTATTATAGTGCCCCGTTCCACGTCGGTACTATGTATCAAGGTGAGTGGGCAGAACTTCGTTCTCTGATTCTTGTATACCTTAATAATAAATCTGAGTTTTTGAATGCTTGTTTTCATAAGAGAATGATAGAACCTGCCTTGCATGCTAATAAGAGAACTCACTTGGCTTGTCTTTGAATCAAACTTGTCTGCTTAACTAAGAGAACCTGAAATGCTTGTCTAAGACTAAGAGTTTGCATGAATATGTTTCACTATCACTTATGCTTCGAGAGAACTATATCGTATGCTTGAACTTGTTCAGTGAGGGCGGCTAGTCCGCAATAAAGATATATGGTCTGATGGTTCGTCTCGTCTGCATCCTAGAGTTTATTTGATAGTGTTTCATACATTCGTATCGGTCGGACAATGGCTATTGGTGGAGAGCTGAACCTTGGTCACGGCTGCTACAGAGATAGTGGAAAGCAACCATGACTCACAGCTGCCAATAGCATCAGATAAAAAAGTCATTGGTTAGCTGGATCAACCGCTGCCGATCCAGAGATACTTGGGGACCGCACTGCATATAAGATAGTTCATTGTGTTGGCTTGATAGATGACTGCCTCTAGATATACATTTATTCCTAGATGTGCATTTGTCCTTAGAGTCTTTAAGTATAGCTCACGAGATACGCTGTGCACACCCTGATAACAGAATAATTGGCTTATCTTGCTTGCTTGCTTATATCGAATATGAAACTCTATTTTAAAAGATGTTTCCAAAATAAAGTAATATGACTCGTTCTTCTGTTGTATGTAACGAACATAGATAAAACTAGAAAGATCACTAGTAATATAATGTTTTACAACATGATTACTTAGTG
Organism: Iris macrosiphon; assembly: GCA_036927795.1. Classification (NCBI taxonomy): domain Eukaryota; kingdom Viridiplantae; phylum Streptophyta; class Magnoliopsida; order Asparagales; family Iridaceae; genus Iris; species Iris macrosiphon. Next base: position 97,358,027 of record JAYESA010000001.1, on the reverse strand, counting down.
TTGGTTTTAGTGAATGTTTGCTTTTGTTCAGTTATTTATTCTCACCAGTACTTATAAAAGGGCTGACCCACCAATAGTTTACTTGCTTGCAGGTACTGGATCGTTCGAGGGAGCGATAGGCGTGCCTCATCCCCAAGACCTAGAAATCTGATTTTGATTGCCTCGAGCTGCTATCGTATAAAGGGGCATAATGTATGGAACGACGCCTTTGTATAAAGATAAACCCAGTCCCTCGATTTGCCCCTAATACTCAGATGGATAAATTCTTACAACAATGCCCTCTGCTGCTTACTCGATTGATACGATGATAGCCAAAACTTTAACGATATTGCCTTATGCGGGCGCAACCCCAGTCTCGCACGGCATCACATCCCGGTATCAAACGACTATATGCGCCCCATTGGAGGCCGAGACATGGTGATTCGCGTCTGGTCCCGGTGGGGGAACGGTGGTCGGGAGGCCCTCGAGGCCGGGGCGTGGCATAATGGTATCAGAGCTTGGCTATACGCCTTTGGACTTTATTTCGATTTTCTCAGTTTCGAAAGCACGTTCGTGGGTTATGTGCACACACTCTCTTTTAATGTCCCAAACGAAATATTCTAATAATGAGTCTAAATACTTTTAAAATATGTATTTGAATAATATGATTGCTTGTACAAAATTATAATACGATTGGCCTTTGCGCCAACCTATATTAGACCCTTTGGGAATGACTCATGCTAGAATCGCGACTTATGTGCGAACCCGAATTGCCTATACATGTTTTTCCTACTGTTTAGTGCAAAATTGAATATTGCCCGAACGGTTAGCTTTACACATAGTCTTTCGGCTAAGTTGTGTAGAGTATCGCGTGCCAAGACCTTTTGGTGCAAGCTAAGTTATAATGAGAATGGGATATCATTCAGAAATAAGACAAGTCAGACTTAGATTTTCAATCGATAGAAACATTCTCGGATTTATCGCTTAGGCGAATATAGAGAGTCATTTTTGGATTTTGAGAAATAGCTCGAACGGTATTTCATGTTAGAAGATACAAATCGATTGGAATTTGATTGGATGACTCAATTCCGAGTGGTGTATAGATCATTTCCAAACAGATCCATATGTCTATTGCGATAATTGGATTGAACGAAATTGGGAATATCTTGAATAAATGATAAGGCTTAATATCAAATTGGGATTTACGGAAATATAAATTAATACCTTGGTTAAGAAAAACTTGTTGGAAACTTGAGGATCGTACGAGCTATTTCGGATTGAAACAAATGGACTAAACTTGAATACAACATCGCTCGAATAGAAGTTAGTCAAAAATGAATACTGTAGTTAGATGGAAAGAGATGAACGATAATGGATTTAGCTTGGAGTTCGGAAGAACGATCTTGGAATCAATTTCAAAATGATAACTCTCAAAATTAGTCCCAATGAGAATGGTTATCCTGCAGGAGCACCAGCGTGGTAATTTCACATACGGCGGGGATGATCGAACTCATGGGAACATGTTCGGTGATTATTTCGAACGAACTCGATGAATGTAACGTACTAAATAGATTAGACTTGGGCTTAAATATTTTAAACTAGTTGCTTGAGGAATGAAAGAAGTAGACTATAGATTTACCGAACTGTAACATTGAAGTTGGATGATTTTACTAGACGAATAATAATCACAGCATGAACGGATATAACTTGGATGAATGGTAAGGTGTCTTAATCGTGCCGAAGAAAAACCGTAATGTTCAAACGTTCTTGTCTTGTACGAGCGTAACTCTATGCCCGTACATGCGTCATGTCCGGATTAGGACGATTATCCAACGGGAGCATTGACGTGGGGATCTCACGTCCAACGAGGGTGATCCAACTTGTGGGAGACCGAGGCGTGACAACCAAAAGATCGTCTTGACTTTTGGTTCAACACGATAAGATGAATTTGAAATGCAAGTGATCAAAAATATTTTGATGGATAAGTTAGCCTAGAACCTGGAATAAATTACGCTTGGTGGTTTCGTGAACGGATACATGAATCAGGTTGGATGACTTGGATTATAATCTAAGATTTAGAATCAAATCTTGGCTTGGTAGTTTAGACTTGGTATGGATAAGGATTCTATCAAAACATATTTGGAGAGATAGACTATGCAAATCACAAGACTTGTCCTGCAACTTAGAATATTGTGGATTTGACTGAATGAACTCGAACTCCCGTACAAACGAATATATTATTGAGAGTAGGAAAATCTGTGCTCGATGTTTAGAAATCTGAGTGAAACAAGCTTGGGTAGAATACTCGTATAAATGAACAATATTTTGACCCTAGGAATTAGGGCGAGCATCGTGCGACGAATTTGCACGATGAATCGCATGCCTGAACTTGTACCTATGACCTTGTGAGCTGACCTAGAAAATTAGGCAAATGACCCTGTGCCGAGTGAATAAACCTGTGTTATCGACTTTACCATATTGCTTAAATAAGCTATAAAACTGGGGCAGCAAGACTTAGGGTTAGACTTGGGAACGATAATGTGTGCTATGTTTGACCCGAACGAATGAACGCTAGTCGGTAAATCGAATAGATCATGCTTAACGATTGTGCAAATACTTGGTTGGAATGGAAATAATATTGAATTGGATTGACCCTATCGAAAGTACCCTTGTGAATCATAAGGAGAATCCTTGAGATTTTCGCAAGTAGCTTGTCCGATTTTACTATCTCTAAGTTTTGTTGAATGCATATGTTTGAGGGATGCCTTGAACGTGTACACGATCTAAGAATCGATGAGATGTGAAACTCGAGTGCTAAGACTTCGCTATCGCTAAGTTGGTTGACAAACACATGTTTGAGGGGCACTTCGAATATGTGCATGATCCAGACTTGCGATATGCTGATCTCAATGCTAGTGCAAGTGAATGTCTGCATGAACAAGTATAACGACTTATATAAGTTTGCCTCATCCTTAGATCATTAATCAAGATCGATTGAAATGTACTCTACGTTAAGCAACATGTCCAGCGCTAAGGTACAAATAAACCCAACTCAGCATACACGCGACACGGCGTAAGGATCGAGTAGGAGATTGTGTTCAAATTGGATTTAGTGGTACTGATTACTATGCTTGGGATAGATTCGACAGTGCGAAAGTACGACCTGCCCTCAGTAAGTCTCGACGACAAGACTTTTTCTGAGTGGTGTATGATGTAACACCCTATTCCGCTCAATCGGAGTGCCAATTCAAACGATAAAAGTGCAACGTCCTGACCCACTTTGCTCAGACGAGAATACTCGTTTGAGGCAAGGATATCCAGACTTGTCTCTTTAGGAGTTTGGCTTAGGCTTTCAGATGCTCGCTCGGAGTATCGCTCAATCGAGGCGAATCATCGCTAAGGTGGGTGCTACGGTGAACTTATCTTTGCTTAGCCAGCATACTTAAAATATGGAACGATTCATGCTAGTCGCTAGGTGAATCACCCCCTGCATGCTAATAAGAATATAATGCACCTAGCTAAGGGAATAATCCCAACTTGTATTGCTTGTGCTAGAACATGGAAATAAAATATTGCTTATATTCAAACTCTTGCATGCTACCTTTGCCTTGTGCAACTAGACTTTGCTATGCCTCGAGTAGGACGATATATACATGCTCTTCGTAGTGCACTGCTTTACTTGCTACACTGTACGACCCTAGATCATGTCGTTCGATAATTCCCTTACGGTTTCACTCCTCGGCTTACCTTCGGGCCCGAGCCAAAGTGAATGCTTAAGTTTTCTTATGAATGTAACGCTTGCCTGCATAAATGTTGCCTTGCCTCAAATGTTTGCCACACAAAATCATGCCACAATCAAGAACACTATCGTGTATCGTGCATGCATTCGAGTTAGCCAGAAGACTATCGAATAGTCTTTTTGTGCAATATGAACCTGCAAGTATCCGGGACCGTTTGGTCACCAATGCAGTCCCCGAACCAGGGGAATGCATCAAGGCAAGTTTATATCTAAATGGAAAGGATATCAAGTTTGTATCTGAAGGATAATCACATCCAGTTTACATCTGAACGAGAATCATGTCAAGTAAAGAAAGAATCAGAGCTCGTGGAGCAAATGCTCGGTTCAGAACAAGTTCATGGATTATCATGTCAAGTTATAGATTTGGAAAGTGTCACTACCACATTCTAAAATAGGGGTAATTTTGTTATTTTGTTTATTATGAGTATTGTGTACATTTATTTTAAATAATTGCATAATATGTTTATAGATATATATTATATATATAATATTCTTTAATGTATGAGTTAGTAGACTTGACCTAGAAGCCCACTAGATGAACCCCTGACCGAAATATAGGTTATGGATTTAATTCGTATTATTCATGATTAATTATTGAGGATTATATTTAATATTATGATTTTATTTAATTATTGTGCCTTACCGTTGCTTCGATATTTGGAGCGCTACACTAGCTTTTGTCTTCCAACAAGTTTTACAACCATGTCCTAGACATGCCAGTCTTCTATGTTGACCCTTGTGTAACCCATAACTATGCCCTTTTGTGCTTTATTTTAGTCGCACAACATTCGTTGCATACAATTTTATTTAATTCTATATAAATCCAACTTTACATCTTTGTGTGTTCCAATCAAAATTGGAGACACAATCTTGACCCATTTTGTGTAACCCAAATTATGATAATATTCTATTCTGAGTTTTCTACATCCATGACACTTGTGTCCCACCTAATTTTAACCCTATGTATTTTCAATTAATTTTAGAACACCATTTACATTAATTTTAATTAAATTAATATAAGGACCCAATTTAATCCAAAAACCCTAATTGTGCAATTTTCTAATTGTTGGGCACTTTATACAAAAGTGCATTGAGGTATCCACACCCCATTGGACCAAACACCTGAAGAAACCCCATTTTCCTTCATTGATCGACTATGTGAATTTTCTCCATAATTTAGGAGTGTGTAACACTCAACATCAACCCCTCATCAAACCTTAGCCCTCCATTTTGAAACAAACCAAATCCTAGCCCTTTAGAATATCTACATGTGAATGAAACCTAAATTCCTAGGATGTTGACCGGCCCAACACCCTAGGTCAACCTCAAAACCCTACTTATATATGTTTTGGATAAAATATAAACGAAAGTAAAAGTACGAGAAACGACAAGGTTCTTTATTTTAAAGAAAACCCCGCTCTTCTTTGTCGGTGTTTACAAACAAGATTGTACAATTTTAATCCTACACGAGGAACGTCGAAGTACAATTTATTTAATCTGGGTAAATATTGCTATGGGTGTCTGATCTGCAGTCGATCACTTTAGCCCTTGGACCACACGATGGTGAAGAAGTGCCGTAGAAGACAAGAAGCAGCTTCGAAGGTTGCTAAAGAGGGTGGATGCCCGATGCCAAAGTCGTTGATCCCTTCTCTTTGCCTGAGCTCTGGATTCTTCTCTCTCTCTCTCTCTCGACCGTTTTCCCTCATTTTCGACCTTGGGTCTGATACTGGATTTCTTGACCAATTTCTGATCGTTCGATCTTCAATTTTTTGACCAGTTTCTTCCGCCCTCCTTTTTCTCTGTTGATAGAGGTCTCTATTTATAGAGTTTTTAGTGACAGTGACCACAAAGTTGACGTAGAAACCGAATAGTGGAAAGTACAACATCCTTTTATACGACGGTTTAAAATAACCAATGCCTGCGTATAGATGACCTTTTGAGTGAGCATGTGACGCGTATCCAACTAAGGACAAAACGCATATATCTGCTACGAAGATCATGGCGTAGAAGCCACGTAGGTAGTTATCCCTTGTGTAGAAGAGGTTGGCGTAGAAGCCAATAACTGTCACCATGGCATAGAAGCCAAGTAGGCATAGAAGCCGAGTAGGCGTAGAAGCCAAGTAGGCATAGAAGCCGAGTAGGCGTAGAAGCCGAGTAGGCGTAGAAGCCAAGTGGTCATAGAGGCCGAGCGGGCATAGAGGCCGAGTGGTCATAGAGGCCGAGCAGGCGTAGAAGCCGAGCAGGCGTAGAAGCTGAGTAGACGTAGAAGCCGAGATGATGTGGACGTTTTAGCTGAAATTACGGCTCTTGGAGATATAATCAAATCTCTTGCATTAAATGCAGAGATCTGCCCCCATCCTGCACATTTAATGCAGAGGCTTGTCTTTAAGATTTGTCATCATTCTATGCATTAAATGCAGATACGCACCTCGAATTCTGTACGAAGAGTAACTGCTGATGTGGCGTCTGTCTACCTTCTGCGAAGCGTAAGAAGCTCATGTCTGCTAGTGTAAAACTGGGCAGCGTATCCCTTGTATGCGTAAGAGCAGTTTACGCAAGGAGAATGTCACTAGACGACGGTTTGGTGACACTTAATTAAATCTCCTGCATTAAATGCAGAGATCCGCCATTATCCTGTGCATTAAATGCAGAGGCGTGTTTTGAAGGTCTGCCACCCTTCTGCGCATAAAATACAGAGACGTGCCTCGGGCATCTGTCAGTATTCGGTGCATTAAATGCAGAGACGTGCCTTGAGAACTTGTCATCGCTCTGCGCATTAAATGCAGAGACGTGCCTCGAGCCCTGTACGAAAAGCAGCTTTTGACGTGGCAGGCTGTTTGTCTTCTGCGGAGCGTAAACAGCTCACATCTGCCTGTATAAAACTGGGCGGCATACTCCTTTGTATGCGTAGAAGCGGTCTACGCCAAGGAAATGGCAGTAAATGATAGCCTGGGTTGAGTGCCGCACCATCATTATTGCTGTCGCTTGGGTTATCGTGCAGTACTCTTTGTCAGGAGTCCAGACGTCAGGTTTATTGCATGATCTGACAGGTTCATTTCGAAGAATACGAAGCGTTCCTCGTACACTTCAATGCTGCATTGAAAGCGGATGAGTTTTACGCCATAAAAGCGATGTAGCACCCTTTTTACGCTGAAGCAGCCTGGACATACTGCATTACGCGGATGGTCTTTGAGCCTATTTTTACGCTGTGCCTAGCGGAAAAAGCTCTGTTGCACGTTTTGATGGCTCTAAGGTCCTCTGTTTACGCTGCCCTGTATCAACATGTTGCGTAGAGCTTTTCGACGTATTTTTTATGCTTCTACAAGACCCCCTTCAAAGCTTTTAAATTCCTCGTAATTTGAAACGCTTTGAATGAAGCATGAATCGTTCCTCGGAATTTGAAACGCTCTGAATGGAGCCTGAAACAGTCAAGTCTGACACGTTCTTTCAAGGCTGACTTTATGGCGGAGTTATTGGGGATCGGTGTGATCTCTTTTGCCTATAAAAAGGCTGAGGAGTTAACCTGTTCTTCCCATATTTCCTTTACCACACAGAGATGATGGCCGGAGTTCGTCGGGTTGACCTGAGGAAGAAGGAGACCATGTTCTTCCAGCATGTAAGGAGCCAAAAAAGATGGGGTCTTCGAGCAAATGTCCTCTGCAACGATGGATCATGGAAGGATATCATAGCCTCCTTTGCTCGGGATAATCAGCAACTTTATATGGTGGTTCTTCGGGAGAGAGGAAGGGTCGTATTTGACCACACTGCTTACAAGCGGTACCTTCTCCCGTTACCTGCGGACGAGAGCGGGCAAACTGGCTGCTGTCCGAGATTGGGTTGGGTGAAATACCTCAACACAATCTGTCACGACGTTGGACGCAGGAAAGCAGATTTACCCTGCTTCCTCGTATTGGAGGATGGGTCTAGGCCCAGTTTTGTATCCTCCCGCCGTTGACCATATGTCAGTCAGTTTGCGGTCACCGACTGGCTGTTGGAGAAGATGGATAAAGAATTTTGCCCATGCGAGAACCTGACAGAACAGATTCTGGGCACGATCTTCAGACGACGATGAGGAAGTCCTTTGTAGACGGGATTTCCCTCATATGTAATCATGAAAATGAAGAAAAACCCTTATAGACTGGATTTTCCTCATATGTAATCATGCTTTTAATGTTAATAAAATCGTCTTTCTTCTTTGCATATGATCATCTTGCCATACTTTGCTGTAAAATCTGAATATGTGTAGCTTCGACACGTCTGATACTTTACGCCGAGAGTGTTAGGTCCTGTCCTGTCTTTTATGCATAACTAAGGATGCGCAGAAAGTCGCTTTAGCAGTCGAGTGTTCGAACTGTCCTGTTGTTAGGAATGAGGAACCGCGTAGAATTTTGAACTATTTTTTACTTCTGTTAAACAGAATTCTTGTTCAGGCCATCGTCTTTAAGAATGATTTCTTGAAAATCCCTTGGAGCAGGGCGAGAACTGGCTGTTAAAAATTGAGTCACCATCTTTAACTGTTGAGACGAAATATTTAGACTAGATTCTGGATGAACTTCGAATCGACCCATGAAGAAGAGTAGCTTTCAATGTTTGAACTCTGTATGCTTTGGGTACTTGGGATATTTTGAGGTCAAGGAGGAGTATCTTCTGTGTGAACTCCTGTAATTGACCGCCTTGAGAATTGTTCAGATGTACTGTACTGGCCTCCGTATTTCTCAGATATGCGGAAAGTCGTGGAGCGTGAAATCATAAGTTTGTTGCCTCTAAGCGTAAACTAAATGCCACCGAGCGTGAGATCATAGATTTATAGCTATTGAGCGTGAAAGTCGTAGGTTCGTAGCCTCTCGAGCGTAAAATGCTACCGAGCATAAAAGCATCCGGGCGAAAAACCATAGACTAGTAGCCTGTGAGCGTAAAACCGTAGATCCGTAGCCGTCGAGCGTAGAAAGCTCCTTAGCGAAAAAATTGTAGATTTTGTTGCTTCTGAAAAGAAAATCTTCCGAGCGTGAAGTCGTGGATCTGTTGCCTCCGAGCGTAAACTAAACGCCACCGAGCGTGAGATCATAGATTTGTAGCTGCTGAGCGTGAAGCCGTAGGTTCATAGCCTCTCGAGCGTAAAATGCTACCGAGCATAAAAGCATCCGGGCGTAAAACCATAGACTAGTAGCCTGTGAGCGTAAAACCATAGATCCGTAGCTGTCGAGCGTAGAAAGCTCTTTAGCATAAAAACCGCGAATCTTTTTCGCACGAAAACTTTTCGAATTCGCTGACTGTCCGCCTTCTCTGAGTAAATAGGCTGACGTAGTCCCCAATCATAACCAGATATTAAATGTGAGATTTGGTTCAGGATTCGAGGAGTCCATTCGAACTCTATATATACCCCAAGTTTCTGAGAGAAAATCTTTTCATCCGTCTTCTGCGAAAGAAAGCTTTTGTCTGTTCGAGTTCTTCTTTGTTTCTTCTCCGAGTCTTCGAAGTCTCCAGTAATGGCCTCGAAACAAGCCTCCTCCACTAAGGGAAAGAAGGTTGCTTCTTATTCCCGTTCTTCTGCTCAAGCGGGGGCGACTTCCGTCGGTCACGGCGAGCTTCATTCTGAACGAAGTATCCCGCCGACTAGCAGTGCACCCGGCCTTAAAGGTAGAGCTTTTGGGACAAAAAAAGAACGACTGAAAATCCTTCGCACACGTTGTACGTGACCGCGCTAGGTCGTCTTCTGTGCTGATAGCCTCTTTGAGAAAGATGATGAACAGAGACGTTTCATCTTTTACGCCCACATTTCTAATGTGTCAGCGCAAAAACTCTATATTTTCGCAGTCTGGCATAAAAGCTTTGACTGTCGAAAGTTGGCGAATAAAATTTGAGTGTTACGCTTCTGGATGAAGATTCTGGCGTAATACCTCAACTTTATCAGTCTGTCGTAAAGCACAGACTGTATACTGCCAGCCTTGAACTTTACGCTTTAGGAAATGGATTCCAGCGTAATGGTCAAGTCTTTACGGTCTTGGCGTAAAGCACGGACTGTTGATTTTTGGCGTAAGCTGCAAGATCTGTAACGTCTAGTTATAGGAACTGATGTATTTTTCTTGTACTCTTGCAGTTGACTTGCATGTGTCTCCGCTAGACGATGTGATGGGTTCTGTCCCCGGGATGCTGCACTCCAACTATCTGGAGGATCTGTCACACGTGACATTTCCTATCTCTGGGCCCTAGTATCCCGAAGGAAGAGAAATTTTGATATCGGCTCAGAGCGAGCGAACGCTGCTGAACTTGATCAATGGAGAGCCCTTGACGTACATAGACGGGGACCAGTACCTAAAGCCGGCTTTCCTCTTCGGGGACATGATTGACAAGCAGTCTCAGACGAAGCCCAAGAGAGAACTCTGGATTTTCCCTGCCGGGAGCTTGGTTTTGTATCTGCCCAAGATGCCGAGAGACTATCCCATCTCGGCTTTCTTTCATGCTAGGAGGATGTCGTGGACGCTGACTTCCGATCTTCACGGCAGGCCGGGGAAGATCTTTTATCTGAAAGGAGCTGACCAGGGGTCGTTTGTCAACCGCCCTTCCGGCTCTGTGACGATGTTCAGGGGACTGTACCCGGGCAGTGTCCCGAGTAAAGACAGTTTAGTGATCCAGCCAGTCCAATTACCGACTTTCTGCAATGATTTTATAGGGCACGGGGGAGTATACCCCAAGGTGAACCCTCGGTGCGGCGGGTGGATCACCCCTACAAATCTTCGATGGGCTCGCTTAGCTGATTGGGCCCTGAAGCATTTTCAGGCCGAGTTGGAGAGCATTGGTCTGTTTGCAGCTGTGAGTGCCACCAGTGTTGGGTTACCTCCTAACCCCAACCTGTTTCTGGCACTGATGGAGCGATATATTTCGCTCACTGGGACTTTCGCCACTCCATTGGGGGAGTTGGGATTGGCCCTCCATGAGATGGCAGAGATCTCGAGACTGCCGATGGGGGATACTCCATATGAAGAGTATGTTCCCACGAACCGGGAGCTGGGGGATTCAGACTCTCGGGTATTGGAGGTGTACCAGGAGCTGATGTGCCACTACCTTGCTTGCACCGCTTTTCATGGTGAGCCCTCAGATTTGGCTCACATCAATAAATGGACGTCCAACCTCTTCTTTCATCGGTCCAGGACTGCTAAGCCGGAGAAGGTATTGGAGGGCAAGGATCAGCCTGTGAATCGTCTGAGCGTGCTTAATGCTCAGGTAGTCGATGATCTCATGGTAGACGTTGGGGCTCCGGACTTGATCCTCGACGAAGGGATAGGAAAGTATCCTGTAGGCACTAAGGCCTATAGTTATTTGAGGCGCTGCCGCAGGCCTCTGTCTAGGGAAGCTCAACTGGCTGGCTTCCTCTCCATATGGCTGCGCCGACTGGTGGTACCCAGCATCGCATCTGCGGACCGCATTCACCGCAACATGCTATGGCCTGTAGTGCGTCTGGTATTCGGGGCAAGACTGGGCTTGCTCCCTGCTATGGTATGCCGTATACAAGCTGGCCCGAGGGCCATGAATGACGGGCTGCTCGTCGATAAAATTTGGCGTGATAGCTTTCCCAGGGTAGAATTACTATACCTGTATTTGATGGGATGGTTAATTCTTCATAACCCCAGGGTTATGTCTCCCGGCTCCGGCAGTAGTTCGGGGGCTAGTTTTTTGTTGAACTACCAGAAATCTTCCTCGAATGTGACTACGGTTCTAGACTGTCGGCGGGTGCTGGGCTTCAGTCACAGCTGGAAGCTCTTCTGCACTGTCTCCTCTGTACATCGTAATCAATCGGGGATTAGGCTTGAGGATTCAGGTAGAGAGAAGACCATTCTTTCTCCTGAAGCTTTTAATTGGTTGGTCTGCATTAGACCTTCCCATTTACTGTACAGAAGTGAAGACCATTGCTTCTTGGAGCCCTACCTGCCTAGTCGGTTTGCTAGGCAGTTTGGGTATGATCAGTTGTACGTGGGCAACGCCGTCACCAGCTTCCGGTCCAGGGGTGGACTCATTGATGGGGCGAGAGGCTGGCGATACTTCATCATGGGTTGCAGTGGAGCAATTTTTACCGTGCCGGTCATTACACTCTCCACGAAGCTGCGCATCCTCCACTCGTATGTCCAGTTCTATGTGGCAACGAACACCTTCTATCGCAATTTTGATATGCATAAAAGTTTTAGGGTGCCCTCTTCCAAGTCTGGGGGAAGATTCGAAGTCCCCTCGGTTTCTTCTGACGAGGGTGAGGAGTCCGTCAATCCAGACGAGCCTCTGTTGGCGGTATCGAGGGGTGAAGTACCTCTGTCTGCAGGTGCTTTGGTAATCTCCGGGAAGCGAAGGGCTCCTGCTCCGAAGGAAACTTCCCCTCGCAAGAGGAAGAAGAAGACGGTTAATCGTCCTCTCTGGATTCCTGGTATTGAGGCTCCTGGAAGTGAGCCTACATTTCCCCATGTTGGGGATGATTCTTTGAGAGAGGGACCCTCTAATGTTCCGGCCGGTGGTGCCGGAGAATCTCTGCTGAAGGCTGCCGTCGCTGCTACTGCTTCAGGTAGTGGAACGAGGTCGCCTCCGAGACCGAGCCAAATGAGGATATCTTTGTCCGGATCAGCATCGGAAGAGACCCCTGCCGTATCCGTAGGTGTACCCAACAAGATTCCAGCCGATGAACCTCGGTTGGAATTTGACGAGGACCTGGAAGAGCATTCGCCGATATTCGGAAGAGCACCCCCTTCTCCAGGTATGACAGCTTGCCTAGCATCACTAAGAAATGATTTAGCTGTACTGGCCGCGGACGCGTCATATACACCATTGGCCTTGGGTAAATGTCGTCTTCTATGCCTCTCCTTTTAGGAAAATTAATATTATGCTGATATTAACTTCCTTTTGTCTTCTTTTCAGGAGAAGACCTCTTCGGGGAGGGCAGTGTAGATGCATCCTTTGGCTCTGTGTCAGGTCCTGGCGGCGACATGGATGTGCCTGATTTTGAAGAGGAAGCCTCTTCGGGTGCCGGCTCGCCTGTCGAAGAGATTCCGATATCTCATGAGGAGAACGAGCCTGTCGTTGCGACAATGCCTCTTTTGAGTACGTCGGTCACTTCGTCCGGTGTTGGCGCTTCTTCTTTTATCGCACCTCTTATAGAGGCGACGGCCGTGGCAACATCTTCTGTGGTTGTTCTTGGAGGGGGACTCGCCACTATCGCGGCCACTCCCGGCGTCCATTCGGATCTAGCTGCTGTAACCGAGCAGTACACTCGTATCTTCTATGCCACCTTGAAAATGTTAATATCAATGGTGTTGGAGAAGAATTTGGGCTTTGCGCCGCTGAGGAGAGCCTCCCAGGCCTCTATAGTGCCGATCCGAGAATTCAACGATACTGGGGTAGCTGACGCGCTGGAGGAGATAGTTAATGGTTTAGAGCAACCCATTAACGAATACTTGCAACTAGCTCGAGACAGCATTGAAGATCTGGTCCAGGCTAGATACGACTCCATGACTGCGCGGCTTACCGAAAAGATGGCAGGCCTAAATAAATCCATCCAGACACATCAGTAGGAGATGGATGAAGGAAAAGCCGTCCTGGAGGAGGCCATTGCTCTTCAAAACAAGTGCCAGGCCGAGCATGAAGGGAATGCAGCGAGGGTCCGCAGGCTGGAAACAAAACTCGCTCAGGCAAAGGAGTGGGCTTCTCAGTCGTCGGAAGCTCTAGCTGTGGCGGATGGCCGATTGGGCGTAGCACAACAGAACCTGGCGTGTGCAGGAGTCGCCCGTGCTGGTTTTCTTCGGGCTAGGGCCGACCTGTCCCTCTTGAGCAACGATGAGGCATGGCTGGAGCGGGGTCGTGCTGATGTCTTGGATTCCAGGACTGAGAAGATGGCCGCACTGGCGCAGCAGCTTCGTGACCTGACTGCTCCCCCTTCATGATGTACTTTTGCTTTTCAATGTACTTTTGCTCTTTTTTTTGGGAATAATAAAGAGGCTTTCACTGACTTTGTGGACCCATCATTTTGGAATATAAATGACAGGTTTAGCCGGATATATCTATTTAGAGGTAATATGACCATGATAAAATACGATCCAACTAGTTTCGTTTTGGAAGTAGTTTTGTCAGAATGAGGTTTCCGCCAAATTCTACTTGAGCAAAGTAGGTTAAGCATAGTACCTTTTCAGGAATTTGCCAATAATAGGAGCCATTAACAGGTCTCCATTAGGCTTGGCTAACCTGTAAGCGTCGTTTGAGAACATTGTCTCGATCACATAAAGGCCTTCCCATTTGGGTTAGAATTTGCCCTTACTCCTGTGAGTAAGAATCATCGGCCTTCTCATAGCTAAAACTAGCTCGCCGACTTTTAACACCCTTTCCTTCACTTTTTGATTAAAAGCCCTGGAAATGCGTGCTTGGTAGAACGTGATGCGCTGTTGATCTTGGAGGCATTTCTCGTCTAATCCTTCTAGCTCTTGAAGCCTTAACAGGTTATTCTTTTCTTGAGTCAACTCATTAGCCACGGCTATCCTGAGTGACGGAATTTGGATCTCGATGGGGAGAACTACTTCACTCCCGTAGACTAATAGAATGGGGTACAACCTGTCGGTGCTCGTACCGTTGTGCGGTATGCCCAGAGACATTCTTCCAGTTTCTCATTCCAATCCCTTTTGTTCGAGGAGACGAACTTCTTCAAGAGCTTGATAATGGTTTTGTTGAAAGCTTCCGCCAAACCATTAGCAGCAGGATTATATGCCGTAGAGGTGGCATTTTGTATCCAATTTTTATCGCAAAATCGATGAAATGCTTGGCTGATGAATTGAGGCCTATTATCATAGATTATCCTTCGGGGTATCCCGAAGCGGTAAATAACGTGATGCCTGATGAAGCTGATCATATTAGATGCCTTCACCTCAGCAAGAGGGATCGCCTCTGCCCATTTGGAGAAGTAATCCGTGATGGCCAGTATGAACCGGTGACCTCTGGAAGAAGATGGGTGAATAGGACCAATGATATCCATACCCCATGCTTCGAAAGGCCAGGACGCAACTGTAGGATGTAGATATTCGGGAGGTTGATGGATAAAGTCTGTATGGACCTGACAGGCTCTGCATTGTCTTGCATACTTTATTGCATCTGTGATCATAGTAGGCCAGTAATAGCCCATTCTTCTGATGCGATCCTGTAGCTTAGGATCGGGTTGATGCGCTCCGCATACGCCGTCGTGGGCTTCACGGATAATCCGCTGTGCTTCATCACCAGAGAGACATCATAATAATAGTCCGTTATAAGACCGGCAATATAGAGATTGTGACGATGCGTCGAAATAGAAGCGTAATGATCGTCTTTTGATGGATACTGCTTCTTTAGGATCTTCTGGCAAGATTTCGCATGCTACAAAATCTATAAAGGGAGCGAATTGTCACATTTTAGAAAGACCGATTTGCGATGACCATCATTTCGTTTACAGATGCAAAGTGATGATTTTGGCGTCAATCAACTCCTGGATTCTCCTTTTCAGTACATAACACGCCTTTGTAGGATGATGAATGTACCGATGAAAGAGACAATAATCTGGGTGATCAACTTTGCCAGCTTTCTCAGGATGTCTGCTATTGGGAAGCTGAAGCTTGCGTTTCTCCATCAACATATTGAAGAGTTCAATAATGTCATCTTCATTGAAGGAGAAAGTCCCTTTTGGTCTTCGGGCTCCGGATGCCTGAGTTTTACGGTCTTCCGGGAAGATCGTCGTCGTTGCATCATCTTCGGGTCTTAAAGGAATTCTTCCCCTAACTTTGGATGCTGCCCTATTTTGTCGAGGTAGGCTACTCCCAGACATGTCGTGGCAGTTGTCCACAGAAGCTGATTTAGCAGGACCTACCTCTGGTTGTACAGGATTAGACTTTGAAGATTTGGGTTTCGCAAGAGATGCAGTGTACCCCAACCCAAAACGAGCTTGTTGACGGTAAGAATTACCATGCAACGGTGTTCGTCTGCCCTTTCCATTGTTGAGGCCTTGTTTCAACTTTAAATCATAACCCATGCTTTGTATAATTTTCAACGCTTGCGGGCTATATCTGTGGATTTGTATTCTGCCAGTTTCAGACTTGCAAAATTCTTCCTGCATGATCGGACTGCTCCGCATGTGACTGAAGACTATTGGATATTGGTCGTCACGAGTTGGAGGAATAATAAAGATAGAATCTTCACGTGGTCCACCTATCATGACGACATTAGATGTTGAAGCATCTTCCCACAAAATCTCCCCGCGTTTGACCATTGGGGGAACTGAAGCCTGTTTATGACCCTCGTCTTAGTGTTTCTGGATCAGGTAGTCACGTAGGTCAGGAGTCTTTACAGAAGGAGAAGAAGAAGAAGATGGCTTGTTCCTTCTGTTCACATCAGTGGGCATGCGGATGTTGGGAACCCCAGTTTTCCCTGTACCGCCCGTATACAACAGGTTGGTCATCTGGGTGGCAGATAATCCCCGAGGAGGGTGTCTTTCCGCAAATTGAGCCATCTTTACGCTGAGGGGCTTCTCCTGGCGTAATTTGGAGCTCTGCTCCGGTTGGCGTAAAGCTGACGATGTCCTCAGTCGGGCGTTAGCCTCTCGCGTAATCCAGAGGGCTGGCAGATTCTTCCTTTTGCTGGCGTAAAGGCCGAGAAGTTAAGTAGTCCGCCGCTTGCTCTCCCTTGCGTAGATTGCAGGGATCATCTGCTTTTTTGCGAAAGGCATATGCATTTTTACGTGCGGAGCGCGTTTGGAGCTTCTGATTTGGCGCTAAGGCCTTGTCAGAAGTTTTGTCTGTTCCACTATGGACGGGAGGCTGATTTCTACGCGCAGAGCACGATGTAGGCTTCTGGACTAGCGCTGAGGCATTGTCTGAAGTTTCGTCTTTTCCGCCAGGGACGGGAGACTGAATTTTATGTGCAAGGCACGGAGTATACTTCTGGATTAGCGTTGAGGCATTGCCAGAAGTTTTGTCTGCCCTGCCAGAGACAGGCGACTGAATTTTACGCGCAAGGTGCGGAGGGAGCAATGCTACAACCTCGTTGGTCGGAGAAATCGGAGAGGTCAGAGAGTCCACAGGAATGGTAGAGGATGTCTTGGGCATCCAGACTTTGCGCAGCTTCCTATTGTCTTGGACTGAGAGAGAGTGAGAGCTACCCCCTGTTTGAAGTATCTCTTCGTAAGCAGATTGGTCAAACTGGATGACCAGTATCTTCTTCACGGATCCCACAGATACCGTATCGTGTTGAGCAATTGCTTCCTCGTCAGAAGAGAAAGATGTCCCCAGCTGAGTCGCCATCTTATTTCGGATAAAATATAAACGAAAGTAAAAGTACGAGAAACAACAAGGTTCTTTATTTTAAAGAAAACCCCGCTCTTCTTCGTCGGTGTTTATAAACAAGATTGTATAATTTTGATCCTACACGAGGAACGTCGAAGTATAATTTATTTAATCTGGGTAAATATTGCTATGGGTGTCTGATCTGCAGTCAATCACTTTAGCCCTTGGACCACACGATGGTGAAGAAGTGCCGTAGAAGACAGGAAGCAGCTTCGAAGGTTGCTAAAGAGGGTGGATGCCCGATGCCAAAGTCGTTGATCCCTTCTCTTTGCCTGAGCTCTGGATTCTTCTCTCTCTCTCTTGACCGTTTTCCCTTCTTTTCGACCTTGGGTCTGATACTGGATTCCTTGACCAATTTCCGATCGTTAGATCTTCAATTTTTTGACCAGTTTCTTCTGCCCTCCTTTTCCTCTGTTGATAGAGGTCTCTATTTATAGAGTTTTTAGTGACAGTGACCACACAATCGGCGTAGAAACCGAATAGTGGAAAGTACAGCATCCTTTTACACGACGGTTTAAAATAACCAATACCTGCGTATAGATGACCTTTTGAGTGAGCATGTGATGCGTGTTCAACTAAGGGACAAAATTCGTATATCTGCTGTGAAGATCATGGCATAGAAGCCACGTAGGTAGTTATCCCTTGTGTAGAAGAGGTTGGCGTAGAAGCCAATAACTATCACCATGGCATAGAAGCCAAGTAGGCATAGAAGCCGAGTAGGCGTAGAAGCCAAGTAGGCATAAAAGCTGAGTAGGCGTAGAAGCCGAGTAGGCGTAGAAGCCGAGTGGTCATAGAGGCCGAGCGAGCATAGAGGCCGAGTGGTCATAGAGGCCGAGTGGTCATAGAGGCCGAGCAGGCATAGAAGCCGAGCAGGCGAAGAAGTCGAGTAGGCGTAGAAGCCGAGATGATGTGGATGTTTTAGCCGAAATTACGGCTCTTGAAGATATAATCAAATCTCTTGCATTAAATGCAGAGATCTGCCCCCATCCTGCACATTTAATGCAGAGGCTTATCTTTAAGATTTGCCATCATTCTGCGCATTAAATGCAGATATGCGCCTCGAATTCTGTACGAAGAGTAACTACTGATGTGGCGGTCTGTCTGCCTTCTGCCGAGCGTAAGAAGCTTACGTCTGCCAGTGTAAAACTGGGCAGCGTATCCCTTGTATGCGTAAGAGAAGTTTACGCAAGGGGAATGTCACTAGACGACGGTTTGGTGACACTTAATCAAATCTCCTGCATTAAATGCAGAGATCTGTCATTATCCTACGCATTAAATGCAGAGTCGTGTTTTGAAGGTCTGCCACCCTTTTGCGCATAAAATACAGAGACGTGCCTCGGGCATCTGTCAGTATTCGGTGCATTAAATGCAAAGACGTGCCTTGAGAACCTGTCACCGCTCTGCGCATTAAATGCAGAGACGTGCCTCGAGCCTTGTACGAAGAGCAGCTTTTGACGTGGCAGGCTGTTTGTCTTCTGTGGAGCGTAAATAGCTCACATTTGCCTGTGTAAAACTGGGCGGCGTACTCCTTTGTATGCGTAGAAGTGGTCTACGCCAAGGAAATGGCAGTAAATAACAGCCTGGGTTGCAGTGCCGCACCATCATTATAGCCGTCGCTTGGGTTGTTGTGCAGTACTCTTTGTCAGGAGTCCAGACGTTAGGTTCATTGCATGATCTGACAGGTTCATTTTGAAGAATACGAAGCGTTTCTCGTACACTTCAATGCTGCATTGAAAGCGGATGAGTTTTACGCCATAAAGGCGATGTAGCACCCTTTTTACGCTGAAGCAGCCTGGACATACTGCATTACGCGGATGGTCTTTGAGCCTATTTTTATGCTGTGCCCAGCAAAAAAAGCTCTGTTGCACATTTTGATGGCTCTGAGGTCCTCTGTTTACACTGCCCTGTATCAACATGCTGCGTAGAGCTTTCCGACGTATATATATATATATATATATATCCTTTTCCTTATTTTTATCATCCCCATCACCCCAAAACTTGACCTAGCTGAGCCCCCTCATATTCATTCTTTTTCCTGTTCATTCCGCCGACCGTAGACCGACAGAGCCGACCATCCCACCTGACCCCGTCGAGCAATGCAGCAGCCATAACCGGCCCGACATCCCCCGTCGACCCGCTGTCAGTCATCCCGAGCCCGCCACCATTAACACCACCACCATCGTCGAGTACCCTCGCCACCCCGCCACACCACCATAGCGACTTTACAACCCCACCACCATCACCACCGTTCCCATCGACTTCCCATCTTCCCCGACATCTCCACCGTCGACCACAACCGTCCCTTCGCCTGAACCACCCCGCTGCAACCATCCCCCACCGCCGGACCTCGACAGCAACCCCATCGTCGCTGCCGAGCCCCCTCTTCCCCGTTCTCCTCCGCAACCCGACTGCAGACCTCGACTTCATCTCCGCCTCCTTCCCCGACCGTCCTGGAGCTCCTCCACCACCATGACCTCTCCCTTCAGCTCCTCCACAACAAACAACCTGACTCATTCCCGACTTCCCCACTCCCTACCGTCGAGCTACGATTGTACAGCAGCCTCGACTCATCCCGTACGACTCTGTCAACCACCGAACACCCGGCCATCCCGACATCACCTTGCCTGACTGTTCACTACGGTTCACCTCGACCTCCCTACGACCGTACATTACCCCATCATCCTTCTCCCCTCCTAAGCAACCTCCCTCGCCTGAGCCTTGTTCCTCCGGTAGTCGTATACATCATCATCATCATTATTATCACCATTATTATTATCATCATCAACATCATCACCATCATCATCATCATCATCATCATCATTATCATCATCATCAACCTCGTCTCTTTCCTTCGATGATACAGCAGCAGCCAGAGCCAAGCCCTCCACCGTGACACAACCGAGCACCATCTTCAGTAGACTACACCCTCGATCCCATGCACGTGCACGCTAGCGCGCAGGTTTGACTCGCCCTCTTTCGTGATTTATGTATACCTGTGTGAATGGTATTAGGTTTAGCATATTATTTCATGGAAGTTTGTTAAATATGGTATCGAGACCCTGTCTTGGTGAACCTAGAAATCAGTTGCGTGTGCGTGCGTGCATGTGTGTATAATTATTAGTTGATATATAGATATATGTATTCCATAAGAATTGATTACTAGTGCTAAGTAGGACTGTAATATATACATGTATGCTGTATGACCCTAGGTATTAACCGTGGATACCCCGTATTTGCATATGACCATGTGACCCTGAATATTAGTGAATCGACTGCCTTGTGTACACTGACGTACTGGCTAAACATGTGTTAGTGATTGGCTGTCTAATTATACACATCAATTGAGACATGACATCCGTGAAATTAGACGTACACTTGACCCTGTTAGTTGACCAGTATCACCCCTAGCGTGTCTCTGAGTTCAGTATACTTATGATTGTGTGTATGTTAGTGTATCGACTGATTCTGTATTATTATTAAATAATGTCTATAGGACTGTTGGATTATTTAGACAAGACCTCGAAAACAAGATATTGGTATTTCCAACAGAGGACCACAGGCAAGTACATTCTCTGACAGTTTTTATTATGTTGATTATCTCTATGATTCTAGTTGTATAGCATACATAATTCTGATACTATGTATACACGAGTTGGCATCATCGAGACCTGTCATGAGGAGTTGTGATTGGGATCCATCGTGCTAGCTGGGGAACGGGGAAATATTAGTAGATTATGTGATCATACCCAACTCTATATGAATCATAGCTCACCCATACCTCACATCAATGCAGCCTGACCATTACATGCCTCATAGTCTGTTATGTATGATTAGCCTGACTATTGCTTGCATCATAGCTATTCGGATAGTTAGCCTGACCTTACATGAATCATAGCTAGTCATACATAGCAAGCCTGATCAGTCCCAAGCCGATCACATGATATGCTGATGTTTCATACACTTAGCTAGATATTCCAGACATGTATTTCCAGTTTATAGTTCTAGTATCCACTTATATTCTAGTTCATTGTTCTAGCATGCACTTGTATTCCTGTTCATTGCTAGTTGTACCATTGATGATGACATATATACCAGTATTTCTATTTCTAATATTTCATACTCACCAGTATTTTTTATTTCTAGTATATATATCCATCTTGTATTTCTTTATACTGCATTATAGTTTTTGTCAATATACATGGAACTGCTGTTAATACTTGTACTTCGCTCCATCCTGACTGGAAATATTTTTTTAGACTGCGACTTATAGGACTTGTTTCCGACATACTTGGAGATTTGGATGTTATTGATTGCAGGTTAGACTATTATTATTGTTTAGACTTGTCTTGTATTTCGTTTATTTTCTTCGATATCTCATCGTGCTTTAGTTATGTGATTGAGTATTTCTATATTATATTATGATATCTGTGTCTCCTTATGGAGTTGGATATTTATGTGAGATTGATTAGCTAGTATTGTGACCTAGACAGTGTTCTACCGCCGATGCTGCGGCGTAGGCTGGACGTACCCACGTACTCGTGCCGCTACAATGGGTGCGGGTCATGACAAATTTTTAGTGGTAGCCTATGCAGGTCAGACTTTGCAAGTTGTGCGATATCGTGGTAGTGCGACGTCTTGGTTGTTCTACTGCGTGCCTACGATAGGATATAGGACATAGGATACTAGGATGATAGAGGATACTCAATCATAAATTATTTAAGAGATTCCTGGGACGACCCTAGAGAATCTTATTATAATTTCTAATTTAAATCTTTTTTCTTGTTACCGTCCGCTATCACTTGTTGTTATTGAATTTGATTCTTGTTGATCAGTTATTTAATTCTTGGTATCGTTGTTGAGTTTGATTTTATATCGAGATGAGTTTTAGGGACTAAAATTTACGGTATCATCTGATGACATATGATGACGAGGACAGTGAGAAAGGTAAAATATCTACTTTGGTTATGGAGCCTAGAGTTTATCGCAGCCATATTAGCTGTCGTGGCAAAAATATAGGAACCTGACCTTGGATGTACATATTTTAGTTATGAAATTTAGAGTTTCTCGCAGCCATACCGGTTGGTGTGGCGAGGATTCTAGATGACATGATTATGGAGTTGCATACCTTAGTTATGAAACCTATCGTTTATTGCAGGTATGCTTACTGGCGTGGCGAGGATTCTGAGTGCCATAATTTCGGACAGACATGTATGATTATCAGGTTGTATCTTAAATTGGTTCTTAATGTATCAACTTATCTACTTCTATTAATATAGGACCTTGTTCCATTATTTTCTTTGCTAGCAGTAGAGATACCTTCAGTCCTTAGTCCAGTTCCTTTTTGAGCTTTTTTTCTTAAGAATCCTTGTTAGTGTGATAATTGGTGACTAACAATTATGACTGTGTCTTGTATCAGTGTTGACTGAGTATGGCTTGTGAGTTCGTAAGTGTTTTTTGGTTGGACATGTGAGCAATAGGCATCAATCTAGAGATAACCCATAACATAGTACCTTGTAGCAATAGTTCTATAATAGGTGCCATTATAGTTAGTATTGGTACTATAGGTATAAATGGGAGTAAAGAGTATCAGTGATGGTTTCAAGAGTTAGTATCAGAGGCAGCATGCCAGTCCTGGATAGTCATGAATTCATCTAGTTGGGTGATCCATGTAAACAATTAAGTATCAAGAAATTTGTGTTAAAAAAATTAATGGAGTATGATATTCAATTTGGTGGCTGATACTTGGGTGTGTTAAGAGTAAAGAAAAGTATATGCATAAAGGGTATTAATGAGTGTGCCAAAGTAGGAGAGTACCCATAAGTGTATAAGTGAGTGTGAAGGAATAAGAATACATCATGCTAAGTAATAAAGAATTGTGTTACAGATAAAAGTAGGGCCTTGATGTAATTTGATCTGAGTGTACTGATATACGACTAATGATAGATGTATCACCTGATATTGAGGCAAGTGATGTGTTGGAAGCAATAGGTAAAAGAAGTGTCTAGAAATTATGTGCATGATGCAAAGTGGGTGTTGAGTGTCAGTACGGAAGTTTATGAAAGTGGAAAGCATGAGTATTAGAAGATTCTAATAGTATGCCATGGGTTGAGAAATATCAACATTGGTCATAGAAGGTATGAAGTGTATCACTAGTTAGTGTATCAGTCTGTAAAAGGTTAAGGGAATATACTTATATATCAATAGAGATATGGAACCATATGTCTACCTTTGGGAGTGAAGTGAAGCATGTGTATTATAGAAGTTAATAACTATTGCAAGTGATCATGAGTCCTAGTGAGTGTGATGAGGTAATCTAATAATGAAGCTAGTGTTACTATACCAATAATGCTAGTGTTTCTATATCAAGGATTAGTTATGAAATGTGCTAGTAACAGTAAGTACCTCGTATGATAATATTAGATTGGTGTATCAGTTAATGTGGATAAAAAATTATTGGAAGTAATAGTGCAAGTAATCCAGGCAGGATAAAATTCAGTACACAATTGAAGGGTATAGACAATTGGTGTATTTGAGTGTACTTTGAGTGTTAGAGACTGTGAGTATATATATGTATACTTAGATAGATGTGGATTTAAATTTATAATTTGAAGATTGGAAATAAATTTTAATTTTTAAGAATTTTTGAGGAGTTGAGATTTTATGTTATTAAAATTTTTAAGGATTCAAATTCAATTCAATAAACATAGTCAAAGCTATAAATTTTTTTGGAAGTGATTAAAATTTTATTTCAATATTTGAATATTTGAATTTTGAGAAAAGTATATGCATTTTATTTTCAATTGTTCGAGAAGTTAAATTTTGAGGGTTTTATTTTGAGGATAAAATTTTATGGTTGGTAAGAAATATATATTAATATATGAGTGGATAAAGTGCATGTGTAAGGATCTGTTGGCTTGAGCATATCTGAGATGGCACTACAAACTGACTTGGGTGTCCATCTAGAGTTGTATTAGAGAGAGTAATACTTAGTGTGTTGTGTTGCACTTGATATGCGCTTGAGTGATAAGAACAACTAGTATAAACAGTTGTATTAGGTAAAAGAGCTAGCAGTGGTTGTGTTAGTAGTAGAAACAGTGGTACCTAAGGGGATTGAGGTATTAAACTTTGGATGCATCAATAAACCATGGTTGTGTTAGCAGGTTATGTTCTTTTCTTTCCCTTAGTTCTTTTTCGTCTGTTTGATTGATCGATTGATTTCTTAGTACCGTAGCTTGTATCAATGATTCTCTTGCTTGAATGTAGTTAGTAGTACACCCTGACAAGAGACTACAATACCATGACAAAACAGACCATAACCATGCATGTTTTCTCAAGATTACATGTTGTATGACTGTAGGTAGAATTTTCTTAGACTTTGATTGTTGGGGGTTTGACCGTAGTGAAGATTAATGAAGAGGTTATGACTTGAAAAATAGAGACAAGGATTTTAAATTTCGAGGATAAACATTAATTTAAATAAAGAGTTGAGAATTTAATATGACAGAATTGATGATTTTGTTAAATTATTGATTTTTATGAATATTATGATATGATTGAATTTGTTATTAAAATTTAAGAAATTTAAGAAGATTATCATTATATTTATTTGACTGCAAGATATAAATTTTAAAACTTATATTTTGAATACTATATTTGAAGACTTCATAAGTATTACATTGTTTGAGTATTGTATGAAAAAAATTGAGGAATAAGATCACTAATGGATTAGTGTTTAAATTCAATTTTTTGGGATGAGATTTAAATTTTATAAATATATATTGATTTGATTTAAAATAAGAGGATTGGATATTAAACTTTGAGTATTTAGTTATTATCTTAAAATTTTGGAGGAGATTGTAATAAAATAGAATTTAATTTTAAATTTGAAGATTTTCAGGAATATGATATTTATAGAATTTTGAAGATGTTATGAAATAATAATATGGATTTACTCATGATTATATGGTTTGATGAATTAAATTTTGATGGTAATAAATAAATAAATAAATATAACTATTGAGGATCTTAAATTTCGAGGACGAAATTTTTCTAAGGAGGGTAGACTTGTCACTACCATATTCTAAAATAGGGATAATTTTGTCGTTTTATTTATTATGAGTATTGTGTACATTTATTTTAAATAATTGCATAATATGTGTATAGATATATATTATATATATAGTATTCTTTAATGCATGAGTTAGTAGACTTGACCTAGAAGCCCACTAGATGAACCCCTGACTGAAATATAAGATTATGGATTTAATTCGTATTATTCAGGATTAATTATTGAGGATTATATTTAATATTGTGATTTTATTTAATTGTTGTGCCTTACCGTTGCTTCGATATTTGGAGCGCTACACTAGCTTTTGTCTTCAAACAAGTTTCACATCCTTGTCCTAGACATGCCAGTCTTCTATGTTGACCCTTGTGTAACTCATAACTATGCCCTTTTGTGCTTCATTTTAGTAGCACAATATTCATTGCATACAATTTTATTTAATTCTATATAAATTCAACTTTACATCTTTGTGCGTTCCAATCAAAATTGGAGACACAATCTTGACCCATTTTGTGCAACCCAAATTATGATAATATTCTATTCTGAGTCTTTTACATCCATGACACTTGTGTCCCACCTAATTTTAACCCTATGTACTTCCAATTAATTTTAGAACAACATTTATATTAATTTTAATTAAATTAATGTAAGGACCCAATTTAATCCAAAAACCCAAATTGTGCAATTTTTTAATTGTTGGGCACTTTATACAATAGTGCATTGAGGTATCCACACCCCATTGGACCAAACACATGAAGAAACCCAATTTTCCTTCATTGACCGGCCATGTGAATTTTTTTCATAATTTAAGAGTAACACTCAACATCAACCCCTCATCAAACTTTAGCCCTTCTTTTGAAACAAACAAAATCCTAGCCCTTTAAAATATCTACATGTGAATGAAACCCAAATTCCTAGGATGTTGACCAGCCCAACACCCTAGGTCAACCTCAAAACCCTATATATATATATATATATATATATATATATATATATATATATTATTTTCCTTATTTTTATCATCCCCATCACCCAAAAACTTGACCTAGCCGAACCCCCTCCTGTTCATCTTCTTCCCTGTTCATCCCACCGACCGGAGACCGGCAGAGCCGACCTTTCCGCCTGACCCCGCCGAGCAATGCAGCAGCCATCACCGGCCCGACATCCCCCGTCGACCCGCTCCCAGTCACCCCGACCCTGCCACCATTAACACCACCACCATCGTCGAGCACCCTCGTCACCCCGCCGCACCACCACAGGGACTTCACAACCCCACCACCATCACCACCGTTCCCATCGACTTTCCATCTTCCCTGACATCTCCACCGTCGACCACAACCGTCCCCTCGCCTGAACCACCCCACTGCAACCATCCTCCACCGCCGGACCTCCTCGACAGCAACCCCATCGTCGCTGTCGAGCCCCCTCTTCCCTGTTCTCCTCCACAACCCAACTGCAGGCCTCGACTTTATCTTCCCTCCTTCCATGACCGTCCCTGAGCTCCTCCACCACCACGACCTCTCCCTTCATCTCCTCCACAGCGAACAACCTGACTCATTCCCGACTTCCCCACTCCCCACCGTCGAGCTACGTCTGCACAGCAGCCTCGACTCATCCTGTACGACTCCGTCAACCACCGAACCCCCGGCCATCCCGACATCACCTCTCCTGACTGCTCACCGCGGTTCACCTCGGCCTCACCACGACCGTACATCACCCCATCCTCCTCCTCCATGCCAGAGCAACCTCCCTCGCCTGAGCCTCATTCCTCCGGCAGTCGTATACTTCATCATCATCATCATCACCACCATCATTATCATCAATATTATCACCATCATCATCATCAACCCCGTCCCTTTCCCTCGACGACACAGCAGATGCCGGAGCTGAGCCCTCCACTATGACACAACCGAGCACCATCTCTAGTCGACTATACCCTCGATCCCGTGCACGTGCACGCTAACGCGCAGGTTTGACTCACCCTCTTTCGGGATTTATGTATACATGTGTGAATAGTATTAGGTTTAGCATATTATTTTGTGGGAGTTTGTTAAATGTGGTATCGAGACCCTTTGTTGGTGAACCTAGAAACCATTTGCGTGTGCGTGTGTGTATAATTATTAGTTGATATATAGATATATATATTCCATGAGAATTGATTGCTAGTGCTAAGTAGGACTGTAATATATATATATATATATATATATATATATATATATATATATATATATATATATATGTATGCTGTATGACCCTAGGTATTAATCGTGGATACCCCGTATTTGCATATGACCATGTGACCCTGAATATTAGTGAATCGACTGCCTTGTGTACGCTGACATACTGGCTAAACATGTGTTAGTGATTGACTGTCTGATTATGCACATCAATTGAGACATGACACCCATGAAATTAGACGCATACTTGACCCTGTTAGTTGACCAGTATCACCCCTAGCATAGTCTCTGAGTTCAGTGTACTTATGATTGTGTGTATGTTAGTATATCGACTGATTCTGTATTATTATTAAATAATGTCTATAGGACTCTGTTGGATTATTCCGATAAGACCTCAAAAATAGGACATTGGTATTTTTAGCAGAGGACCACAGGCGAGTACATTCTTTGACAGTTTTCATTATGTTGATTATCTCTATGATTCTAGTTGTATAGCGTACATGATTCTGACACTATGTATACACGAGTTGGCATCATCGAGACCTGTCACGAGGAGTCATGATTGGGATCCATCATGCTAGTTGGGGGACGGGGAAATATTAGTAGATTATGTGATCATACCCAACTCTACATGAATCATAGCTCACCCACACCTCACGTTGGTACAGCCTAACCATTACATGCCTTATAACCTGTTATGTATGATTAGCCCGACTATTGCTTGCATCATAGCTATTCGGATGGTTATCCTGACCTTACATGAATCATAGCTAGTCATACATAGCAAGCCTGATCAGTCCCAAGCTGATCACATGATATGCTGATGTTTCACACAGTTAGCTAGATATTCTAGACATGTATTTCCAGTTTGTAGTTCTAGTATCTACTTATATTCTAGTTCATTGTTCTAGCATGCACTTGTATTCCTGTTCATTGCTAGTTGTATCATTGATGATGACATATGCACAAGTATTTCTATTTTCAGTATTTCATACTCACCAGTATTTCTTATTTCTAGTATATATATCCATCTTGTATTTCTTTACACTGCATTATAGTTTTTGTCAATATACATGGAACTGCTGTTAGTGCTTGTACTTCGCTCCATCCTGACAGAAAATATTTTTTCAGACTGTGACTTAAAGGACTTATTTCCGACATACTTGGAGATTTGGATGTTATTGATTGCAGGTTAGACTATTATTGTTGTTTAGACTTGTCTTGTATTTCGTTTATTTTCTTCGATATCTCATCGTGCTTTAGTTATGTGATTGAGTATTTCCATATTATATTATAATAACTGCGTCTCCTTATGGAGTTGGATATTCATGGAAGATTTTTGTGGAGCTATGGTGGAAGAGCATGAGCCGCTACATCCATTGATTGCAGAGTATATGGACGACTTTTCGGAGGAGTTGCCGGGGTTGCAACCAGACAGAGATGTGGAGTTCTCTATAGACTTAGTGTTGTAGTGCCCCGCTCCGCGTCGGCTCTATGTATCAAGGTGAGTGGGTAGAACTTCATTCTCTGATTCTTCTACGCCTTAATAATAAATTTGAGTATTTGAATGCTTATTTTCATAAGAGAATGATAGAACCTGCCTTGCATGCTAATAAGAGAATTCACCTAGTTTGTCATTGAATCAAACTTGTATGCTTAACTAAGAGAACCTGAAGCGCTTGTCTAAGACTAATAGTTTGCATGAACATGTTCCACTGTCGCTTGTGCTTCGATAGAACCATATTGTGTGCTTGAACTTGTTCAGTGAGGGAGGCTAGTCCGTAACAAAGATATATGGTCTGATGGTTGGTCTTGTCTGCATCCTAGAGTTTATTTGATAGTATTTCATGCATTCGTATCAGTCAGATAATGGCTATTGGTGGAGAGCTGAACCTTGGTTATGGTTGCTACAGAGATAGTGGAAAGCAACCATGAGTCACAGCTGCCAATAGCATCAGATAAAATAGTCATTGGTTAGCTGGATCAACCGTTGCCAATCTTGAGATACTCGGGGACCGCACTGCATATAAGATAGTTCACTGTGTTGGCTTGATAGAGGAATGCCCCTAGATATGCATTTGTTCCTAGATGTGCATTTATCGAGACACGCTGCACATACCCTAATAACAGAACAATCGGCTTGTCTTCCTTGCTTGCTTATATCGAATATGAAACTCTATTTTTAAAGATGTTTCCAAAATAAAGTAATATGACTCCGTTCTTCTGCTGTATATAACAAACATAGCTAAAACTAGAAAGATTACTAGTAATATAATATTTTATAACTTGATTACTTAGTGTTGGTTTTAGTGAATGTTTGTTTCTATTCAGTTGTTTATTCTCACCAGTACTTATAAAAGTGTTGATCCACCAACAGTTTACTTGCTTGCAGGTACTGGATCAACTGAGGGAGCGATAGGTGTGCCTCATTCCCAAGACCCGAAAATCTGGTTTCGATTACCTCGAGCTGCTATCGTATAAAGGGGCATAATGTATGAAATGATGCCTTTGTTTAATGATAAACCCAGTCCCTCGATTTGCCCCGAATACTCAGATGGATAAATGCTTGCAACAATGACCTCTGTTGCTTACTTGATTGATGCGATGATAGCCAAAATTTTAACGATGTTGTATTGTGCGGGCGCAATCCCAGGCTCGTACGGCATCACGTCCCGGTATTAAATGGCCATATGCGCCCCGTTGGAGCGCCGAGGCACGATGATTCGTGTTCGGTCCCGGCGGAGAACAGTGGTCGGGTCCTTGGGGCCGGGGCGTGACAAGTGCCAAGCGCAGAGCCAATAACACAGCACGTCTATAGGATGAACAATAGCTAACTGGCAGAGTTGAAGAAGCAGGTGGATGAATTGTAGGGCAAAGGCTTCATCCGCTCTAGTTCATCACTATGGAGTACTCCGATATTATTTGTACCGAAGAAAGATGGGTCGGTACGTATGTGTATTGACTACAGGGCACTCAAAAACCTCAATATCAAGAACAAATACCTGTTATCGCGGATTAACGATTTATTTGATCAGTTGAGTGGAGCGAAGGTATTCTCAAAGATTGACTTGAGGTTAGGGTACCACCAACTGAAAGTAAAGAAGGAAGATATTTGGAAGACAACTTTCAGGACTCTTTATGGACAGTTTGAGTTCTTAGTAATGCCGTTTGGGTTGACCAATGCCCCGACGGTATTCATCAACCTGATGAATAAGGTATTTCATCAGTACTTAGATCAATTTGTGGTAGTATTCATTAATGATATATTAATTTATTCAAAGACCTCAGAGGAGCATGAGAAACACTTGAGGATAGATCTGGAGACCCTCGGGAATGAGAAGCTTTATGGCAATTTTTTGAAGTGTGAGTTCTTCCTTGATAAGGTTAAATTTCTTGGGCCTGTGATTACAGAAGACAAAATCTCAGTAGACCCGAAGAAGATATCAGCTGTTGAGTTTTGGTCTACCCTGAGTTCAGTAGCGGAGATCAGGAGTTTTCTTGGATGGGCAGGCTATTATCGAAGATTTGTTCAGGATTTTTTCAAGATTGTGGAGCCGATGACTAGACTAACCAGGAAGGATATGGAGTTTATCTGGACTGAGGATTGTTAGGCTGCTTTTAAGGAGCTAAAAAAGAGATTGCCTATAGATCCAGTGTTGACATTGCTATTAGGGACA
Source organism: Iris macrosiphon (assembly GCA_036927795.1). Lineage (NCBI taxonomy): Eukaryota > Viridiplantae > Streptophyta > Magnoliopsida > Asparagales > Iridaceae > Iris > Iris macrosiphon. The sequence continues at coordinate 97,327,002 of JAYESA010000001.1, read as the reverse complement.
AGAGGATTTTCTATATATAGTGATGCTTCGGGTAAGGGCTTGGGATGTGTGTTGCAGCAGAACGGGAAGGTGATTGCCTATGCTTCCAGGCAATTGTGCCCTCATGAGAGGAATTACCCTACCCATGACTAAAAGTTGGCAGCAGTCATCTTTGCTTTAAAGCTGTGGAAACACTACTAGTACGAAAAGCGTGTGAAGATCTTTACAGACCATAAGAGCTTGAAGTATGTGTTCACACAAAAGGAGCTCAACATGAGACAGAGGTGGTGGTTAGAGTTGATGAAGGACTTCGATATTTTCTTGTAGTACCATCCAGGGAAGGCCAACATAGTCGTTGATGCCTTGAGCATGTATCCAGTGGCTATGTACTTAACAAGGGACAAATACTTTTTGGCTGATCTTGATAGCTTGGGTATTTAGGTACTAGTTCCTGGAGTTGCATCACAAATGTGGGGACTTCAAGTACCGTCATAGTTAATGGACTAGATCATAGCTGTACAGTTCGAGGATGAGTCTCCGAGGAGCATCAGAGTGCAGATCCAGATGGGATTAGCAGAGGACTTCAGTATTATAGATGATGGATCATTGCGGCACGGTACCCGATTGTGTGTGCCGAGTGAAGCATTGCTTGAGAAGGTTCTTCAGGAGGCGCATCGATCTCAGTACTCAATGCATCCAGGTGCCAAAAAGATGTATAGGGACATAAAAGAGCATGTTTGGTTATATGGTATGAAGCAGGAGGTGGCTAGCTTCATATCCAGATATTTGGTATGCCAGTAGGTAAAGACAGAGAGACAGAGACCAAGTGGACTACTTCAACCTTTACCTATTCCAAAGTGGAAGTGGGATCATGTGACGATGGACTTTGTTTCGGGGCTTCCGCGTTCTCCAGGAGACAAAGACACGATTTGGTTCATCGTTGACAGGTTGACCAAATCTCCCCACTTTCTGCCATTCAAAGTAAGTACGTCTATGGAGAAGCTCAGAAAGATGTATATGCATCAGATAGTCAAATTGCATAGAGTTCCTATGTGCATAGTCTCGGATCAGGATAGTTGCTTCATTTTCTACTTCTGGAGGAGTTTGCAGGCTAGCTTGGACACTCAGCTCAAGTCTAGTACCACATATCACCCTCAGACAGAAGGGCAGTCGAAGAGGACTATCCAGACCCTTGAGGATATTCTACACACTTATGTTTTGGATTTCAGAGGCTCTTGGGAGGATCATCTTCACCTAGTAAAGTTTGCTTATAACAACAGCTACCAGACCAGTATCAAGATGTCACCATTTGAGGCATTATATAGACGAAGATGCCGTACTCCATTATCATGGGATGCTATTGGTGAAAGATCCTTATTGGGACCAGAGATGATCGTAGATGCAGCTGAGAAGGTGAAGCTCATCAGGGATAGGCTTCGGGTGGCGCAGGACAGACAACGGTATTGGGCCGATAGCTACCAGAGACCATTAGAGTTTGAGGTATAGATTTTGTTTATATTACTTGTGATTGCTTATTATAGTTAGAGTGCTAAGGCTGTGTTCGTGCAAGGTTAGCGATCTGGCGTTCTTGAGGATTTTTGTGACACGGGGCACGATTTGCTTTGGTGGAGCGAGAAGCTTAGTCCACGGTACATCGGACCCTTCGGTGTTCTTGAGAGGGTCAGTGCAGTGGCCTACAGACTAGACTTTTCGCCTGCATTAGAGGGAGTGCATAAAGTGTTCCATATGTCACAGTTGAGACGGTACGTGGCAGATCCTAGCTATGTACTTGATCACCCGGAGATTGAGTTTGGTCCAACTCTCAGCTACCTAGAGCAGCCAATGGAGATCTTGGATCGTAGGGAGAAGGTGCTACGGAACCAGACGATTTATTTTGTGTGCGTCGCTTGGAGGCATCACTCGCCAGGAGAGAGTACCTGCGAGCGAGAGGCCAAGATGCGCGAGCGATATCCTTATCTGTTTGAGCTGTGAGGTATAATTCTTTCTTACTCGTATTGTTTGATATTGGTAGTTAGTTTATTCCTTAATTTTGAGGATAAAATTTTTCTAAGGTAGGTACGATTGTTACCCTCACTTTTCCAACTAGGGATAGTTTGTTAATTTGGCATGTATAAATAATTTTAGGAATAAATATTAATATTAGTGTGTTATAGTAATTATTTAATGATTGTATTAATTATTTAATTATTAGTGAGTTATAGATTAAATATGACTTGTATTAATTATTTTGTTAGAGGCTAGTCCATTAATTAGACTTGTCATGACAATTAGTGAGCCTAGCTTGGATCTAAACTCATTAGACACATTCTCATTAATTAATTAGGGGGATTAGCTTAATTAAAATTAATTAGAGCTTTAAAAAATAGCCCTTCCCTAATCCTACTCATAATTGGATGGAGAGGGACAATTTGTACCATGCACATAACTTAGAAAAAGGGGGAAGGGGCGGCCACAATTAGAGGGAACTCTTCTCTCTCTCTCTCTCTCTCTCTCTCTCTCTCTCTCTCTCTCCTCTCATTTGCATTCATTTATATCAAGAAATTAGATCCCCAATTTTCTATATTTCCCTCCATTGAATTTTTACTCAATTCACCATCATTTTCTTCTCAAATTCATCACTCTTGGAGCTTTGGAGCTTGGAGAAGCAAGGAGCACAAGGAGAAGGAGCTTGGGTGGAGAGATCGTGTCCGAAATGTGTCTAATTTTGTTTTTATTGGAATCCATCTCCCAATTGATAATTTCTAAAATTTTTATTCATTGTAGCTTCTTAATCATGCATTTGACCATTAGGAATGATCCCATGGCATATGACTACCTATAGAAACAAGTTTTAGACTATTTGGTTATGTATTGTGGGTTCTATGGGATAATTTATGTGCATATTGGGGGAATTATGAGATTAACACACCAATATTGTGTCATGAGACTAATTAGATCTAAATAGACTTAGATCGCGGTTATGGGACTTGGTACGTATCCACAAATGGATACGCGTAGGCCGTATTATGATATTTTATGATACCGTATGATACAATGCTCATTTTGGGCATTTTGTATAATTTCTCCTTAATTCCTATTGTAGCTAGTTCTAATAGTGATAATACTATATATTTGATTTGTGGTATTGGTTATCATAGAGAATTGGGAGTTTGGGTAATCGATCGAGTATGCAACATGACTCTTCTAGGTGTTACTATAGGTGTTTGATTTAATATATTGAATTTATATACGAATCATATGAATATAAGCTTGATATGAATGTTATATGCATTTTAGCCATAGATGTGCATGTATGGTGAGAAGAATATCTAGACTGTGTGATTTTTGTGTTGTAGTGGTGGCGTCGGGTTCAACCAATGAGCAGTGGCATTTGATGCTCAATAGTGTGCATCACTGTGTCAGTTGATGAGTCGGGTGGTGTATCATGATTGTAGGGTATAGATATAGATATCAGTGTGTGGAAGGAAGTTCACTGTGTGACTGTGGGTTAAACACACATGTGTCAACAAGGGGGAGCCAGTTCTGTAACCCTCTTGATTTTTTAAGAATTTTTAATTTAGATTTTTCACAATTTTTTATAATTTTCTGTAATTAAAACCTAGGTATTTGGTATTTAAATGATTTTTAATTGCTGTTAAATAATATTAATATATTATGGAAATAATATTTTTGGGTGTGAAATAAAAAACTGGACATAGGGTAATTTTCTGTGAATTTATTGGACTCCGAAAGCATTTTTAAAACCCTAAAAACCAATGTATATATAAACCGAATTAAACCATAAAAATAAACCGGGTTTATTTCCAAAATAAACCAAACCAACCCAGACCCGGTTCAATTGAACCGAACCCAACCTTAGAGGGTCGGGTCGGATCTAAACCCGACCCGAAACCCGCAGACCCAAACCCGTACCCTAGCCTTAGCGGATCGGGCCGGATTCCTACTGAACCCGACCCGAACCCGTAACCTAAATCCTAATCTAAACCCTAACCAGAATCCGACTCCTATCCGCCTGGGCCGGCGTCTATTTAACCCCCGACGCCGGTCGGAACCCTAATATCCCTCCTCCACTTTCCTCCTCCTCGCTCCGCCCGGACTCGCCGTATCCTCTCCACCTCCTCCTCCCTCGTCTTTGTCCCCGCTCCGCCTCCTCCTCTACCCTAGCCTATCTCCGCCGCCTCTTCTCCCTCCGCCCTAGCCCATAGAATAACCCCTCCACCCTAGCTCCGCCACCTCGTAGCCCTTCGTCCCCGACCGAGCCACTCGACCAGCCACCACCTCCCATCTCCCTGTCCAGAACCTCCCCACAGCCGACGATCTCCTCCACCCTCCAGCCTTCCCAAAGCCGTCGACCCCGCCGACTCGAGCCCCCCGCAGCCGACCATCTCCACCATCACCACCGTCCGTTCCATCCTCTCCTGACTCCATCCTTCGTCATCCTCTGCTCGACATCGAACCCCCTCGCAACCCTGACTCGACCGGACCCCGTCGACGACTCCGCCTCGAGATCCTCCGCCTCCGCCGAAGTCGCTCCGACAAGCCAGAGCCCGCTCCGCCTCCACCCAGCCCTGCCCTAGCCAGCTCCGGCATCGATCTCCGGCGGAAACCCTAAAACCTAGACGGACACAGCCTGGATACCGTACCCGGACACAAGACACGGACACGAGAATTCTCGGTTCACGGAGCCCTGTTCAGGTAACCCGTTCTCTCTTCCCGTTGACCCATTTTCGGTTCCGTCAGTTGTGACGCGTAGGCTGTGTGACCCCCTCGATGCCCGTACAACCCGCTCGGTGTGTCGCGTCCTGTGGCGATCGCGAACCGTGATCCAAAAACAGGAAAAATAATATCCCATTTCCCCCGGAACTGAGTACGCCCCGCCAAACGGGATGACTTGGTCGCGCGCGGTCTTCACCAAAATATGCGCGCCGTTGATACGGACATGTGGGATTTCGCAGAAGTTGATTTGGATGTGCGTGCACACCAGAATCAACGCGTATCCGCCGAAAATGCCCCGTATCCGCCTGTTCTGGAACACGTCGTAACTTTGTGTACACACGTCGAATCGAAACAAAACTTGTGCCATCGGACTCGTAGCAATACGATGGTTCTGTGACCCAAGTTTGGTTCGATTCTGAGAACGTTGACAAAATCGCGTATCGTGGGTCCCGCGGCTCCACTTGACGGGCGATTTTGTGATCGGCTCATCGGAATCCAGTTCTGGAAGTTCCATTGGGTTCGTATCATCGTTCTTGACTTGTTGACACTAAGTTTGACGAATTTGGAGACCTTTGGCCCTGACACGGTTTTTGGTGCAAAGCGGCCACATGTGGACCCCGCTTTGACCAGAAACTGTAATTTTTGCCCTCGTATCCAAATTGGACTCAAGGAAAGGCGTTTCTAGCTATTTAATATTTTTTGAGACTGTTGGTGATGTTTATTTTAGCTTTTGGAGGAGTACCTGCAGGATCCACTGATACAGGGACAACTGTTGGTATTCAAACTCCAGGCAAGTGTACCTTACCAACTTTGCAGTCTTGTTATATATTTTCCTTGATTCATTTATATTGTTGTGCATGCTTGACCTAGGACCGTGTGACTTACTTAGCGTCCGATTAAAGTCGGGTGCCAACACCGTACGCGGAGTTGTGTACGTCATCTAGACATGGACAACGTAACCCTTTATATTCTCGTACTTGTCTTATCAAGTACATAGACCCAGGACACTTGACACTATTCATGTGACAGAATCTTCCTGAGATATTTATGGTGATTCTGTGCAGGATACAGGTTTTATGACATAGACAGTTTATTCATAGATATTATATGACTTGCTGTATTAGTTTTGATCCTGCGTGTCATGGACATGAGATGTGAGACTACATTGGGTGGGGAGAGATTTACCATACAAAAGGCTGATTATATATATATATATATATAATAACTTAATGGAAGTGCCTTAGACTCTGGCAACAGAGCTTTGGTACCGTACTGGCCCTTCGAGAGAATACTGCTATGGGTTTCTCCGACACTGATCCTGTAGTAGTCTCAGCCCGAGTATGACTAAAACTCTCAACTTGCATATCACTTAGTTGGTTACATAGTTTACCTTATTGTTTCATTTATTGCTGTACTGCATTTATTTTGGCATGAGTTATTCTTGTACCTTGCTATGTCTGTCATGCCCCAGTCCCAAAATACCGTGGGACCAGATACGTGGCAATGGCCAGCAGTACGCACCGATGGACAACCCAATTTAATGGAACCATCAGGGCATACTTAAGCTGTAACATCAAGTCTACGACAATCATGGCACAACTAATCTCATCCACACAAGATATAAAAATATGATCCACAGAATAAATAAGGAATATAAATCATCAGCTAGTCTCACAAAGTACGTCGGGGAACAACCCGATATACATCTAGTACAATGGTTCAACAGACCAGAATATAAATGACTGAAATAAATAAATAAATACTGAGCATGAAACATGGATGCTCAGGAGAAGTCTTCAGCTAACACCTCTTCCTCGGATGGCGGTACAAATCCTGGTTCCGCTCCTGCGGCGGTCCCGTATATCTCGAGATAGATCTCGTCCTCAAATCCTGGGGACATAATCCATATCCAGGTCCTCAGGGGACATAGCAAGGTACAAAAATAATACAAGCCAGAATATAAACAGTGCAGCAAATAATGAGATAAGCAGGATAAGTATGTAATATCTGTATAAAATACAAGAGAGAATATCAATAGAACTCAGGTTGAAGCAACTACAAGCTCTGTGTAGGGGAGCCGGTAGCAGTGGTATCATGAGGTGGTCTAGCTCAGCGGAAGACTGAGTAGCCGGCATAACATAATCAACCTGTAGCCTGTGGGTCTCTCCAGCAATATATGGAATAATAAGGGAATGCTAAATAACCAGCTAAGTGATATGCAAGATGAGAGCAGCACTAGAACTCAGGCTGAAGCCACTACAAGCTCTGTGTCGGGGAGCCGGTAGCAGCGGTAATAATGAGTAATGGGCCAAGCTCGGGCTTCAGAGTCTTGGGCCTCATAATAATAGGGGTGTATATATATGATCAGCCTGTAGTCTGTGTGTCTCTCCCCACCCAATGTAACCACGCATATCATGACCAAAACGTCTCATGTCCATGTCAGCGGGATCATAACTAATGCACAAGTCATAATGTATCTAAGAATATAGTATCTCTGTCAAGTCCTGCATCCTATACAGGATTACCACGAATATCTCGGAAAGATCCTGTCTCATGAACAGTGTCAAGTGTCCTGGGTCAAAGTGTACTTGGTAAGACAAGTACGAGAAGATAAAGTGTCACGAATACCCATCTCTAGATGACAATACACAACACCGCGTACGATGTTGGCACCCGACTGATAATCGGACGCTAAGTATGTCACACGGTCCTAGGTTAAGCATGCACAGCAATATAAATATAAGTCAAGAAAATAAATAATAATACTGCAGAGTTTGGCAAGGTACACTTGCCTGATGATTGAATACCAACAACTGTCCCTGTATCAGTGGATCCGGTAGGTGCTACTCCAAAAGCTGTAATAAATATCACCAATAGTCTCAGAAGGTATCAAACTGCTAAAAATGCCTGTCCTTACGTCCAATTTGGACACAGGGGCAAAAAGGTCATTTTGGGCCAAAGCGGGGTCCACATGTGGGCCACGTTGCACCGAAAAGCGTGTCAGGGTCAAAGGTCTCCAAATTCCTCAAACTCAGTGTCTACACGTCAGGAATGATGATACGAACCCAACGGAACTTCCAGAATTAGATTCCGATGAGCCGATCACAAAATCGCCCGTCAAGTGGAGCCTGTGGGCCCACGATACGCGATTTTATCAACGTTCTCAGAATCGGACCAAACTTGGGTCACAGGACCAGCGTATCGCTACGAGTCCGATGGTGCAAGTTTCGCCTTGATCCGATATGTGTACACAAAGTTACAGCGTGTTCCAGAAAGGTCGGATATGGGGTGTCGTCGGCGGATACGCGTTGATTCCGGGGTGCACGCACCTCCGAATCGACTTCTGCGAAATCCCACACGACCGTATCAACGACGCGCACTTGTCTGTGAAGACCGCACACGACCAAGTTGTCCCGTTTGGCGGAGCGCACTCAGTTCCGAGGTGAAATGGGGTATTGTTTTTCCTGTTTTTGGATCGCGGTGTGCGATCACCACAGGACGCGATGCACCGAGCGAGTTGCACGGGCACCGAGAGGGTTATACAGTCTACGCATAACAACTGACGAAAACTAAAATGGAGTTACGAGGTGGGAGAAAATGGTACCTGAACAGGGCTCCTTGAGCGCTGAATTTCACGTGTCCGAAGGTCACTTCGCGTCCTGGTCGTGTCCTGGTTCTGCTGCTTGTGTCCGATCGAGATCTCTCGTGTCCGCTGAGACACTGTGTCGAGTCTAGAGTTCTGACTCGGACCCGCGGGGCAACTCGAGAGCAGCGTTGGCTTCGGGTCGACGAGGGGAGGATGGGGCAGCGGGATCGTCGGTTCGGCTGGGTTGAGGGCAGCGAGTCGTCGAACTCGCTCGGGAGGGGAGACGCGGCGGATGAGTCCGGCAGCGACGGCATCGACCAAAGTAAGGCGCTGCAGAGGAAGTCGAACTGACTCGACGGCGTGACTGTTCGAGGCGTGCGTCGAGGGTTGACGCGGGCGGGGAAAGCTGTTCGTGTAGAGGGAGATCGGGGTTGGGCGCGGCTGTGTCGACGCTGGACACGGCGGATAGGAAGTCGCTGTGAAGATGACGGCTATGGCTAGGGCTTCGGTCTGGCACGAACGCCAAGGAGAAGAATTTATACTGCTACAGTACTCCCGGCGACCTAGGGCTTCATGCGGGTTTGGGTTGGGTTGGCCCGGGAGACCCGATCCAATAAGCTGAGTTTGGGTTTTAAAAGATCTAGTAGTCTTTAAGGCTTAAAACGCTACTCCGGAGTCCAAATAATTCACCAAAAAATACCACATACCCGGTTTTCCTTGCTACACTATAAAATCTTATTTCCATATTATTTTAACACCATTAACTGTATTTAAGATTACTTAACTCCTTATTACCTTGTTTCTTCCTCCAGAAAACACCAAAAACCCGAGAAAAATTTATTAAAATTTATTCTGAAAATTAGGGTGTTTACAATCTTCCCTCCTTAAAAGGATTGCGTCCTCGCAATCAAAGGATAAGCTATAAAGAAAGGATTGTTGAATTACAAGGTTGCTTAGTCTTCAACTGCCTCTTCGAACAAGTGGGGGTAACGATGGCGCATACTATCTTCTCGTTCCCAAGCTACTCGGACCAGTCTGATTGTCTGTCCCCGCAATGTCTTCTTACTGACGTCGAGGATGCCAACTGGTTGTTCTTCATATCTCAAGCTCGGGCCTACTGCGATCTCTGAATGATCGACTACGTGACTTGGGTCGGTCACGTACCTTCGCAGCTGTGAGACGTGGAATACGTCATGCACTCCCTCTAAGGATGGAGGTAATGCAAGCCGATAAGCCACCTCACCAACGCGCTCTAGAATGTCAAATGGCCTAATATACCTTGGGCTCAACTTGCCTCTGCTTCCGAATCTGATAGTACCACGAGTGGGCAAAATTCTCAAGAATACGTGCTCTCCTTCTTTGAACTCTAGGAAACGCCTGTGTGTATCCGCCCAATGCTTCTGTCTGTCCTGTGCTGCTCGTAGATGATTCTGAATCTGTTTTACCTTTTCCACTGTCTGTGTTACCAATTTTGGACCCAGTATTTGATGTTCACCAACGTCACTCCAACATATAGGCGATCTGCACTTCCTTCCGTATAATGCTTCGAATGGTGCCATCTGAATGCTGGCCTGATAGCTGTTATTGTAGAACTCCACTAAGTGCAAGTGATCTTCCCAAGATCCTCCGAAGTCTAGCATACATGATCGCAACATGTCCTCCAATATCTGAATTGTGCGTTCTGATTGTCCATCTGTCTGTGGGTGATATGCCGTGCTGAATTTAAGTCTGGTGCCCAGACTCTCTTACATGCTTCTCCAGAAATGAGAGGTAAATCTCAAATCTTGATCCGATACAATACTAACCGACACTCCATGTAATTTGACGATTTGTCGCATATACATGTCGGCTAGTACCTCTGTGGACTGTCCAACTCTAAATGGCAAGAAGTGTGCCGATTTAGTGAGTCGATCCACTATCACCCATACTACGTCTTTTCCGCTGGGGCTCCTCGAAAATCCTGTGACAAAATCCATCGTGATATGCTCCCACTTCCATTCCGGTATCGGGAGTGGCTGTAACATACCTGCAGTTCACTGATGTTCGGCCTTTACTTGCTGGCAGACTAAGCATTTGGCCACAAATCTTGCAATCTCTCTTTTTATTCCGTGTCACCAGTAATACTGCCTCAAGTCTCGGTACATATTGGTTCCTCCTGGGTGAACAGAGTACATAGAGCTATGTGCTTCAGTCATTAACTCCTGTCTCAATTCTCCATTTGGAACATACAGGCGATTTCCAAACCTCAATGTCCCGTCTTCGTGTATGCGAAGTCCTGTCTGCATGCCTGCTTCTGTCCTTTCTTTGAGTCTTCTAAATCTAGCATCGGTGGGCAATGCCTCCTTAATCTTCTCCACTAGGGTTGACTTAATTTCAAGATTAGCCATCAAGCCATTCTGTCCCGGTAAGACAACCTCTATCTGAAGCTCCTGTAGATCCTTCAACAACTCGGGCTGCATCGTCAGGAAATAAGCCGTAGGCTTTCTGCTGAGCGCATCTGCAACGACATTCGCCTTTCCCGGATGATACTGCAGATCGATGTCAAAATCTACCATCAATTCAAGCCAATGCCTCTGTCTCATGTTAAGCTCCTTCTGAGTATATACATACTTCAGACTTTTGTGATCTGTAAAGATGTCTACTTTCTCCCCATAAAGGTAGTGCCTCCAAATCTTCAATGCAAATATAACTGCTGCTAACTCCAGATCGTGTGTTGGGTAGTTCTTCTCGTGGACCTTCAACTGTCTTGATGCATAAGCAATGACTTTACCATGTTGCATTAAAACATATCCCAGTCCACTACCTGATGCATCGCTGTAAACAACAAAACCTCCTGACCCTGAAGGAAGAGTCAAGACAGGTGCTGTTGTTAATCTTCTCTTCAACTCTTCGAAGGCCTTCTGGCAGTCTTCTGTCCATATAAACTCCTGGTCTTTGCATGTCAGCTTCGTCATCGGTTCTGCAATCCTCGAAAAATTTTCTACAAACCTTCGATAATATCCCGCAAGTCCGAGAAAACTTCTCACCTCTGCAACTGATGTGGGTGTAGGCCAAGTCTCTATTGCCGCAACTTTCTCTGGATCCACTGAAAGTCCTTCTCCTGAAATGATATGTCCCAAGAAAGGCACTTTGTCCATACAGAACTCACACTTACTGAGTTTGGCGTATAACTTCTCCTGCCTCAAGGTCTCTAACACGATTCTGAGATGTTCCTCGTGCTCTTCATAATTCTTGGAATATATGAGAATGTCATCAATGAACACCACCACGAATTTATCCAAGAACTGATGAAAGACTCTGTTCATCAAACTCATAAACACTGCTGGCGCGTTGGTTAAACCAAACGGCATCACCAAGAACTCATAATGTCCATACTTGGTCCTGAAAGCTGTCTTTGGTATGTCTTCCTTCCTTACTTTGATCTGATGATAGCCGAATCGAAGGTCAATCTTCGAGAATACCCTTGCACCACTCAACTGATCGAATAGATTATCAATACGTGATAAGGGATACCTGTTCTTGATGGTCACAGCATTCAGTGCCCTGTAGTCAATGCATAATCGTACTGTTCCATCCTTCTTCGACACAAATAATATGGGTGCTCCCCAAGGCGAAACACTGGGCCGAATGAAACCCTTCTCCAAAAGATCATCAACCTGTTCCTTCAACTCCACTAACTCCTTAGGTGCTAGCCGATATACTGATGAAGTGATAGGCTCGGCTCCTGGAGTTAAGTCTATTGTGAATTCTATTTCCCGATCAGGTGGTAAACCTGGAAGATCATCAGGAAATACATCCACAAATTCTGATATGACTCTTGGGTAACCTGTCTCCCCTTCTACCGATAGTACCCTAAGAGTAGGCTAAACTTCTTGCTCTACTGCTCCTCGAAGAAACTCGAATTCTGGATGTCCAGGCGGTCTAAATATAACCCATCCAAGTCGGCAATCAAGAGTCGCATGATACTGACTTAACCAGTCCATACCAAGTACGACATCATAATCCGGCATAGAAAAGATCAGGAATTGAGCTCGTATTTCTCTCCCACAGACCACTACAGAACATGATCTACAGACGTCACTAACCGGAATAATTTCACCTCCCGTAAGAATTCTCTTCATCTTCGGAAGGGGTGCGGTAGCTACTCTATGGGTGGCAACAAAGCTAGCTGCTATAAATGAATGCGATGCACCAGAATCAAATAATGCTGCCGCTGGTATAGTACCTGCGATGACCTCGCCTGCTGTAGCCTCCTTCTCAATAGCTAATGTGAATGCCTGGCCTCGTCCCTGAGCTTGGCCTCTCTGCTGCTGAGCCTGCTGGAATAAAGCTGCCTGTGGTGCCAGGGGTGGTCTCTGCTGATTCCCTCCTGGGGCTGGTGGCCTGACGCCTCCAACTCCTGCCTGCTGTACTCCTACTGCTGGATAAGCTGGTCGTGGTGCAGGCAAAGCTAATCTCGGTGCTCCCTCTCTGCGCTTGGTGCAGTCTCTGGTCTGATGCTGGTTGGACCCGCAAGCCAGGCATAGTCCTAACTTGCATCTGCATTCTCTCTCAATGTGACCTATCTTGCCACAGTGATGACAAGTAGGGAGAGATATGGCCCTGTGTGCTGTCCTCTCTGGCATACTCCTCTGGGTCCGTTTTGCTGAGTCCCCATGTGCTGTCCTGGATGGTGCTGAGTTGATAGGCCTCTTCAGGTTCGACTCTCTTCTAGTGACGCGCTCCATGCGTCGTGCTGCTGTGAGGACGTTGGTATAAGATGTAGGTGCAACCAATCCAATCAATCTCTGAAGCTCGAACTTCAGTCCGTCAAAGAATTTCTCAGCCTTCTCTTCCTCTGTCGCAATCAAGGTTGGGGCAAAGCGACTGAGGCGAATAAATTCCGCATTGTATTCTTCCACTGTCATGTTGCCTTGGATAAGGCGGTTGAACTTGTCTCTGAGCTCTGACCGTGCTACTGCGGGAATATACATCTCTTTGAAGAGTCTGGAGAACTCTTCCCAAGTGACTCGGTCCTGCCCGAGCCTTCTCTCCTCTGCTAACCACCAGTGATGTGCATTCTCAGTTAACTGCATTCTGACTGCAGTCATCCACTTCTCTCTCAGAAGTTCAGCGGCTTCCAACTGATGTTGTATGTTTGTAAGCCATTCATGAACTTCTGTTGGCCCCTCTTTACCAGAAAATGTACGAGGCTTGAGCTGACGGAAGTCGGTGATAGATCCCGTCGTCGATCGCCTCGCTGGTGGATTTGCCTGCTCCAATGCGGATACCAGGCTGGTTCTCAGATACTCGGCCTCCTGCCGATGGACCTCTTGCTGAATCTGTTGCTGTGCTTGCATCATAGCATACATCATCTGGAATATCTGTTGCCCGTCCATGGCTTGTCCGGGTGGAAAAACTGGCATCTGGGGAGTGAACTGTGGTGGAGGTGGGATGTCATCTCTCCGGAACCTTGGATTAGGCAGACCGGTTTGATCGCTCTGCGATGCTTGTCCTCCATTCCCTGGAGTCACTCCGTCTATATAAGTAACCACAGCGTCGTGTGGCGTATCCAATGGAATCTCGTCTCCGTTCCTGGGATCCATTTCTCTGCAACCAAAAGATAAACTGTAAGAACGCACAGAGGAATCAACACAAGATGCAATCAAGTATCAAATTCGAGTTCGATATAGAGTTCAAAAATGTTTTCAATAATGGATGAGATCCTACAATCTATCCTATCCTTAGGGCAGGCTGGTTCGGTCCCTAAGTTGAAACCGAACAATTTTGTCGTAGACCTGCATAGGCCACCACAAAAACCATGTCACGCCCCAGTCCCAAAATACCGTGGGACCAGATACGTGGCAATGGCCAGCAGTACGCACCGATGGACAACCCAATTTAATGGAACCATCAGGGCATACTTAAGCTGTAACATCAAGTCTACGACAATCATGGCAAAACTAATCTCATCCACACAAGATATAAAAATATGATCCACAGAATAAATAAGGAATGTAAATCATCAGCTAGTCTCACAAAGTACATCGGGGAACAACCCGATAAACATCTAGTACAATGGTTCAACAGACCATAATATAAATGACTAAAATAAATAAATAAATACTAAGCATGAAACATGGATGCTCAGGAGAAGTCTTCAGCTAACACCTCTTCCTCGGATGGCGGTACAGATCCTGGTTCTGCTCCTGCTCCTGCGGCGGTCCCGTATATCTCGGGATATATCTCGTCCTCAAATCCTGGGGACATAATCCATATCCAGGTCCTCAGGGGACATAGCAAGGTACAGAAAATAATACAAGCCAGAATATAAATAGTGCAGCAAATAATGAGATAAGCAGGGTAAGTATGTAATATCTGTATAAAATGCAAGAGAGATTATCAATAGAACTCAGGTTGAAGCAACTACAAGCTCTGTGTAGGGGAGCCGGTAGCAGTGGTATCATGAGGTGGTCTAGCTCAGCGGGAGACTGAGTAGCCGGCATAACATAATCAACCTGTAGCCTATGGGTCTCTCCAGCAATATATGGAATAATAAGGGAATGCTAAATAACCAGCTAAGTGATATGCAAGATAAGAGCAGCACTAGAACTCAGGCTAAAGCCACTACAAGCTCTATGTCGGGGAGCCAGTAGCAGCGGTAATAATGAGTAATGGGCCAAGCTCGGGCTTCAGAGTCTTGGGCCTCACAATAATAGGGGTGTATATATATGATCAGCCTATAGTCTGTGTGTCTCTCCCCACCCAATGTAACCACGTATATCATGACCACAATGTCTCATGTCCATGTCAGCGGGATCATAACTAATGCACAAGTCATAATGTATCTAAGAATATAGTATCTCTGTCAAGTCCTGCATCCTATACAGGATTACCACGAATATCTCGGAAAGATCCTGTCTCATGAACAGTGTCAAGTGTCCTGGGTCAAAGTGTACTTGGTAAGACAAGTACGAGAAGATAAAGTGTCACGAATACCCATCTCTAGATGACAATACACAACACCGCGTACGATGTTGGCACCCGACTGATAATCGGACGCTAAGTATGTCACACGGTCCTAGGTTAAGCATGCACAGCAATATAAATATAAGTCAAGAAAATAAATAATAATACTGCAGAGTTTGGCAAGGTACACTTGCCTGATGATTGAATACCAACAACTGTCCCTGTATCAGTGGATCCGGTAGGTGCTACTCCAAAAGCTGTAATAAACATCACCAACAGTCTCAGAAGGTATCAAACTGCTAGAAATGTCTGTCCTTACGTCTAATTTGGATACAGGGGCAAAAAGGTCATTTTGGGCCAAAGAGGGGTCCACATGTGGGCCACTTTGCACCGAAAAATGTGTCAGGGTCAAAGGTCTCCAAATTCCTCAAACTCAGTGTCTACACGTCAGGAATGATGATACGAACCCAACGGAACTTTCAGAATTGGATTCTGATGAGCCGATCACAAAATCGCCCGTCAAGTGGAGCCTGTGGGCCCACGATACGCAATTTTATCAACTTTCTCAGAATTGGACCAAACTTGGGTCACAGGACCAGCGTATCGCTATGAGTCCGATGGCGTAAGTTTCGTCTCGATCTGATGTGTGTACACAAAGTTACAGCTTGTTACAGAAAGGTCGGATACGGGGTGTCGTCGGCGGATACGCGTTGATTCCGGGGTGCACGCACCTCCAAATCGACTTCTGCGAAATCCCACACGACCGTATCAACGACGCGCACTTGTCTGTGAAGACCACACGCGACCAAGTCGTCCCGTTTGGCGGAGCGCACTCAGTTCCGGGGTAAAATGGGGTATTATTTTTCCTGTTTTTGGATCACGGTGTACGATCACCACAGGACGCGATGCACCGAGCGAGTTGCACGGGCACCGAGAGGGTTATACAGTCTATGCATAGCAACTGACGAAAACTAAAACGGAGTTACGAGGTGGAAGAAAACGGTACCTGAATAGGGCTCCGTGAGCGCTGAATTTCACGTGTCCGAAGGTCACTTCGCGTCCTGGTCGTGTCCTGGTTCTGCTGCTTGTGTCCGATTGAGATCTCTCGTGTCCGCTGAGACACTGTGTCGAGTCTAGAGTTCTGACTCGGACCCGCGGGGCAACTCGAGAGCAGCGTTGGCTTCGGGTCGATGAGGGGAGGACGGGGCAGCGGGATCGTCGGTTCGGCTTGGTTGAGGGCAGCGAGTCGTCGAACTCGCTCGGGAGGGGAGACGCGGCGGATGAGTCCGGCAGCGACGACGTCGACCAAAGTAAGGTGCTGCAGAGGAAGTCGAACTGACTCGACGGCGTGACTGTTCGAGGCGTGCGTCGAGGGTTGACGCGGGCGGGGAAAGCTGTTCGTGTAGAGGGAGATCGGGGTTGGGCGCGGCTGTGTCGATGCTGGACACGGCGGATAGGAAGTCGCTGTGAAGATGACGGCTACGGCTAGGGCTTCGGTCTGGCACGAACGCCAAGGAAAAGAATTTATACTGCTACAGTCCTCCCGGCGACCTAGGGCTTCATGCGGGTTTGGGTTGGGTTGGCCCGGGAGACCCGATCCAATAAGCTGAGTTTGGGTTTTAAAAGATCTAGTAGTCTTTAAGGCTTAAAATGCTACTCCGGAGTCCAAATAATTCACCGAAAAATACCACATACCCGGTTTTCCTTGCTACACAATAAAATCTTATTTCCATATTATTTTAACACCATTAACTATATTTAAGATTACTTAACTCCTTATTACCTTGTTTCTTCCTCCAGAAAACACCAAAAACTCGAGAAAAATTTATTAAAATTTATTCTGAAAATTAGGGTGTTTACAATGTCCCCTGAGGACCTGGATCCGGATTATGTCCCCAGGATTAGCAGATGAGATCTATCCCGAGGTTTACGGAGCAGGAGCATTATCAGGAGCAGGCACTGGAGCAGTACCCGATCCAATAGACGAGTGATCACCGAGGGTATCTTCGGAGTATATACTGTTCCATACTCAGTTTTTGTTGTGGTTATCTTTATTCTTGTATCTTGACAGATGTATCAGACTCATTATCGGGTTATTTTCCGAGTTTATATTTTATTGAGATTGATCTTGCTTTATGATTCTGATATTGTTGTATTCATTCCTGTGGATGAGATTAGTATATTTAGACCATTATTGTTGTATTACAGCTTAAGTATGCCTCGATGGATCTATTAAATTGGGTTTGTCCATCGGCGTGTGCTGCTGGCCATTGCCACGTGTCTAGTCCCTCGATATTTTGGGACTGGGGCGTGCAAGTTCAGACTTTGTAAAGTGTACTCATAGCTGAGATAGGGGTATGCCAGTGCACGGGTTGCACTGTCAGTTGTTGCAGTCGTTATAATTAGAGTTAGTTAGTAGAGCACCAGTTCTGGTGTGTTAAGTATTGGTAGATCTCTAGTATCAGATAGCTAGAGATGTTAGACTCACTGTATATATTAGTATCAGTCCTTCTCTATAAGGTGTCAGTTAATAGTGTTAGTGAATGAGTTATAGTAAGTAGTAGCAGGTAGATCTCATATGAGTAGCACATCATTAAGGTTAGTTAGTATCATGATAGCAGGGATGTGGCAGTCAGTTAGCATCATGTTAGTAGTATTAATTTTAGTAGTATAAGTTAGTGTCAGTAGTTGATTAAACAATGGGAGTAGAATACCTGTTAACCTCAGGTAATGGGTAGTATCAGTCTTATATCAAATAGTGAATATGAGTAAGGTTGAGCTAAGTTATTATAAGTTGCTATCATTATTATTTAGTAATAGTAACTTAGTATATGTTAGTTAATGGTTACTAGTAGTTCTCAGTTGTATTGGGGTAAGTTAGCTGGATATAGCTGTCAGTATGAATTTTATAGAGTTAATTAGTGTGTAATTAATTAGTTAGTAAGTATTATTATGTTATTAGTTAGCATTAAATTGGTTACTATATTAAAGTATTAGCAGTATAGCCAGTATAGTTTAGTTTTAACTAGTAAACCTTAGTTTGAACCTTGAATAGACTTCAAAGAATATTAGAGCATCATTTAACTCTTTTTTCTCATTTACACCTATTAACTTAATATTTTCTAAATAGGATTGTGTGACACTAGCTTGGACATCGAGATACACTCATTTCTCAGGACCAGAGGCGAGTACATCTCTCTTCTAGTTTTTATTTCATAATAGTGTATATATCGTATATTCTAGAACTGTATATTTTATTCCGACGTAGTGGTTACACGGACTGGTACTATATGGATATTGTCAGAAGATGTTATCCCTTACCATGTTCAGCCGGTACTCCCTTCACATGTATTTCATCGTGTGTATCGGGTATTATTTTTAGTGTACTTCGTGTTCACATACTGCTCGTGTTTAGTGTGCCCATATTCGTGTTCGTAACGTATCATGATTAGATCCATTGGTATTGGTTGGGGATGGGGGAGTAGGAATTGCTTATGTGATCAAACCTAAGTGTATTCGTGTACATGTCAATTACATATCACACGTGTAATCGAGTTACCATATTGTATTCGTGTTTAACCCAAACCGATCACATAATAAACTTGTATTCCATGGCACATTAGCTAGTTTTATCTATTTTCTTTTATTTGCAGTTATTCTTTTGCCTGTTCTTTATTCCAGTACATTACCTGTTTACTTTAGTTCACTCTATTTTTTATGATTAGTTATCCTGTATTCTTTTTTATTATCTATTATATATACTCGATTATATATTTGGAACTATTTTCAGAGGTATGTACTTCGCTCCAATCTTGACTGGATATATTTTTCAGATGATTGTCTTGTGGACGAGTGTCCCACCTTCTATTGGCCGCAGGACAACATACCATTAGAGGATACTCATTTAGAGAAGGAGGACCTAGTACCAGAGGCTGAGGAGACTTAGACTTATTGTTTAGACTTGTATTAAACTTTATTGAGGTTATTGGCATGTATATATATTATTTTTTTGTGGATGTATTGTGACTCTTTTCCTTCGTTATTCCATATCGTACTTTATCTTCCTTAGTTTTCTACGTGATTGAGTATTGTTAACCAGTATCATATTCCATGTTGTTCCTTCGTTGGGAGTTGAGATAATATTAACAGGTACTATATATATATTATACGAGATGTGTCACTACCATATTTTTCTAGAAAGGGTATTTTGGTAATTTTATATTTAATTAAATATTGTGCATATTGTATAATTATTTATTGTATTAGTTAATTATTGTTAGATGTTAATTTAGTGATTTAGACTTGTGTTAGTGGACCTAACTAGTTTAGCTTAGACTCATGGACCAACATGTATTAATTGTTAGAATTGAGCCCAACTAGAAAGCCCATTGATTAGGAGGATGATTAATTTAATTAAACCATTAGACTAGAACCTTTCCTCCTTAATTATTTTTTTATGAGATGCCCCAAGGGATATAATGGACATAATATAGTAGCTTGAGGAAGGGGCAAGGGGGGCTGGCCTACATAAAGAGGGGGAAAAGTTTCTCTCTCCTCTTTTTATTTCAAATCTAGATCTAGAATTTACCTCAACCAATCCTTCATTCCACATTAGTTTCCTACCAAATTTTATCATAATTCCTTCCCAAATCACCATTGGAGGCTTGTGGAGCAAGGATCTAGAAGAAAGCAAAAATCTATAAAGAGGAGCAAGGATCTATAAGTTGGAGGCCAATTTTATCACATTTGGAGGTTACATTGAGAATCCATCTCCCAATAGGTACAATTCAATTTTTTCCCTTCAATTAGGTTCTAAATATGATATTTAACCATAAAAAATCAACCCATATGCATATGCTACCCATAGGATTTGGAATTGAGTTCATAGGAGGCCTATTGAGAAAGTTATGGTACTTTTTGTATCAATTTTGGTGGAATTCCGAGATTGACACTTATTGTGTTTGTCAATTGGTCCTATAGATCAATTTGACATATGTTTGTGGCTAGTGTCGTGTCCACAATTGGGTATGTGTAGGTCATATCCTAATATTTTGGTGATACGTGCTGATTTGGTGGTTTTCCCTCTGACACGGGGGTTTGTGCATGTCATATTTTGATATGGACACGTAGATATGTGTTTAATTATTTGTATTGTTCATATATAGTATATTAGACTAGCTCGTGTCCTTCAGGGTATATTTGGTTGTGCGATGGACTCGTGTTGCAAGCGTATCATAGATCTAGTGTAATACGGGTGTGGTGCACTCCACATGTTTGTTACATTTAATTTCTAGATTCAATTCTTATTGTTCTTAGCCATTTATATTATAAGAATTCATATGTATATGTATATGTATAAGTATATGTAATTATATGATACCATATAGTTATGTATGTATATAGCTATGTGATAGTGTATATATATGTTATGTATGAGGGAGAGTTATATATTTACCTATGTGTATGTGTGTATCTAAATGCATTATGTAAGTGTGTTGATACCCCTATATATATGTATATTTGTTGAGTATATATATATATATATATATAGGTGTGTAGTAATGTGTATATATATGGGTGTGTAGTTATGTGTATATATATATATAGGTTTATAGTTGTGTGTGCAAGGGGGAGAGGGCTCGACAGGAAGCATAGCAGCAACAATTTCTGCTATGGCAGCAGCAGCAGCAGCAGGAAGGGCAGCAGCAGCAGCAGCATGAAGAGCAGCAGCCGCAGCAACATGAAGATACAACAACAACAGCAGGTAAATGAAGATGCAGCAGCAGGTAAGGAGCAGCAACAATCACATGAAGGGCAGCAGCAGCAATATAAAGGTGCAGCAGCAACAGCCGGTAAAGGAGCAGCAGCAGCAGCAGCATGAAGGTCAGCACCAACAGCTAGTTAAGGTATGGTTTAGTTAGTTATTTGTTAGTATAGCTAGTTGATAGCTAGCTAATTTGGTAGTAGTTAGATATATATATATTAGTGATACTACTATTATTAAGTATGTATTGATATCTCTAATAGTGTTATGTAGATGTTTGTATACATGTATATAAGTATATTTATAGTAGTTAGCTAGTAGTTATGTATACATATAGTTAGTAGTTAGATACGATACTTGTATTATTATTGTATCTTTAGTTAGTTATACATAGGCATATGTTAGTATATAGTATATGTATCTAAGTATTAGTATATTATATATTTTAGTAGTTAGTTGACTAGCATATGGTTAATATTGGGTATTAGCTACATGAAGGAGGATTTGACATTACCTTGAGATACCAAGGTAAATATCAAGGTATTGGCCGATACTCAAGGTATTGGATTTGAGTATCAAGATGGAAATTTAGTGGTACGATACCGCATTGGTTCAAAGCTGTAAACCCCCTCACCCAAAATTAGGTCTACTTGGCTTAGAAAGAGAAACTCGGGCTAGTTTGAACCCAAATAGAAATAGAACACGGTATTTATTTAATTTTGTAATATTTAAATCACTTAGAGCACCTTACCGTTGCTTCAATAATTGGAGCACTACACTAGCCATTGCCTTCCTATAAATTTCACACTGTTGCCCTAGACATGACCGCCTTCTATGCTGACCTCGGTGTAACTTATAATTATGCTCGCTTGTGCTACATTTTAGTCGCACAACATTCATCGCAGACGTTATTATTTAATTCTAAATAAAATAAACTTTGTACCCTTATGCGTTCTAATCAAAATTGGAGACACAACCTTGACCCATTTCGTGCAACCCAAATTATGATAATATTCTACTCTGAGCCCTCTACGTCCATGATACTTGTGTCCCACCTAATTTTATCCCCATGTACTTCTAATTAATTCTAGAACACATTGCACATTAATTTTAATTAATTTAATCTAATTTTCATCTTTGTGCAATTTTCCCAATTGTTGGGCATTTTTATGCAAAAATGCATTAAGGTGTCCACACCATTGGATAATACATGAAGAAACCCATTTTTTTTTTCTTTATATGAATTTTTCTATAATTTTTGGAATGTGCAACGCGTAACATCGCCCCTCATTTAAACCTAGCCTTGTATTTTAAACAATGTAATTAATAGCCCTCCAAACATCCCCATGTGAGGCTAAGGACCAACCCCAAGAGATGTTGACCAAGCCTACCTACCTAGGTCAAACCCAAACCCAAAGCCCACATGTATTTATACAACTTTTTCTCGTTTTTTTATTTACACCAAACCCAACCCCAACCCTAACAGCCATCTACTATGCATCTTCTTCAACCTCACCCCCTTCTTCCCTGACGGCCCTCGCCGGAACCGCCAGCCTCCGCCCGAGTCACCGTCTCAGCCGACTGCACCAGAGCACCGACCACCACCATGCTCCCCACCTCCGGTCGACTGAACACCCACCGCAGCAGAACTTCCCGGCCGTTCTCGAGCAGCTGAACCCGCCTGTCCCGACCTCGACACCGCCTCACTCTGGCACGACTCCTCCGCCGGTGCCCGGAACAACCTCTCCATCAACCCGACATCCCTCTTCCACCGTTCTCTATCCTGCACCGACCATCTCCTCCCTGTACACGTTCAGCCGAGCCCGCCTCACCGGACTCCTTCTTCTCCTCTGTCCCGACATCACGACAGCCCACATCACTATTACCACCGATCATCTCCCGTCGTCCCCGAGTTCCCCGACTCTACCACACGCCACCGCCTGCACTTCCTCTCCTCGACTTTACCTTCCTCCTCCTTTTCTCCGGCCTTCCCTCTCCCTTTTCGACATCACAAACCACCACCACTACCGTCTCCGTTCCCCTCCGCCTGAACCGAGACACCACGACCACACCACCACTCTACACCAACACCACCTGCATCGACCAGCACCACCCGACTCCTCCCATCTCCTCCTTCCCCAGCAGCAGCCTCCCACCTTCGGTGATCTCCCCGGCCATCCCCGACAGTGCAGCACAGTCTCCTTTTCCCTGAGCACCTCCTCCCTGGCCGGAGTACAGTCATCACCACCATTAATCTAATAAACCACCATCATCATCCCATTATAATCACCATTACCTTAACCTTCATCAACATCATAACCATCATCCACATCGTCATCCTCATCATAACCATCATCCACATCATCACCATCATCCACATTATCATCCTCGTCATCACCATCATCTACATCATCATCCTCGTCATTACCATCATCCACATCATCATCATAGTCATCACCATCATCCCAATCATCATCCTCGTCATCACCATCATCCACATTATCATCCTCGTCATCACCATCATCCCCATCATCATCCACATCACCACCATTATTATAATTTCCATCATTATTCTATCATCATCACCATTGTAATCATCGTCACCATTGTAATCCCCATCATCAACATAACCATCATCATTGACCTAATTATCACCCTAAACACCATAACCTAATCATCTCATCATCATTACTATCAGCGTATCATCGTGGACCCGTCACCCTCGCCGAAGATAACCCGCAGCAGTCACCCCGATTTACGTGCCTGTACACGCTGACCCTGAGGATATTGGATTTTTCTATACGACTTCCGGAGAAGGATATTGGGACTACATAGCTTCTTGCCAGGCAAGTATTGTTTACAGTACTTTGCATGCTATTTATATTTCTGTATATTCATTGCATGTGTAGTTTCATTCAGTTATATTCAAAAAATTTATAGTTTCGTTCAGTCATTACTATATATTAGATATGTTGACACACACTTGACACCTAGTATCATGAGAGGACAATCATTAGGCGTATGGGCTTTAACCACTCTAGTAAACCGTAGTATCTAGTTCGCACTACGGGAGTGTATTACGCTGGTCGCTACCCCCGCGGTATGTCGATTTTTGATGTCCCCTGACGTGTGTGTGAGTTGTGAGATTTAGATCGAGTAGCCTACCCTTGCCCATACGTCGAAAAGTTCTCCTCATTTGCATTTATATAGATTGTCTTGTACAGCGTACTTATATATTTTTAAACATTATGCATGTTCACTGTATTCAATTGGCTTGCTTCTATGTATCTTGTTATGTCCCACTGAGGACCTGGTCCCTTGCCAGGTATAGACGACCATGAGTATCCGCAGGAGTACGGACCCGAACCTGATGCTTTACTTTCTACCGAGGAGACCTTACCCACTGAGCATCATTGATTACCTCTAGCGCTAGATCTTTTAGCTGACACTTATATCATCAAGTTATTTTATATTGGTGATTTTACTCTTCTCTCTCATTTTAGTTTTGTTTTAGTCATTAGTAGTGGATTTATCTCCACCCGACTATCATTGTTGGATTATTCAGACTCTTTATTCTAGTATAGTTATTTCCTTTCTATTACTTGTTGTGTGGATGAGATTAGTATTTCTATGACTTGTGATAGTATATATACCACATGTGAGTTTTATTCATATTACAGCGTACGTGTGTATTATGGTATCCATATATTGGAGTTTCTATATACACACGGCTGGCATGCTTACGTGTTCCTAGTCCTTCGTATTTTGGGACTGGGGAATGACATGTTTTTGTGGTGGCCCATACAGGTCGAGAGCATATTGTCTCGGTTACGTTACTGTACCGAGCAAGCCTGCAATTAGGATTAGAGTATAGGATCTCATCCACAATTGACTATGACTCATCTTTCTTCCAATCTGTTCTATCTAAATAATCGCATCCTGCTTGATTCTTGTGCTTCCTTAATAGTCCCTTGAGTATAGCCTTCCCCTAAGAATAATAATTAGGGTAATATTCCTACCAAGAATTGACACACCACTAAGTTTAGAATATCTAGTGAACCCTAGCATTCCTTATCTATAGATTGGTTTACCATTACCCCTTGAGGTATTTATGAAGTCTTGAGAGTAGTATAGATACTACTAGAGTTAATTAGAAATTTAACCATATTGTTTGACCCTAGTATTGAGGGACCACTAGAAATCCAAGGTTGAATATTATGACCAAACCTAACTTTTATAGTGAGATAGTATTATAGAACTATACATTTAGATCCTTGTCTTGATGTTAGCAGACAGTACCCTAGGAAGCCAAGAGGAATAAAATTACACTTTCCTAGATCATACCTCAAACACAGAGATTAGCAAACCATTTTCCCCTTAGACAACCATGATATTATCTAGAGTCTTTCTATTTAAATTCAAATCTTGTTCATCTGAAAATCTAGCGCTCGTTATTTGAGCGACGACTAATTATGTTCTTCTTTTCTTTCAACTCGTGCCACCTAACCCTTCCATTCTTAATATTAACCCTTTTGTTCTATGAGCACTATGATTAAGACTTAAGATGACCATTACCTTTATAATGCAATATGATACCCTAATAAGTACCAAGACCCTTTCTCGTAAACCTTAACAGGAGTTTCTACTGTATCCTTAAGGCGGTACAATATTACTTAATTCTTTTAAGTTGGATAATATGCCTCACAACATGGTATCACATAGTCCTATTGACCCATTGATGAAGTATAATGGAATGACACAACTATAGACTTGCATAAGAAGATATTATTTATTCAGACAGTAGGCCTATACCCCTATTTGGTCGACTAACAACTTAGACAAGGAGTTAGTATAACAACTGTAGAGACTGTAGAGTCTTACCTTCTTGTGAACTTGAATTATTTTGTACCTTCTTTCATCATAATCCAGCGTATTTATATTTTCTGTACCACCTTGACTTATGCCGCTATTATAGCCTAGTTTTGCAAGCTTATTCTTTTATCGAGCTTGTTCATGATATATGTATTATTGGGTATACACATTAATACATTTCAGAATCAGTGTATTATGGTCTGATCAACCATAGTGCGCTTGGTTCGCCCCTCGCATAACTACTTGTGTGGATTGAGATAACATTGACTTAGCTTCTTAGACAAATGTACTTGCCATCTAGACATGTTTGAGCGTATCGTATTGGTTACATACTGTACTGATACGAGCATACAAATAAGAATTACCAAATAAGATTTTAATCCATAACTTCCTTGATAATTCCTATTTGAACTCTTTAAATGCCTTAACCTCCATACTTCCATTCTATTACCTCCCCTTGAACTCTTTACTATTGTTTTCCGTCTTTCTTTATTTCGGAAAGACGAAACCTCGTGCTTAATATAAGTTGATACACTGATAGTACTAGATATACCCTATAGGCTAATCACCTGACTTGGTGACTCTCTTTTATAATTGATTAAGGATATATCATAGGTAATAAGTTTGGAGTTAAAACTTTGAGGATTGAATAACATGATTAAATAATTTGAGAAATAGTTTTCCTAAATGTATAGCCTTAGGTGATAGATGGATAAATTCTAAGTTGGGTAGAAACCGCATTTGTTAAAACTTGAGATGAATTCTTTAGATTGTAATCAAGTGAGATTAGATAGAGAGAAACCATGACTTATTTTAATTTTGAGGACGAAATTATCTTAAGTTGGGTAGATTATAAACCCCCTCACCCAAAATTAGGTCTACTTGGCTTAGAAAGATAAACTAGGGCTAGTTTGAACCCAAATAGAAATAGAACACGGTATTTATTTAATTTTATAATATTTAAATCACTTAGCGTACCTTACCGTTGCTTCGATAATTGGAGCACTATACTAGCCATTGCCTCTATAAATTTTACACTCTTGCCCTAGACATGACCGCCTTCTATGCTGACCTTGGTGTAACTTATAATTATACTCTCTTATGCTACATTTTAGCCGCACAACATTCGTCGCAGACGTTATTATTTAATTCTAAATAAAATCAACTTTGTACCCTTGTGTGTTCCAATCGAAATTGGAGACACAATCTTGACCCGTTTTGTGCAACCCAAATTATGATAATATTCTACTCTGAGCCCTCTACGTCCATGACACTTATGTCCCACATAATTTTATCTCCATATGCTTCTAATTAATTCCAAAACACCTTGCGCATTAATTTTAATTAATTTAATCTAATTTCTATCTTTGTGCAATTTTCCTAATTATTGGGCATTTTTATGCAAAAATGCATTAAGGTGTCCACACCATTGGACAATACATGAAGAAACCCATTTTTTTTCTTTCATATAAATTTTCTCATAATTTTTGGAATGTGCAACGCGCAACATCGCCCCTCATTTAAACTAGACTTACATTTTAAACAATGTAATTTATAGCCCTCCAAACATCCCCATGTGAGGCTAAGGCCCAACCCCAAGAGATGTTGACCAAGCCCACCTACCTAGGTCAAACCCAAACCAAAACCCAAAGCCCACATATATTTATACAACTTTTTCTCTTTTTTTATTCATTCACCAAACCCAACCCCAACCCTAGCTGACATCTACTATGCATCTTCTTCAACCTCAGCCCCTTCTTCCCTAACGGCCCTCGCTGGAACCGCCAGCCTCCGCCCGAGTCACCGCCTCACCCGACTATACCGGAGCACCGACCACCACCATGCTTCCTACCTCCGGTCGACTGAACACCCACCGCAGCAGAACTTCCTGGCTGTTCCCGAGCAGCTGAAACCGCCTGTCCTGACCTCGACACCGCCTCACTCCGGCCCGACTCCTCCATCGGAGCCCGAAACAACCTCTCCATCAACCCGACATCCCTCTCCCACCGTTCTCCATCCTGCACCGACCATCTCCTCCATGTACACATTCAGCCGAGCCTGCCTCACCGAACTCCTTCCTCTCCTCCGTCCCTGACATCACGACAGCCCACATCACCATTACCACAGATCATCTCCCATCGTCCTCGAGTTCCCCGACTCCACCATACGCCACCGCCTGCACTTCCTCCCCTCGACTTCACCTTTCTCCTCCTCTTCTCCGGCCTGCCCTCTCCCTCGTCGATATCATAAACCACCACCACCACCATCTTTGTTCCCCTCTACCTGAACCGAGACATGACAACCACACTACCACTCTACACCAATACCACCAGCACCACTTGCATCGACCAGCACCACCCGACTCCTCCCATCTTCTCCTTCCCCAGCAGCAGCCTCCCACCTCTGGTGATCTCCCCGGCCATCCCCGATTGTGCAGCACAGTCTCATTTTCCCTGAGTACCTCCTCCCTGGCCGGAGTAAAGTCATCACCAGCATTAATCTAATAAACCACAATCATCATCCCATTATAATCACCATTACCTTAACCTTCATCAATATCATAACCATCATCTACATCATCATCCTTATCATAACCATCATCCACATCATCATCCTCGTCATCACCATCATCCACATCAATATCCTCGTTATTACCATCATCCACATCATCATCCTCGTCATCACCATCATCCACATCATCATCCTCGTCATCACCATCATCCACATCATCATCCTCATTGTCACCATCATCCCAATCATCATCCTCATCATTACCATCATCCACATCATCATCCTCGTTATCACCATCATCATCCTCGTCATCACCATCATCCCCATCATCATCCACATCACCACTATTATCATAATTTCTATCATTATTCTATTATCATTACCATTATAATCCCCATCATCAACATAACCATCATCATTGACCTAATCATTACCCTAAACACCATAACCTAATCATCTCATCATTATTACTATCAGCGTTATCATCGTGGACCCGTTACCCTTGCCGAAGATAACCCGCAGCAGTCACCCCTATTCCCGTGCCTGTGTACGCTGACCCCGAGGATATTGGATTTTTCTACGCGACTTCCGGAGAAGGATATTGGGACTACATAGCTTCTTGCCAGGCAAGTATACCTTGCCAAATTATTTACAGTACTTTGCATGCTATTTATATTTCTGTATATTCATTGGATGTGTAGTTTCGTTCAGTTATATTAATTGCATGTGTAGTTTCGTTCAGTTATTACTATATATTAGATATGTTGACACACACTTGACACCTATTATCATGAGAGAACAATCATTAGGTATATGGGCTTTAACCACTCTGGTAAACCGTAGTATCTAGCTCGCACTACGGGAGTGTGTCGTGCTGGTCGCTACCCCCGCGATATGTCGATTTCTAGAGTCTCGCTGGTCGTTACCCCCGCGGTATGTCAATTTTTGATGTCCCCTGACGTGTGTGTGAGTTATGAGATTTAGATCGAGTAGCCTACCCTTGCCCATATGTCAAAAAGTTGTCCTCATTTACATTCATATAGATTATCTTGTACAGCGTACTTATATATTTTTAAACATTATGCATGTTCACTGTATTCAATTGGCTTGCTTCTATGTATCTTATTATGTCCCTTTGAGGACCTGGTCCCTTGCCAGGTATAGAAGACCATGAGTATCCGCAGGAGTACGGACCCGGACCTGACGCTTTACTTTCTACCGAGGAGACCTTACCCACTGAGCATCATTGATTACCTCTAGCGTTAGATCTTTTAGCTGACACTTATATCATCACCTTATTTTATATTGGTGATTTTACTATCATTGTTGGATTATTCAGACTCTTTATTCTAGTATAGTTATTTCCTTTTTGTTACTTGTTGTGTGGATGAGATTAGTATTTCTGTGACTTGTGATAGTATATATACCACATGTGAGTTTTATTCATATTACAGCGTACGTGTGTATTATGTTGTCCATATATTGGAGTTGCCATATACATACGGCTGGCATGCTTACGTGTTCCTAGTCCTTCGTATTTTAGGACTGGGGCATGACAAAAGCCAAGGTATCCACTTAGCATTTAAAAGTTGGATTAGTACATATTATTGAATGAATATGCATATATGATATTTCATCTCTTGTTTGCGTATCCTGAGATACGATATCTTAGTACCTTAGATTTAACAAGTATAGCTTAGTTTCTTAGTGTATGAACCCAATATCATAGAAATAGACTCATATAACCTAGAAGTAGGTAGTTTGACCAAGTTTGACCCATTTGACTTAGAGTTGACCTAGTTTGACTGTTTTGACTTAAAAATTGCTCTTTGACCTAGATGTTGACTAGCTTAACTCATTTTTATTCTGAAACCTTGTATTGATATTTTATTCCCTATCTAGGTCTTCGAGGCACTGTATCGGACATCTATAAGACTATTTACCGGACTTCAAGCGAGTACATTATCTGATAGTTTCTCATTTATGATATCCTCTATGTTCATTGTATCTAGTGTAGATATCCATGATTTTTTGATACGATAGTTACACGAATTGGTATATCCGGATCTCATCATAAGATATTATTCCTTGGTATATATTATATCTTGTGCAAGCCTTATTTTATTATTCTTCTTGTACATGTACAGATACTGATTCTCGGGGAGACTAGCTATCTTCTTAGAGAATCCGTGCCATAGCGTACTATGGTTGGATCCACTATACTAGTCGGGGTTGGAGAGTATGTAGTGTAGATATGTGATTATACCCTCCTTGTATCAAGTCTTATTCTTGAATAGTATTAATCATACACTACACGTATGATTAGCCAGGCTATAAATCTTGTATCAAGTTCCCAAGCCAATCACATGTTAAAGCTAGTACTCAAACACTTAGTCATTAGTATTCTTGTTCATTGTCATATTGTTCATTCTTGTATTTACTAAGAGTATTTCCTTATTGTATACCTTTTGTATCTATTGTTGCATCTTGTATATTCACATCTATTTACTGTTATATAGTTTATATTATTGATTAGAACTGCTGTTAGAGATATACTCTGCTCCTTTCCTGACTGGATATATTTTTCCCAGATAAAACTGAGGAGTGGTACCCTACACATTACGGGCCTCAGGATGTTATGGGCTTAGAGTCAGAGACTTTGGCTCAGGAGGGACTCATCCCGACTGAGACAGATGACCCGGGACTTGTAGCTTCTTAGTATTCTTTTGTACTGGATTTGTCTCCAGTATTTTGTTTAGTATTTCTTCAGACTCATTGATGTTATTATTTGACTCATGAGTTGTATGTGACTATTCTATTCTTTATCATATTCGTGCTCATTTCCATCTTAGATCTGTGATTGAGTATATTGATATTGTTTGTGGCTTATTATATTGTTAGATAGATTATCCTAATAGCGTTTTACCACCGATTCTGCGGTGTAGGTTGGGCGTTATTCCCGACTTGTACCCTTACACCAGGTGCGGGTTGTGACACATTTTTAGTGGTGGCCTATGCAGGTCTTTGAGGTTGCAATTAGTGCGATTCGTAGTGGTGCTCTGAATTGAGTGCTATTACGAGGCTATTTCAGGATATAGGATATAGGCTATAGGCTGAGAATACTCGATCATATCTAAGAAAATTCTTTTGATTCATTCAACTATTCTTCTTTGATATTGATACTTGATCTTTTAACTGTCCTTCCTTGAGTGTCTTACATCATGTGCCTTATTGATTATTTCTTTCGCTTTGTCTTAGGATGCCGCCTAAGACTCGATCGCAGCAGGGCAGAGCAGCTTCTGAGAGGTCTACGATGCCCCGAGGGCCTGTACCAGTCACTTCGCTGGTGATTGGAGTGTGTCAGCCCCCTGATTTTTCAATTTTTTTTTACTTTTTCTCACAATTTTTTGTAATTTTTGGAAATTAAAACCAAGGTATTTTGTGATTAAAGGATTTTTAAATGATATTATTTAATATTAAAATATTATGAAAATAATATTTTTGGGTGTAAAATGGAAAATTGGACATAGGGTAATTTTCTGTAAATTTATTGGACTCCAAAAACATGTTTAAAACCCTAAAAATTTTATTTTTAATTAAACCCAAACAAACCGAGTTGAACCGGGCTCAAACCGGTTTGAACCGGGCTGAACCCGGTCCAACCGAGCCGGACTGCCCCTAGACCCTAACGGGTCGGATCCTGCCTACCCGACCCGACCCAAACCCTACCCGACCCGGACCCGAAACCCTAATCCTAAACCTAGCCGGATTTACTGTTCCGGCCCTATTTATTGCCTCGAAGTCCGCGCTGCCACCACCGCAAACTCTCTCTCTCATCTCTCCACCGCCCGCAGCTCCGCCCCGGTCGTCTGAACCCTGTCTGAACCCTAACCACGCCACCCCCTTCCCCTCGACTTCCTCCTCCTCTAGTCTTCCTCCCCCGGCCCGCTCTCCCCTCCTCGACGACCAGAACCCCTCTCCTTCCTCCGCCCTAGCCCCGGCTGTCCTCACCTCACCCCGAGCCCCCGCTGCGACCACCATCACCGTCTCCTTATCGTTCTCCACCCCGTCATCTCCTCCTCTCCACCCCCTGCCATTCCCGGCCAACCCATCACGACCACCATCACCGTCTCCAGTCATCCCCTGGCCCCAGCTCCTCCATCTTGACCCCGACGAGCACCACCATCACCACCTCTCCCCAAAGCTCTCGACCCCGACGAGCTCCACCACCCTGAACTCGTACCACCCTCAGCGACACTGTAGGTCGACCGCCCTCTCCCAGCTCGGCCACGACCTGCTGCCCTAGCCTAGGACATGGCCAACCCGGACACAGCAGCATCCCCGTGACCCGGACATGACAGATTCGAACCAGGACACGAAACAGTAACCCGGATACGAGAAATTCTCGTTCCACGGAGCCCTGTTCAGGTAACCCGTTATCTCTTCTCGTTGTTCTATTTTCTGTTTCGTCAGTTTTGTCGCGTAGGCTGTGTAACCCTCTCGATGCCCGTACAACCTGTTCGGTACGTCGCATCCTGTGGTGATCGTAAACCGCGATCAAAAACAGGAAAACCAACGCCCTTTTTCACCCCAGAACTGAGTGCGCCCCGCCAAACGGGACGACTTGGTCGCGCGCGGTCTTCGCCGAAACGTGTGCGCCGTTGATACGGACGTGCAGGATTTTGCAGAAATTGATTTGGAAGTGCGTGCACACCAAAATCAACGCGTATCCGTCGACAACGCCCCATATCTGCCTGTTTTGGAACATGTCGTAACTTTGTGTACATACGTCGGATCGAAACGAAACTTGTGCCATCGGACTCGTAGCAATACGCTGGTCCTGTGACCCAAGTTTGGTTCGATTCTGAGAACGTTGACAAAATCGGGTATCGTGGGCCCCGCAGCTCCACTTGACGGGCGATTTTGTGATCGGCTCATCGGAATCCAATTTTGGAAGTTTCGTTGGGTTCATATCATCGTTCCTGACTTGTTGACACTAAGTTTAAGGAATTTGGAGACCTTTGACCCTGACACGTTTTTCGGTGTAAAGTGGCCCGCATGTGGACCCCGCTTTGACCAGAAACTGTTATTTTTGCCCCTGTGTCCAAATTGGACTTAAGGACAGGCGTTTCTAGCTATTTGATATTTTTTGAGACTGTTGGTGATATTTATTATAGCTTTTGGAGGAGTACCTGCAGGATCCACTGATACAGGGACAACTGTTGGTATTCAAACCCCAGGCAAGTGTATCTTGCCAAAACTTGCAATCTTGTTACATATTTTCCTTGATTCATTTATATTGTTGTGCATGCTTGACCTAGGACCGTGTGACTTACTTAGCGTCCAATTATTAGTCGGGTGCCAACACTGTACGCAGAGTTGTGTAACGTCACCTAGAGATGAACATTCGTGACCCTTTACATTCTCGTACTCGTCTTATCAAGTTCACCATAACCCAGGACACTTGACACTATTTATGAGACAAAATCTTCCTGAGTTATTCATGGTGATTCTGTATAGGATACAGGTTTTATGACATAGATATTATATTCATAGATATTATATGACTAGTTGCATTAGCTATGATCTTGCGTGACATGTACATGAGACGTTGTGGACATAAGACGTGTGGTTACATTGGGTGGGGAGAGACACATAGGCTACAGGCTGTTTTATATATCTATCTACTACTATTGTGAGGCCGTAGACCCTCCAGCAGAGCTAGGCACATTACTTGTTATTACTGCTACCGGCTCCCCGACACAGAGCTTGTAGTGGTCTCAGCCTGAGTACTAGTGATGCTCTCACTTGTATTTCACATAGATGGTTACATATTGACCCTATTTATTTCATTTATTTTATGCACTGCATTATTTATGGCTTGAGTTATTTTGTACCTTGCTATGTCCCCTGAGGACCTATTTTCGGATTATGTCCCCAGGATTAGCAGACGAGATCTACCCCGAGGTATACGGGACATGAGCATTAGCAGGAGCAGGAGCTGGAGTAGACACTGGAGCAGTACCAGATCCAGTAGACGAGTAATCCCTGAGGGTATCTTCTGAGTATATACTGTTCCATACTCAGTATTTGCTGTGGTTATCTTTATTCTTGTATCTTGACAGATGTATCAGACTCATTATCGGGTTATTTCTCGAGTATTATATTTATTGAGATTGATCTTGCTTTATGATTCTGATATTGTTATATTCATTTCTGTGGATGAGATTAGTATATCTAGACCCTTATTGTTGTATTACAGCTTAAGTACGCCCCGATGGATCTATTAAATTGTGTTTGTCCGTCGGTGTGTGCTGCTGGCCATTGCACGTGTCTAGTCCCTCGATATTTTGGGACTGGGGCGTGACATGGTTTTTGTGGTGGCCCATGCAGGTCTACGACTAAATTGTTCGGTTTCAACTTAGGGACCGAGCAAGCCTACAATAGAAATATGATAAGTTTATAGGATCCCATCTACAACTGACTATGACTCATCCTCCTTCCAATCCATTCCGTTGAATAATTGCATCCTGCTTGATTCATGTGCCTTCTCATTAGTTCCTTGAGTGTAGCCTTCTCATAGAATATAGAAGTCCCTGTTGATAGAATGATAAGTAGGGTAACCTCCCTATTAAGAGTAGAGCTAGGATACTGACACACCCCTAAGTATAACGCTTAATGAACCCTAGCGTCCCTCACCTATAGAATAATTTGCCATTATTTCTTGTTATAGTCATGAATGACCTAAGAGTAGTATAGGCACTGCTAAGAGCTAGTTAGAGAATTAACCCTAGTGTTTGATCCCAGTCTTGAGGAACCAATAGAAATCCGAGATCGAATATTAGAACTGAACCTAATGTGCATAGTGAGATAGTGTTAGGATATAGGTTCGTATCGTGATATTAGCAGACGGTACCTCAGGAAGCCCAGAGCAACGAGTATGACATTCCCCATGAGATCATACTTCAAACACGGAGAATTGATCGCCACCTTCACCTTAGGAAACCATGATATTATCTAGAGCCCCATATTTCAATTTCCTATGTTGTTCATCTGCGACCTTAACGTTCGCTAATGCGCAACGACTAAAATATGTTCTTCTTTCCTCCGTCTTTCAATTCGTGCCACCTGACACTTCTGATAGTAGGCCAAGTAATTTTATTCCTTGTTAAGGACCCATAGTTTGCTAGGATTATAGCTGTAGTCTTGGATTTGAAAATTTTGTGCTTGGTAGTTAGAGTTCGATAAGTTTGAGTTAATCTTGTAGATTGTGACCCGATGATTATCCTTTAGCGTTAAATCACGTAATTTGTACCCCCACCTCGATACAAGTTATATTCCCTATCCCTTGAGACTAGTAACCTTTCCATTCTCGCTATTGACACATGTTCTATGAGCACTATGATTAAGACTTAAGGTGACCCTTACCTATATAATGCAATAGGAGACCCTAATAAGTACCAAGATCTTTTCTCTTATACCCTAATAAGAGTTTCTATTCTATTTTACATGTGCAAGGTTATTTTGCAGGAACCTTTTAAGACTGACACAGTATTAGTTTAAATCTTTTAAGTTGGGTAGACACATAGTCCACTTGACCCATCGAGGCGGTGTAACTGAATGACATTAATTGTATGCTAGCAAAAAATGACAGTGTTTATTCAGACAATAGAATTTAGAGGTCCTTGCCCCTATTTGGTCGACTAGCGACTTAGACAAGGAGGTTGTATGATAACTGTAGAGATGGTAGAGTCTTTTATTAATGTTGCTTATTTTGTTTTTGTTTTGTGAACTTGAATAATTTGTACCTCCTTTCATCAGCATCTAGCGCATTTATATTCCATATACTACCTTGACTTATGCTGCTGTTACAGCCTAGTTTTGCAAGATCAGTCTTTCATCAAGCTTGTTCATGACATATGTATTAGTGGACGCGTACACTAATATATTTCAGAATCAGTGTATTACGGTCTGATCAACCATAGTGCGCTTGGTTCGCCCTTCGTAATAATACTTTACGTGGATTGAGATATATAATTGACTAGTAGACACCTGTACTTGCCCTCTAGATATGTCTGAGCAGATAGTATCAGTTACATAACTGTACTAATACGAGCATGCGAACAAAGGATTACCAAAATAGGATTTCAATCCATAACTGCTTTGACAATTCCCATTTGAATTCTTTAAACGCCTTGATCCCGATACTTCTATTCTATTACCTCTCCCTTGAACTCTTTATTATTGATCTTCGTCTTCCCTTATTTCGGAAAGACGAAACCTCGTGTTGGGTATAAAGTTTGATACACAGAGAGTATTAGATATACCCCATAGGCCGATCACATACTTGAGGATAATTCTTTCGTAATTAAGGACATATCATCTATGATATAATCGGCATTGAAGTTTTGAGGATTGAATGACATGAGTAATTAAATTAAGGAATATTTTCTTAAGGTATATAGCCTTATGTGATAGATGGGTAAATTCTAAGTTGGGTAGCAGTGCATTGTCAACTCGAGAGGAATTTCTTTTAGATTGTGATCGAGTAAGATTAGATTGGGAGAGGTTCAAGCCATTTTAATTTTAAGAAATTTAGAAGAATGACTAAGATGATGATGATTAATGAATTGATATTGAGGATCCAATATTTATACCTTAAGTACATGATTTCAATTTTTGAACAATGAAGGTAGAATCATCAATTTGAATTTGGAGGATAAATATAGAATTTCAGACTTGAACATTGGTGGACTGCATTTAAATTATTTTTCAATTTAATGATTTGAGTAAAAAAAAAATTGATGGTTGGACTACCTATTTAAAATATTGAGAATGTGAATAGAATTTAAAAAGTTGAAGCATACAAAAATTTATAAGTGAAAATGGGAATAATATTGGACTCGAATTACTTCTAGAGGAGATTATGATAGTTAGAGATCGTGAGGTAAAATTTACATGCGTATTTAAATCTTGAAGATGTTATATGGATTTAATTTAAATTTGGATGTGGATAACTTGAAAGAAAGTGAGAAGAGATAACCATAGGTTGAATTTTGATAGGAACAGTGGTCACCTTAAGCTTGAAGGGATTGCAATGGATATGATTAGGATTTTAATTATCGCAAGGAGATTGTGATTGACTTGCCTTATGTACATGAAGGATTAACAGATTATGCCGTATTTTAATTTTGAGGACGATATTGTTTTAAGTTGGCTGGATTGTGAGACCCTCTCACCTAAGAATTAGACCTACTTGGCTTGGATAGTGAGACTGAGGCTAGCTCGAATCCACTTAGAAATAGTATACGGTATTTTTATTTAGTTTTACAACATGGTATCACTTGGCGCACCTTACCATTGCTTCGATAATTGGAGCACTTCACTAGTCACTACCTTCCTACAAATTCCACATCCTTGTCCTAGACGTGACCATCATCCAAATTTCCATCTTTGTGAAAATTTTCAATTGTTGGGCACTTTTATGCAAAATAACATTTAGGTGTCCACACTATTGGACATGACACATGAAGAAACCGATTTTTCGCTCATATGGATTTTTTCCATGATTTTCGGATTGTGCAACGTGCAACATCTACCACTCCGTTAAACCTAGCCTTGCATTTTAACTAATGCAAATCTTAGACCATCCTTGACTTCTACCATGGCTTAATTTTAATTTCGAGGACGAAATTTTTATAAGTTGGGTAGATTGTCAGCCCCCTGATTTTTCAATTTTTTTTTACTTTTTCTCATAATTTTCTGTAATTTTTGGAAATTAAAACCAAGGTATTTTATAATTAAAAGATTTTTAAATGATATTAATTAATATTAAAATATTATAAAAATAATATTTTGGGTGTAAAATGGAAAACTGGACATAGGGTAATTTTCTGTGAATTTATTGGACTCCGGAAACATGTTTAAAACCCTAAAAACCCTATTTTTAATTAAACCCAAACAAACCGGGTTGAATCGGGCTCAAACCGGTTTGAACCGGGCTGAACCCTGTCCAACCGAGCCGGACCGCCCCTAGACCCTAACGGGTCGGATCCTGCCTACCCGACCAAACCCGACCCGACCCGAAATCCTAATCCTAAACCTAGCCGGATTTACTGTTCCGGCCCTATTTATTGCCTCGAAGTCTGCGCCGCTGCCACCGCAAACCCTCTCTCTCATCTCTCCGCCGCCCGCAGCTCCGCCCCGGTAGTCTGAACCCTAACCACGCCACCCCCTTCCCCTCGACTTCCTCCTCCTTCAGTCTTCCTCCCCCGACCCGCTCTCCCCTCCTCGACGACCAGAACCCCTCTCCTTCCTCCGCCATAGCCCCGGCTGTCCTCACCTCACCCCGAGCCCCCGCTGCGACCACCATCACCGTCTCCTCATCGTTCTCTACCCCGTCATCTCCTCCTCTCCACCCCGTCATCTCCTCCTTTCCACCCCCTGCCATTCCCGGCCAACCCATCACGACCACCAACCCCGTCTCCAGTCATCCCCTGGCCCCAGCTCCTCCATCTCGACCCCGACGAGCACGACTATCACCACCTCTCCCCAAAGCTATCGACCCCGACGAGCTCCACCACCTTGAACTCGCACCGCCCTCAGCGACACCGTAGGTCGGCCGCCCTCTCCCAGCTCGGCCATAACCCGCTGCCCTAGCCCCGGACACGGCCAACCCGGACACAGCAGCATCCCCGTGACCCGGACACGGCAGATTCGAACCAGGACATGGAATAGTAACCCGGACACGAGAAATTCTCGTTACACGGAGCCCTGTTCAGGTAACCCGTTCTCTCTTCTCGTTATTCCGTTTTCCGTTCCGTCAGTTATGTCGCATAGGCTGTGTAACCCTCTCGATGCCCGTGCAACCCGCTCGCTGCGTCGCGTACTGTGGTGATCGCAAACCGCGATCCAAAAACAGGAAAACCAACGCCCTGTTTCATCCCGGAACTGAGTGCAACCCGCCAAACGGGACAACTTGGTCGTGCGCGGTCTTCACCGAAACATGCGCGCCGTTGATACGGACGTGCGGGATTTCGCAGAAATTGATTTGGATGTGCGTGCACACCGGAATCAACGCGTATCCGCCGACAACGCCCCGTATTCGCCTGTTCTGGAACACTTCGTAACTTTGTGTAAACACGTCGGATCGAAACAAAACTTGTGCCATCGGACTCGTAGCAATATGCTGGTCCTGTGACCCAAGTTTGGTTCGATTCTGAGAACGTTGACAAAATCACGTATCGTGGGCCCCGCGGCTCCACCTGACGGGCGATTTTGTGATCGGCTCATCGGAATCCAATTCTGGAAGTTTCGTTGGGTTTGTATCATCGTTCCTGACTTTTTGACACTAAGTTTGAGAAATTTGGAGACCTTTGACCCTGACATATTTTTTGGTGCAATGCGGCCCATATGTGGACCCCGCTTTGACCAGAAACTGTCATTTTTGTCCCTGTGTTCAAATTGGACTTAAGGACAGGCGTTTCTAGCTATTTGATATTTTTTGAGACTGTTGGTGATGTTTATTACAGCTTTTGGAGGAGTACCAGCAGGATCCACTGATACAGGGACAACTGTTGGTATTCAAACCCCAGGCAAGTGTACCTTGCCAAAACTTGCAGTCTTGTTACATATTTTCCTTGATTCATTTATATTGTTCTGCATGCTTGACCTAGAACCATGTGACTTACTTAGCGTCCGATTATTAGTCGGGTGCCAATACTGTACGCGAAGTTGTGTAACGTCACCTAGAGATGGACATTCGTGACCCTTTACATTCTCGTACTTGTCTTATCAAGTACACCATAACCCAGGACACTTGACACTATTCATGAGACATAATCTTCCTGAGATATTTATGGTGATTCTGTATAGGATGCAGGTTTATGACATAGATATTATATTCATAGATATTATATGACTTGTTGTATTAGCTATGATCTTGCGTGACATGTACATGAGACGTTGTGGATATGAGACGTGTGGTTACATTGGGTGGGGAGAGACACACAGGCTACAGGCTATTTTATATATCTATCTACTACTATTGTGAGGCCGTAGACTCTCCAGCAGAGCTAGGCACATTACTTGTTATTACTGCTATCGGCTCTCTGACACAGAGCTTGTAGTGGTCTCAGCCTGAGTACTAGTGATGCTCTCACTTGCATTTCACATAGATGGTTACATATTGACCCTATTTATTTTATTTATTTTCTGCACTGCATTATTTATGGCCTGAGTTATTTTGTACCTTGCTATGTCCCCTGAGGACCTGGATCCGGATTATGTTCCCAGGATTAGCAGACGAGATCTACCCTGAGGTATACGGGACATGAGCATTAGCAGGAGCAGGAGCAGACATTGGAGCAGTACCAGATCTAGTAGACGAGTGATCCCTGAAGGTATCTTCTGAGTATATACTGTTCCATACTCAGTATTTGCTGTGGTTATCTTTATTCTTGTATCTTGACAGATATATCATACTTATTATCGGATTATTTCTCGAGTATTATATTTATTGAGATTGATCTTGCTTTATGATTCTGATATTGTTATATTCATTTCTGCGGATGAGATTAGTATATCTAGACCCTTATTGTTGTATTACAGCTTAAGTACGTCCTGATGGATCCATTAAATTGGGTTTGTCCGTCGGTGTGTGCTGCTGGCCATTGCCACGTGTCTAGTCCCTCGATATTTTGGGACTGGGGCGTGACAGAGTGTCAGCTGCTTTCGGAGGTCTACCACCTACTCAGAGGACTGTACCAGCTGTATTTGAGGGACTTCCACCTCCACCTCCTGTGCCAGAAGATGCGACGTAGATGTTCACACTATTTTGCGAGATACTGGAGGCGCAGAGGGCTCAGTCTGAGGCACATCAGAGGTAGACCGACATCTTGCGGCAAGGAATCGAGTGTGCTCATCAGCTTGCTCGTGCCATAGTAGAGAGAGGAGTCCCGCTCCAACAGCAGGTTGCTCCTCAGGTTGCTCAGCTTCGGCCAGGCAACATTCAGGACTTCAAGAAGCTGGAGCTTAGGGTCTTCAAGGGGATGGAGGGCATCTTCTATGCTGATGATTGGCCCGAGGACATTGATCATCTTATGAGGTTGTCCCATCTTTTTGAGGATCTGAAGGTTGAGGCGGTAGGACTTCAACTGTTGGATATCGCCCGCACTTGGTTCAGGAATGAGCCAATTCTTGTTGACGCAGGATTTTCTTGGGAGGTATTCAAGGACTTCTTTAAGAAGAAGTTCTTCGTTCGGGCAGACAGGTTGGACTTGGGGAGGCAGTTTGAGAGCCTCATTCAGGGGAGCAAGTCTGTGGAGGAGTACACTACGGAGTTCGGCAGGTTGAGCCAATTTATAGAGTATTTGGTGAGAGAGCCGGAGGTTGGGGCTATTCATTTCTGTGAGGGTCTAAACTGGGAAGTGAAAATCCTCATTCTGTCCTTGTGCGAGCCCAACTTAGGCTCACATGGCATCACATCCAGCAAGGACATTCAATTTTGTAGAACTGGGACGTGACACCGGCGATCCCGTCCACGGCCAAGCGTCGGTGCATGCCTCTCCGTCATCACCATCAACTCCGGTGGCACTTGACGTTGTATCACCGCGATCCGGCGACAGCAGGCCGTGAGTGATGTAGTAACACCTTCTTCAGCTAATCGGTCACGTCAAGGGATCTGTATCTGCTCCGAGCCAACGGTTGCTCTGAGCCATGGCACCGATCTTGAGCCTACGTATCCCTTCAAACTAACACACCACCCCCTTCAGTCGAAGAGCAGACTGACACCATTGTTTCCACTTCTACATCGAGAGGAGCCGCTGCTATTCTATGATGAAGGCTTGTCTTTTTCTCTTTCTCTCCTTTCTTTATTTTCTAAACTAATGAATAAATAGAAATAAAGAAAACCTAGAGAGAGAACATATGCATGCTAAACCTATGAATACCTATAAGAAACAGTATAATAATCTATTGTCCAAGTAAAGAACCCTACTCTTGTTGTATAGGTCATTGGGTAGGAATGGATGGAATAGTTGTTAGAATGAGCTTTGCTTAGTTGGTTTATAAAGTCTTTTTATAGGAAATATTTCTTCTACCAAGGCTATTCTAATATTTAGTTATAGAAGTAACAGTAGTATAGGCTGGTTAGTGAAATCAAATATTTTGGACTAGATTTATTAGCTAAAAGAATTGCTATGCTTCAGACCATATTCCGAGCTCAAATAAGAGTTAGTGGATTTTTGAAAGAAAATATAGTTATATACAAGGGAATCCACTATGGACTGATTCTTGATAAAGAAATAAGTTGGGCTTATTTTATAAAGCAAAAAAAGAAAATTATGGGTTCTAAAATTTATATTGTTATGCTTTATCCATGTTTGTTTTATATAAACTATGGGCCTTATTCATATAAACTATGGGCCTTATTTATTATATACTGTTTTGGGTTTATATAAACTATTTTGGGCTTGGGCTCTACTAATAAAAGAAGGAATTCGATATATTTATAATTTTTGACTGGAGGTTATTATGTTATAGGAAGAATTATATTTTAGCTAACAAAAAGAAGATTAGTAATATAAAGTTTGGATTGGGCTTAAGGCCCATGAAAAGAAATTAATAAATAGAATGGTATTTAATCCTTAGTGTTTCTTATTAAATAAAGTTAAACAGTTTTGGGCTAGAACCAAGTAGATAAAAACACAATCCATAGGCCTTGAAAAGTAAGTTAGGAATACCATAGAGTAAATATGAAAATCCTTTAGTTGTTCATGGAATCTTGTATTTATGTATATGGTTGGAATATGCTGCAATCTTCGCAACTCTAGAAACTTTAGACCCAAGGCAAGTACTTTGATTACTTTCATCTCCTGATTTTTTTTCTAACACATGATTTAGATATACATTACTTGATCTTGACACACTTGTTCCACGAGATTAATATTTGATGGATTTATAGTCGTAATTATCGTGGTTTCATGCTTATCGTATTTTTTGTGATTATCATGTTCGTGCTTATCGTATTTTTGCGATCATCGTGATTTCGTGATTTTTGTGTTTTCGTGAATCTTTGTGTCGTGACTCGAATCCATGAGTGCTAGTCGGTTGGAAAATACCTTAGTAGACATGTAAACTTCCCAAAACTATTCTTCTAGTATAATCTGGACAGATAGTAGTCACATTACACATGTGCGGACTGTCATACTTTGTGAGACTTGTCTCACTATTCTAGTATACGTAACCGAGATATGCGTATTATACGTGTATAGCTTGCTTATTGTTTAATTGTTTACTTTATACGTTATGTCATTCATGCATTATTTATGTTATTTTTATAAAATTTCCTTAGTTGAATGCTTTGGATAGTTGGTCCCTTGGTTTTCTTGTTGTGTGGATGTGATAAACCCTGGTGAGGGGCATGGATTATGATCCAATGGCCTACAATCCTAGCTTTTCCTATAAAATCTATCCCACTCTCTTTCTTTCACTTTTTATTCCTTTCATTTCTCTTTCCTTCTTTCCCAGCCTAGAGCAACAACCGAGCTTGGCCTTGGCCGTGGGTGACCTTGATAGTATGTGTATTAGGCTAGAGCTTGATCGTAGGCAAGTACATCTTGTGAACTCATGATTTGGAGCTTCTTGATAACCTAGTTT
Organism: Iris macrosiphon; assembly: GCA_036927795.1. Taxonomy (NCBI): domain Eukaryota; kingdom Viridiplantae; phylum Streptophyta; class Magnoliopsida; order Asparagales; family Iridaceae; genus Iris; species Iris macrosiphon. Next base: position 97,282,948 of record JAYESA010000001.1, on the reverse strand, counting down.
ATATTTATTTGCTAGCTTAGTTATCTGCATATCTTTAGTAGCTTAGAATTGTGTTGTAGAATCTTTTATAACTTGATATTCTGTTGCTCTTGTATTTGATCTTGAATTAAAAAGTTGAAAATAACAAAGTAGGAGTACCAAGTATGCTGGCCAGAGAAGAATGAGCAATTCTACGAAAAGTGTGCGTGAGACCCCAGAAAACTTGAGAGTACTTTACTCCTCATGCATACGAAAAATGTGCATGATAACCTAGTTTATATTCAAATTCTTGTAAAAGTGCACCAAGATATATTGAGTATTCTGGGCGCACTTTACTCCTCATGCGTATGTTTTGTACGAATAATATTTAATCAAACCCTTGTAAGAGTGAGCCAAGGCTATCAGTAAACTTGGGCACACTTTTGAGTGAAATCCTCAGCGACGTACATTTGAGCGTGTAGTCTTGTCTATGAAGAGAAAGTGTGCCAAGCCTTAGTTGGCACACTAATTCCTTTCTTTGAGTATTCTTGATGGGCGTGTCTTGACTTTGACATCGTCTCGACTGTTGTGTTCTCGAATATCGTATCTCGACTGCTATGCCATACTTTGAGACTTGTGTTTTGTCTTTTAGTAGACCCTCCTACGCTTGTTTGTGATCCAAACCTCCCTGTTGGCACACTTGGTGAAAGTACGCCAAGTTCATAGCTTGTGTAATTTCATCATTATGTGCTAACTTCCCTGCTGGCAAGATTGATGAAATTACGCCAAGCCCCTGGCTCGCGCATTTCTATCATTGTGCGCCAAGGTTCTAGTAGTGCACTTTAGTATCATTTGTGTGCCATCTTTTCCTCTGAGCACTTTTTGTATCAAAGTGTGCCAGAACTGTCCGAACTAGTGATTTGTGAGCCAATGCTGATTTGTGCGCCAATGCTATTTTTGGACATTTGTGTGTAAAAAACTATTTTTGGTCATTTGTACGCCAATACTGTTTTTGTCCATTTGTGCGCAAAAAACTATCTTTGGTCATTTGTGCGCCAATATTATTTTTAGCCATTTGTGCGCCAAAAACTATTTTTAGTTATTTGTGCACGCCAATACTATTTTTGGTCATTTGTGTGCCAATACTATTTTTGGTCATTTGTGCGCCAATGCTATTTTTGGCCATTTTTGCGCCAATGCTATTTTTGGCCATTTATGCACCAACCCTTAATTGTTGATTTATGCGCCTCTATGCCATTATTCTTTTGTTAGTAATGCTTAGCACTTGATGTTTATCTGGTTCTCTTTATCCAGTTATTTTAGTTAATCTTGGTTGTTTTCTGAATGTGACATGATATGGATCTTAATTTTCTGACATGAGCTAAGAGATTATACACTATGAATGAACTCCTAAATCTTGACATGGAACTGATAATCCTGATACTCCTGATCCTGATACCTCCGATAGTGACTTGACGTAGCGCACTTATGACTCGAGAATTCCTGTAACTGTCATGATCAAGGCTATTAGTAGCACTTGTATTCCATATCATGTATCTCCGTGATTGATTTTGATTATGCTCGTCAAGCTACTATCCTGCCTTACACCATGTCTATGGTAGATTCCTGAGCACCATGGTCGAAAATCCTTGATAATTGTCCAGGCTAATAACTAGAATCATAATCTTGAAAGCATCTAGAGAGATTTTTTGGCTACATGCAATCCTGGTATCCCTGCGACACCTGATGGATTTGGAGCTCTCCATCGTGAGGGGCATACTTCCAACACACCGACGAGTGTTGCACTACCATAAATGACAAGAAAATAATTATACATGTTAAACCTATATTATATACCCGTTCGTCTGGATAACCCGGATAGTCTGCAGGGTATGTGGTTGTAAGGAATCTCAAACGACATGTGTTAGTAACTAGGACAGTGATAACCCTAGTTAGCTAATCATAGCAAGCCATAGGGCATGATTGGCCGTGATTCCTTGATTTCTAGTTTAGTCCTATCCTAATTTAATTTAGCAGCTAATCCGAAAATGGTAACCGGAGTACTTGTTCTAGATATCCTTATTTAATTACTCTAGTATTATTTAACTATTATTTTACCTGCTATTCTTACTGATTTGTCTGCAAGCTAGTTTTAGTTCATAAGTTTGGCTCCTTTGTGGTACTTGCTGTTTGGGGTCTGACCCCACTGGTTTTGTATGACCAAATTTTGGAGTAGGACTGCATGATCTCTCGTACTTTTCTCTTCAAGATTATCAACACGAGTAGAACCCGAGGATATGAGTTGGTTTTTTTTTCCTCGCCCACTCGATCTTGTACATTATACTTTTGAGGCATTTAGCCACCGAGCACGTGTTTAGCTCTTATTTTAGGATTCTTGATACTACAGCTTGTGGGCCTATATGTAAAGCATATTCTAGACTATTGGTATAGCTGATCATGTAATATTGTGCTATGCTAGTTCTTCATTCGGGTAACTAGCTTCATGATTATTTGTGTATGTATAGTTTGGGACGCCTTACTATTATATGTTTGGTGATCATACATCTTGTAAACTTGTTGCCTGCTTGAGATTGAGACACCTAGGATTCTTGACCCCGGATTGCCTGATGGATTATAGAGTAAACCCTCACATGTCTAGATACCCATGTCTTATTCAAAAATGAATATAGGTAATAGTTTGAGTGGTCGTGTAGGCTACGAGTTGCTAGGGATTAAAGATGTATTTGTTGTACATCTTATTTTTAATTTGCTGGAGATAGAGAGGAATATGTCGTGCTTAGACATAATACTTCTTGAGAATTTTATCGTTGATAGGAATCATTATCGAATCTTTATTAGGCTTAGCAAGCCTGTAATCTCCGTTGGAGAATACTGTCTCCACCACATAAGCATCTTCCCATTTAGCTTAGAATTTGCCTTTGGTCTTATGGGTTGTGATCATAGGTCTCCTTACTGTAAGGACAAATTCACAGACCTAGAATATTCTTTCTTTGACCTTTCGATTAAAAGCTCTAGAAATACGTGCTTGGTATAATTCAATATGTTGTTGAACGTGCATGCACATTTCATCCAATGCTTTTAATTCTTGCAGGTGCAATCGATCATTATTCTCTACTATTACACTACAGAAAAACTCTCATTTTTGAAGGAAATAATTCCTTGGAATTGGCCATTTTCTGTCGAAAATGGTTGTTTCCGAGGGTATCATGCCATTGTATGCCCTCGGAAAAACAAGCGTCGAAAAAGGGTCTTTTATGTGCTTTTATATGCTTCGAGCATTCTAGAGTCATCTGTAGCAAAAGAAGCCATAGAATTATATGACTCTATCATCTTATTTCGAGCATGGTCATGCTCATTCTTGTTGTGCTCAAGCTCCAAAAGTTGTTCCCTTGCTAAGTCACAATGAACCAGCTCTTCCCGATATTGCTCCACAGCCACCATCAACTCCTCCTTCGCTTGCTTGAGCTGGGCTTCCAGTTCTTGAACCAGAGTCTTGAGTTGTATCACCTTATCATTTTTTCATCATGGGCAGAACAATTAAAAGACAGAGAATAAGTCACTTCTTTCAAAGAAGTATTTATCTGGACAGTCTTCTCAGCATGAATCACCATATGCTCTTGGAAGGTGGTCTGAAGTTCCTTGAACTCAGTGGTAATTGACTCGTATTCAGTCTGAACTAAAGTCGATATTTCCCCACTATTAAGTTGCAGATACTCATTAATAGGTTGCTCAAGGCCTATCAAGATATGTTCAAGAGCAGCAACCCTATCTTCATTCTTAAAATTTCAGATAAGTTGGATGATGGACAAGCTAGCATCCTTCACATCCCCAAAAGATAAACCTTTCTCGAGTACCAGATTTATCAACTCTTTTAATGTCGCATAGAAAGTAGATGTATAAGCTTTGACTAAAGCATTAAAATGAGTGCTTAAATTCAAAGTCGCAGTAATTTCTGCTAATACTCGACCATGGTGCACGAAGGAGGTCATCATGACAGTTGTAGACTTGACACTGGGGACAAAAGATAAAGAACCTTTCGCTCGTTCTCGCGGGCTAATAGTGGAAGCTATTTAAGCAGTAATGGTCAATTCAACCACAAGAGCAGTTGAAGATACTGGTGGCATTGATGTGATATCGTAGGCAGAACTATGATATCAACAACTGAAGTTGTTTCAACATGCGGAACAACCGTTTCTTCAGCCCTCTCTGGAGCGACTCCTGCCACAATCTCATCACCTAAAAAATCAAACAATAAACAACATATTGTAATTAAGATATATGTACGTCAATCTAAGGAAAGAAGTAACACCTTGGCCTGTGCTAGCCGAAGGTATCAGTGCATGAATTCATGACAATAAAGCGTACAACACAAGAACTTGTGGTATAGAAAGAATAGAGAGACATGTACCAGCACCAGGCGGTATATATTTGTCTTAGGAGTCTTCCCCTCTAAGGAATTTCTAGGCCCGTCAACGAAGCCTCCAACTCAGACGAGTCAACATGAATAAGCAAATCATCATAATCACTCAACGTCATACTTGCCTCAAAAGCTACAATTTTAGTATCAATATGCTCTGAAGCATCTTCAAGATCAGTTGTAACTATAACAGATTGAGGATGAGCCTGAACGTCATGACCAGGCATATCTTCGGGGGCTGTAGCAAAAATGTCAGCTTGTGACTCGATCGGCTCACCAACTCTAGCGCGAGAAGGTAAAATTATTTCTATACTAGAATCAGGACTTCCCGGAGCAGGTTGATCCTTTGGATCCATTGGCGAAGGAGGAGGTATGAGTGCAATCAATGTGATAAATTGAGCCGCTGCATCAAGGATAGGATCCGCAAAAAAGACTATTGCGGTAGCAGGAGTGACACTTATTCCTGTAGGGAGGATGGAAGTGCTAATTCTTTGCACCAATAGAGAAGATACGGATGGTCCAGGCCGCTCTGGCGAAGTATTCAGTTCATCAATTAAACTCATGCGTGAAGGAACATAAACCTTCAATTTTGGCCTTTTAGGCTTTGCGACAGCAGCTCTCTTTCTAGCTGGTCGATCCTCAGTAGGGGATGTAATCCTATGCTTCCTAGATTTCTGCACCACTATGGCAGGGGCATGTGCATCTGGTTCTATATGCGGAAGAGCTTCCAATATCTTATCCAATGTCGCTTCATCCTCCTCTTCAACTAGAGAAGGTCTTATTTACTACGGATTGACTCCTTCCGTTGGGTTTTAAAAACTAACCCGCATATCAAAGTCCACGTGGAATTAGTTTATGGAGCAAAAAAATGGGTAAAAGAATGCAATAGGCGTAATGAGGTTTGGGTTTAGGCAGAGTAAAAGTGGCTCCTGTGTAACCCGTGATAAAATATCTCCATCCCTAAGCGCCATCAATTAAACCTCCAGAATTGGCTAAGCACGGAGTAACATTTCCCATGTGCAGTTGATCATAGCCAAATTGTCTTACAAAGCGGCTAGGTAGATATGCTTCAAATGTGCAACCGTTGCCATTTCTGTACACCAAGTGAGAGGGTCAGATAAACATTAACCATAAAAAGACTCCTGTTGGAAGCCTCGATATGGTAGTCCCCTCATCAATAAAACTCAAACCAAGGTGCTCAGTTGCCACGTCAGGAATATAGCAGCAAAAGCTCCAACTGTTACTCATATTCAAAGCTCGCTTGGTCTGAAAAGGTGTAGTATAGGTTTGTCACGACCCGTACCCGGTGTAGGGGCATGAGTACGTGGGTACATCCAGTTTACACTACGACATCGATGGTAGAACGTTGTCTAGGTCAACAATACTATCTAAATATCTCACACAATATATATAATAGTACCTGACAATGATATCTCAACTCAAATTGGAGGACAATATAATGGTACAATTATAATCGATACTCAATCACAATATAAAATTAAAGTTAGATAAACGCACAGTATAGAATAGAAGAAATAGTCACAAAATCATAATACAAGACATCTAAGACTAATAGTCTAGCTATAACACAAATCTCAAATAATATATATACATGCCAATGTCTAAAACTTAAATATAAACAATAGGCTAATGGAAGTCTAAGTCACCTCAGTAGCTGGTACTAACTCTCAGTCGGCTCACCATCTTGTGACCAGTAAAAGGTGGGACACATTCCTTCTAACCAATTATCTAAAAAATATATTCAGTCAGGATTGGAGCGAAGTACAATCCAATAGAAGTTCCAATTAATTGATAATGACTATAAAAAAATAGAGATTGTAATATAAGACGAGAAGCAATGAATAATATCATAGTATGGTAGAATAGGCAGATAAACTAGAGCAATATGGTATAAACTGATCACGATAAAATAGGATATGGGCAATGAAATACTAGTTAGATATGTGATTGGCTTGGGTTAAATATTGTCTACTTAAACGTTGGATAAACATTGTCTAACTTAAACATTAAACATTAAACATTGAACATTGTCTAGGCATTGATCACATATCTAGCTAATACTTTTTCTTTTTCCTGACTAGTACAATGGATCCAACCATGACACGTTATGATGCAAGATACTCAATGAACATTATCTAATATTAAATATTGTCTAATGTTAAATATTGTCTAAACCATGCGAGAACACAAAAAATAATAAAACAATAAATAACATCTCATGACTGAAGATCTATATGTATACTAATCCGTGTACCAATGTGTCAGAAATCAAGTAATACATTTCCAAATACTTGCATTATAGTAATTAACAAATAATATAAACTATAAGAGAATGTACTCGCCTGGAATCTAGTGTAGAATGTCAAACAATATCCGTATCAGTGTCCCAAAGACCTAAATATGAAATATCAAGTCAAAATAGTATTTTAGAATTAAAAATATGCTATACTAGCTTGCAGCTATGTCTCTAAGTCATTTCTAGGTCAAACTAGATCGTACTAGGTCAATGCCTTAATTTTAGGTCCATACTAGTTATACATTGTTAATATTAGACTATACTAGCTAATATTAAGTTGTATCAGGTTTTCTAGGTTATATACTATAATACCTTAGTATCTTAACTAGTACTCTAATCCTACTCATTATCTTGCTACTATAACCAAGTACCCAAATACTTACCCCATATACCTAGTAAATTACCCTAATATATATACTCAATACTACCCTTTACCTTACCTTAACACTAGGTATCTAGGAATACTCAAAGTTATCCATATGCACAACTGTTACACTTAGTAATAACACCAATTCACTCATGTACATATAACTATTGGCACTGAAAAATAAAACCCACTAGTCATTAGTGTACCTATATGTACAACACCTACTGTTATACCTTACTGTCAGTTTTATTTCCTTCATAAGAATACTATATTCAAACAACATATCTAACTGGCACCAGTTATCTCCCACTGTTTCTAATACTCGAATTAAACTCACCTAACTTTTGTGCTCTACTGCCCCCTTACCTCTGCACAATTTCCTGAGCACCAAGCCTTCACATAGTACACTTGCATATCATAACCTCTGCACAAAGACCACCTACTGATACAACTGATACAGCCTTCACTCAGACTCTAGAACAACTCATAAACCCATAAATGGTTCAGTTACTCATATGCACAGCTAACCTTTACACACAGTTGACTCTATATTGGATATACTTGCATACATAGGTTTGTTCCTACACAGACACGATGTCATAGTCTACATACTTGAGCACTGCACCAAGGCACTCATGTTCACCATACTCTCACAAATCACACCAATACTTCACTAATACATCTAGTCCGAGCACCCAGGTACCTATACCATGTGGATACACACACATACACAAACAATTGTACACACACTTATCAGTCTTGGTACACACAATATACCACTTAGACACTCACCAATCACTCCACTGGATACTCAAACACATACACTAACTCCTAGTACACAAGACTCACATTCCCTCCAATACACCCAATATCACTATACCCACAACTATCAAATTCATACTTCTTATATCGGTATCAGTCATATACCACGCACTGATACCCTTAAGTACTCACACACATTAACCCATACTCAAACATATATACATTCACATATCTCTCTCATACTAACTTGTATTGCACTCTGGCCAGTGCCAACAATGCATTGACTCACTGATTATATACCTGCATACAAATTTCCCTCCTCCATTCTGCCAACTAGCAGTGCCAACTGCTATTGCAGTTGCATCAAGAGCAGCAGTTATCAATTATTGTAGGTCCAATGTTGGATAGGAACCCGAACTCCCCCAAGTAGCAACTGAATGTAGTCCCCCACCATAAATACCAGAATACTGGCTTGTGCTCATCTTTTCTTGTAGCTGCTTCCCTTTCTAGTGCTGAACTAAACCCCCACTTCAAAGTTCCATGTAGAGCATGATGTTGGGCCTACTTATATGAACCCTCTTAATCCATTGCCAATGTACCTTTTTGCAAGGCTTTCTGCTGCTATTGCTATTTTCAAATGACTGAACCCCCAACATTTGAACTCTGCATTCACATCAAATGAACACAACTCAACCCAAGTCTACTACTAACACACGAGTGCATTAGATGTACACATTAACTGTCATGCCCCGGACCCGCCCGGACCGCCGCACCGCCTTGCCTCGCCCCCGTATAGCCGAATTATCGAATCGGGCATGAATCACCATGCCTCGGCGCGCCAGATGCGAATCACCGCGCTTGTCCCGCAGGTGCGAGAAAGGGGATGGATGTGGCCCGCACAAGTGTATCGGGGACATGATACCGGGTGGGCCACATCAATCCCCTTTCTCACACCCGTGGGACGGGCTCGGTGATTCGCGTCCGGCACGCCGAGGTGCGGTGATTCGTGCCTGGTTCGATAATCCGGCTATACGGGGGCGAGGCAAGGCGGTGCGACGGTCCGGGCGGGTCAGGGGCGTGACAGAATGGTATCAGAGCGGAATCGATCTTCTGGCCCAAAATCCATTGCTATGACTCTGAGATATTATCGATATGGTATTGTAATAGAGCGTTCCATACAATAAGTCCATAGATATTCTCAAAGTGCAAATGTTTTCTGAACTTGAATTGCTTGATTGTTTTGATTGAGTACGCCGAGGGATGGCACTATCGATGCTCGAAATATCGAGAAGTTTATCCTTGAAGTTTCGAGGACAAAACTTTTTGTTGGTTGGTAAGTATGTAATGCCCCTATCCGCGTCGACATTATGTATCAGATGAGTGGGCAGAACTTTGTTCTCTGATTCTTGCACGCCTTAATAATAATCTGAGTTTTTGCTTGCAATATTTTCATAAGAGAATGATAGAACCTGCCTTGCATGTTAATGAACGAACTCACCTAGCTTGTCTTTGAAACGATAAGCTGCTAACGAGAATCCTGAAATGCTTGTCTAGAGTGCATGAACATGTTCACTATCGTCTATGCTTCGAGAGAACCATATTGTGCCTGAATGTGTTCAAGTGATAAGTCGGATTGCCCCGCAACAACGATAACTGTTATGATGGTTCGTCTCGTCTGCATACTAAAGTTTATTTGATAGTGTTTTATGCATTCGCATGTGGTCGGACAATGGCTATAGTGGAGAGCTGAACTGCATGCGTCATTAGCCACCATGGGTCACAGCTGCCATAGCATCAGATGAATGAGTCATTGGTATGCTGTACAACCAGCTGCCGATCCTGAGATACTCGGGGACCGCCCTGCATATAGCTAAGTCATTATGTTGGCTTGGATAGATGGACAGCCCCTAAGATGTGTATGTGTGTCTAGCGATGCATTTGACCCTCGAGTCCCACGAGACACACTGCGCACACCCTGAAACAGAACGAACGGCTTGCTTGCTTGCATATTCAATATGAAACTCTATTTTAAAAGATGTTTCCAAAATAATGTAATATGACTCCGTTCTTCTGCTGCATAAAACGAACATAGGTAAAACTAGAAAGATCACTAATAATGTAATATTTTATAACATGATTACTTAGTGTTGGTTTTAGTAAATGCTTGTTTCTATTCAGTTGTTTTATCTCACCAATACTTATAAAAGTGCTGATACACCAATAGTTTACTTGCTTGCAGGTACTGGATCGTCCGAGGGAGCGATAGCCGTGCCACAGTCCCTATAACCCGGAATCCTGGTAACGATTGTGCCCCGAGATGTTATCGTATAAGGGGGCATAATGTATGGAACGAATGCCTTGCATAAAGGAACCCAAGTCCCTTTTCGCTGCTTACTCGGTTGATGCGATGATAGCCAACTATCAACTTAAACGATTGGCCTTGTGCGGGCGCAACCCTAGGCCCGCACGATATCACGTCCCCGATACACTTGTACGGGCAACATCCATCCCCTTCCTCGCACCCGCGGGACGGGCGCGGTGATTCAAGGCACGGTGATTCGTGCCCGGTTCGATAATCCGGCTATACGAGGGCGAGGCAAGGCGGTGCGGCGGTCCGGGCGGGTCCGGGGTGTGACATTAACCATAGGCAATATTAGACTCTCCCTTGCAGGTACACCTAACAACTCATATCACCAACTCACTTGACTGCAACCCTTAACTCACAACTGTACTCACTACAGCACACAAAAGTGCACTGCCTACCTTCATCCCTGGCCTTGCCTGACTACCCCACACTGACACACCCTCTGATACCAAGCCCAACACTCTCAACACCATACCACTTAATGATATCACTCCACAAATGTCCGATACCAAAAGATATCATAATACAACACACACACACAATATTATATATAAAGATACCCACTATATACATATACATATACATATACATAAACTTAGATATCAATAGCAATATATATATTTATATACACATATACATACACTAATAAGCAATGCATCAAACACATGGTGTGCATTAGTGTGATATGCTAGGATACGCTCATGATACTCACCCCAAACCTCTCCAAACCCAAACCAAAGCCTACCAACAAGTCCTAAATGATTTTTAAAGCCCAAACCAAGTGTTACCAAGCTATTCTAAGTGTCATAACAAAATATGGCATGTGTGTCACATGTATCGAAGGAAGAACTTTAAAATAATTCCGTATCACAAAGTATTACGACATGGCCTACTCGTATCCAATTGGGGACACATAGCTAGCCTTACAATACTAATATAAGCCTAGTTAGATATACTAAACCTAATTACAAATACTTGGTGCTCCAATCTTGGATTTTTCCTAAATTGGACACCAAACTAAATATAAAATTCATAATAGGGACAATTATAAGTCAAAACTTCTTTCTCTGGGTAGCTCTAATATATGGGTATGTTTCCAATGATTAAATACAACAATTATAATCTAATTAGAGAGGGAGTCTCAGAACTTACCTATTGGGAGATGGATTCCCAATACAAAGTCAAGTGGACATAATTTGGACACCAACTTCTTGACCAAAGCCTTCCTCTCCAAGTACGCTTATCAACCTTAAGCTTCTAGTCTCCTTAGATGGTGAGGATGGGAGAATTTGAGAGTGAATTAAAGGAAATTTGGTATAAGAATTGATCAATTTGGTAAAGAACACCAAATGGGAAATAATTGGAATAAAAAAATATAAAGAGAGAGAGTCTTCCCCCACAAATAGGGCCGGCCACCTATCCCCTCTCCTAAGTAATGTATAATGTCTAGAATATCCCTTAAGGGTTGTCATGAAGAAATTCATTAGGGAGGAAGCTTCTTTTTCTAATAAAGGTTAAGTCTAAACACTATTCTAATAAGTATGATTAACTAGTCGGGTCCAAATGAACAAGTCTAACTAATTGGTTAAGTTATCATGTCAAATTAGTTAGGTCCACTAGATTCATGTCTAATCAAATAGTCTAATCTACCAACCAATAATAATATTAGTTACCAATATATATATATATATATATATATATATATATATATATATATATATAATATACAATATATTAAATAAATTATAATCACAATATTTAGAATAATACAAAATTATAAAATTATCCCTATTTTAGCAATGTGGTAGTTACAAGTCTACCCTCCTTAGAAAAATTTTGTTCTCAAAATTTAAAGATGACTGTATTTCCTCTAGGTCAACCCCAACCTGTCTAAAATTATACAAGCATACAATTTAAAAGAAATTACTAATTATGGTCATATGCATTGTTATGGTCTCTGTCCATCATAGTATCGCACTCTCTGTCAGGGCATTCTACTAAGTATACTATAGCAAAGAGCAATCTATAAGGAACTAATAAAGCACACAAAACAACCGATGGAAAGGAACATAACGAACAAAATATGCTAACCCATCATCTGTAGCATCGGCCTCCTCAACCTTCATCACAAATACTCTGCCCTGCTGGGGTGGCTCCCTCCGCTGGTATTGAGCAATCTGCAGTGCCACATATGGCCTAACTCCACCTTTCTGATGTCGAACTGTACCACGATTTGGACCATATGGGTTATTGGAATACTTCTTCACCTGATGACCAGGGAAACCACAATAAAAGCATAATCTGAATCTCTTTTGACAGTTCTTCCAATCATGCCCTTGTCTCCTACAATAGGCACAAAAAAAAGTCTGTTGGGTCTGCCTTTGAGGCTGTTGTGGTGCTTGATAACTGGCCTCTAAAACTGATGTGTCTGCTGAGATGGTGCCAGAGATGGTGCCTTGACTAGCACGGGAAACTGATGATGCTGATGTGCCCCCCTGCTGCTAAAAATAGGACCGCTTAGCTGGACCCGCACTGCTATTAACTCCTCCTGATACATCTCTCATCCTCTTGGACGTGAGTCCCAAGTCATCCTCTACCCTCTGTGCATCCATCAATATCTCCTCGAATGTAGCATTATGGTGACCCCTAGCATGGGGTTTGATCTCCCTAATCAAACCCTTTCAGTATTTCCTGGCTCTTCCTAAGGGATTCTGCCCCTCTACAAACCTTCATAATCTATAGAACTCTATGACGTACTCATCCACCGTCATACTCCCTTGGACGAGATCCAAAAACTAGCTCTCTAATGCACTCTGAGCCACATCTGAAAAGAACTTTTCTTTGAAGAGCTCTTTGAAAGCTCTCCAAGTCAATCCAGGTGCCACAATCCTCGGATTTGTGCGAAACCATGTAAGGGCTATATCGAACATCTGACCACCCGCAGCCTCTATCTGTAAAATCTCTGGAATTTGTGCTAATCACAAGATACTCTCAATATCCTTTATCTAGTCGTCTGCGTAAAAGATTTCCTTGGTGCCCTTGAAGTCCTTGGGCAACATCCTCTTGAAATCCACAATAGTGCCCGGCCTCGGCTGCTGCAGATCAGGTTAGGGTAGAACAATCTGCGGTTGAGTAAGCGCTACTCTCTCCATGGCTGCTAGCGCTAATTGATTGGCGTTCTCTATTTTTTGCCTTATCACATCTGACTGGTAGTGCTTAGCCTTCGCCTGGGCCATCTGGGCCTCCATCATCTCCCCAAAAAGTGCAAATATCTGTGCGACATCGACTGGTGCTAGGGGTGGTAGAAGCTCCTAAAAAACTGTAGGCATCGTCCTCTGAACTAGAGGTGGAGTCCCCCCCAAACAATTGCTTCTGAAATCCCTACCTAGACTGGTGAAGCAACCCTCTGAGCTGGAGACGGAGAAGTAACCAACCTCACTGAAGCTGCGCTAGAGCCCTGCGATCTGGTCTTCGGTGACATCATGAAGATAAATTGAAACAAAAGAATCAATAAGGCACAATATATGGTATCATCAAAGAAGGACAAAAATATTCAAAGTAAGCAATATTAAGAATGAATAAGTTAACAAGAATCAATTGATTGGATTTATTTCCTAGTTGTGATTGGCTATTCGCTCTCTCATCCTATTATCCTATATTCTATCATATCGCAGGCTCGCAGTAGTACAACTAAGTTTGTTGCACTACCATAATATCACACTATTGCGAAGCCTGACCTGCATGGACCACCAAAAAAATGTGCCATGACCTGCAACTGGTATAGGGGCACGTGTATGTGGGTATGTCCAGCCTATATCAGAGCATCGGCGGTAGAACGTTGTCTAGTTCAACAATACTATCTAAATATCTCACACAATAAATATAATATACCTGACAATGATATCTCAACTGCAATTGGAGGACAATATAATAGTACAATTATAATCGATACTCAATCACAAAATAAAACTAAAGGAAGATAAAGGAACAATATGGAATAGAAGAAAGAGTCACTAAATCATAATATAATACATCCAAGACTAATAGTCTAGCTATAACACAAATCTCAAATTATATATATATATATATATATATATATATATATATATATATATATATATATATATATATATACATGCCAATGTCTAAAACTAAAATATAAATAATAGGCTAATGAAAGTCTAAGCCGCCTCAGTAGCTGGTAATAATCCTCAGTCGGCTCACCATCTTATAGTCCGTAAAAGGTGGGACACATATCTTCTAACCAATCATCTGAAAAATACATCCAGTCAGGATTGAAGCAAAGTATAACCTAATAGCAGTTCCAATTAATTGATAATGACTATAAATAAAAATAGAAAATGTAATATAAGACGAGAAGCAATGAACAATATCATAGTATGGTAGAAGAGACAGATAAACTAGAGTAATATGATATAAATAGATCACGATGAAATAGGATATGGACAATAAAATAGAATATAGTGAAGAACTATAACTATACTAAGTATTTGAAATACTAGATAGATATGTGATCGGCTTGGGTTGAATATTATCTACTTAAACGTTGGATAAACATTGTCTAACTTAAATATTGAACATTAAACATTGTCTAGGCTTTGATCACATATATAGCTAACACTTTCCGTTTTCTCCGACTAGTATAATAGATCCAATCATGACACATTACGATACAAGATACTCAATGAACATTGTCTAATATTAAATATTGTCTAATGTTATATATTCTCTAAACCATGAGAGAACACAAAAAATAATGAAATAATAAATAACATCACATGACTGAAGTTCCATGTGTATACTAATTCGTGTACCAATGTGTCAGAAATCAAGTAATATATTTTAAAATACTTATATTATAGTAATTATCAAATAATAAAAACTATAAAAAAATGTACTCGCCTAAAATCTGGTCTGGAATATCAAACAGTATCCGTATCAGTGTCCTACATACCTAAATATGAAATATTAAGTCACAACAGTGTTTTAGAATGAAAAATATGCTATACTAGCTTGCAGAGTCATTTCTAGGTCAAACTAAGTCAAACCAGGTCCTACTAGGTCATTGCCTTGATTTTAGGTCCATACTTGTTATACCTTGTTAATATTAGACTATACTACCTAATATTAAGTTGTATCAGGAATTCTAGGTCCTATACTATAATACCTTAGCTAATACCTTAGTATCTCTAATCCTACTCATTACCTTGCTACTAGAACCAAGTATCCAAATACTTACCCCATCTACCTAGTTAATTACCCTTACATATATACTCAATACTACCCTTTACCTTACCTTAACACTAGGTATCTAGGAATACTCAAAGTTATCCATATGCACAACTGTTACACTCAGTAATAATACCAATTCACTCATGTGCATATAACTTTTGGCACTAACCCTAACACTTACTAGTTATTAGTGTACCTATGTATACAACACCTACTGTTACTCCTTAATATCAGTTTTATTTCCTTCATAAGAATACTATAGTCAAACAACATATCTAACTGGCATAAGTTATTTTCGACTGTTTCTAATACACGAATTAAACTTACCAAACTTTTGTGCTCTACTGCCCCCTTATCTCTGCACAATTTCCTGAGCACCAAGACTCACATAGTACACTTGCATATCCCAACCTCTGTACACAGACCACCTACTGATACAAATGATACCATAATCACTCAGACTCTGGAATAACTCTTGCACCCATAACTGGTTCAGTTACTCATGTGCACAGCTAACCTTTGTACACAGTTAACTCTATATTGGATACACTTGCACACATAGGTTTGTTCCTGTACAGACACACTATCACAGTCTATACACTTGAGCACTGAACCAAGGCACTCATGTTCCCCATACTCTCACAAATCACACTAATACTTCACTAATACATCCTGTCCTAGTACCCAGGTACCTATACCATGTGGATACATATACACACACAAACAATTGCACACACACTTATCAGTCTCGGTACACACAAGATACCACTTAGATACTCACCAATCACTCTATCGAACACTCAAACACATACACTCACTCCTAGTACACAAGACTCACATTCCCTCCTATACACCCAATATTACTACACCCATAACTATCTTATTCATACTTCTTATATCCGTATCAGTCATATACCACGCACTGATGCCCTTAAGTACTCGCACACATTAATCCACACTCAAACATATATACATTCACATATCTCTCTCATACCAACTTGTATTGCACTCAGGCATGTGCCAACAATGCATTGACTCACTGATTATATACCTGCACACAAATTCCCCTCCTCCATGCTGCCTACTAGCAGTGCCAACTGCTATTGTAGTTTCATCAAGAGCAGCAGTTACCATACTGCAGGTCCAGTGTTGGACAGGAACCCGAACTCCCCCAAGTTTTAACTGAATGCAGACCCCCAACCATAGACACCTGAATACATACTTGTGATCATCTTTCCTTGCAGATGCTTTACCTTCTAATGCTGAACTGAACCCCCACTTAAAATCTCCATATAGAGCATGCTATTGGACCTACTTCTATGAACCCTCTCAATCCATTGCCAATGTACCTTATTGTAAGGCTTCCTGCTGCAACTACAATTTCCAAATGACTGGACCCCTAACATCTGAACTCTGCCCTCACATCAACTGAACACAACTGAACCCAAGTCTACTACTAACACACGAGTGCATTAGATGTACACATTAACCATAGGCAATGTAGACTCTTCCTTGCAGGTACACCTAACAGCTCATATCACCAACTCACTTGACTGCAACTCTTAACTCTCAACTATACTCACTACAGCACACAAATATGAACTGCCTACCTTCATCCCTGGCCTTGCCCGACTACCCTATACTGACACACCCTCTGATACTAAGCCCAGCACTTTCAACACCACACCACTCAATGATATTACTCCGCAAATATTTGATACCAAAAGATATCATAACATAACATCACACACACACACACACACAATATCATATATAAATGATACCTACTATATACATATACATATACATATACATATACATATACATACACTTAGATATTAATAGCAATATATATATATATATATATATCTATATACACATATACATATACTAATAAGCAATGCATCAAAAATATGGTGTGGATTAATTTGATATGCTAGGATATGCTCATGATACTCACCCCAAACCTCTCTAAACCTAAACCAAAGCCTACCAATAAGTCCTAAATGATGTTTAAAGACCAACCCAAGTATGACAAAACTATTCAAGGTGTCATGGCAAAATATGGCATGTGTGCCACATGCGTCAAAGAAAAAACTCCCAAATTATCTCGTATCACAAAGTATTATGACACGGCCTACTCATATCAAATTATGGACACGTAGCTAGCCTCACAATACTAATGCAAGCCTAATTAGATATACTAAACCTAATAAAAAATACTTGGTGCTAAAATCTCGGATTTTCCCCAAATTGGATACCAAACTCAATATAAAAGTCGTAATATGAACAATTAGAAGTCAAAACTTCTTCCTATGGGTAGCCCTATTGTATGTGTGTGTTCCTAATGATTAAATACAATAATTAGAACCTAATTAGAGAAAAAATCTCAGAACTTTCCTATTATAAGATGGATTTCCAATACAAAGTCAAGTGGACATAACACCAACTTCTTATCCAAAGCCTTCCTTTCCAAGTGCCTTTGTCAACCTCAAGCTTCTAGTCTCCTTAGATGGTGAGGATAAGAGAATTTGAGAGTGAATTGAGGGAAATTTAGTAGAGGAATGGATTAATTTGGGGAGAACACCAAATGGGGAATAATTAGAATAAAAAAATAAGAGGAGAGAGAAAGTCTCCCCCCAAAAATAGGGCCGGCGACCTATCCCCTCTCCCAAGTAATGTATAATATCTAGAATATCCCTTAAGAGTTTTCATGAAGAAATTAATTAGGGAGGAAGCTTCTCTTCCTAATGAAGGTTAAGTCTAAATACTATTCTAATGAGAATGGTTAACTAGTTGGGTCTAAATAAACAAGTCTAACTAATTGGTTAAGTTATCATGTCAAATTGGTTAGGTCCACTAGAGTCCTGTCTAAACAAATAGTCCAATCTACCAACCAATAATAATATCAGTCACAAATATATATATATATATATATATATATATATATATATATATATATATATATATAAAACATGCAATATATTAAATAAATTATAATCATAATATTTAGAATAATACAAAATGATAAAATTACCCATATTTTAGAAATATGGTAGTTACAAGGTCCACTTAGAAAGCCTATATCTACAAAAGAACATGTATTCTATCCCATCATCCATAGTCAAGCTGGGAGCTATCAAACTCTAATTGTGCAAAATCAACCAACCCATCAGATAGTGGAACGAAAGATCTGTTCGAGAAAATTCCTCTCGTAGAGATTCTACTGCCAAATTATGGGCAAGTTCTTGTAAACTAGCATTCAAAAGGCACACCATATCCAATACTCCACTAGATCAAGCATCATACAACCTACTCAAATAACCTGAAAGGGAACCAGGTCCTCAAAGGGATGTAATAAGATACAAATAGTACATGCCATAATGTAAATTCTGAGTAAAGTAAATTAAGGTAAACTATCCATCTATGTGAATACAATTTGAGGACAACCTTTGTACCTATGGGCAGGTGTAGGCATAACGTCCAACACTCTGAAGAGCGTGGTATCTTCACAGGTAACATCCAATGCTCCGAATAATGAGGTATCTGTACATGTAACGTCCAACGCTCCAAAGAATAGGATATCTGCATAAATATATACGTTTATATCGCTCCGAAGAACACGATATCTGTATAAAGAAAGTGGGTGTCCCATACGTCTACTAGTCGTCCTCCCCGCCCAATGCCAATGTACAAGTCTCAAGTGCGATATGGATATCTCGTAACTATATGCAAGTCACTAAGAACCATACAACTATGCTAAATATCATCACACGTGCTACTCGCACCGATGGCCAGTAAAGTGCATAAGCCCATCTCCTATCATGAACTCACTCTATGATATAGAATGATACGTGTCAAGGGCTCAGAGTTATAATGATAACTTTATCACTTAGGGTACGTCTACTAGATACTAGGTCAAACACAAGTCCTAACGTCGACGCCTTCGTCGACTGCACCCGAGTCGTTCTCGAACGCACACCGTTATATAATATTCAGAGCATAATATATAAAATTAACTGAATTTAAATAGTACAATAAGGCAAGGTATACTTGCTTGGAAGCCAGGCAAAGATTCGAGTATGAACTCGCCAAAAAGTAGCAGCGCAAGATGGAAATATGAGCACATATCTCCGGATGCTGTCACAAATATCACCCATAGTCCCAGAATGAGTGATATACTCAGAAAAATATACTCAGATGTCCAATTTGAACACAGGGGCAAAAATATAGTTTCTGGTTAACACGGGGTCCACTAGTAGGCCCGTCTTGCACCAAAAAATGTATCAGGATCAAAAGTCTAAACTTAGCATATTATAGGTCAAACAAGTTCTAAACAACGATACAAACTCAACAGTATATCCAATTTTTAATTCTAGCGGGTCGATCACAAAATTGCTCGTCAAGTCAAATTGTGGGTCCCGCAAAAGTGATAATTTCTCGACTGTCACCGAATCGGGTGAAACTTCGGCCACAGGACAAGTCGAACGTCGCGAGTCCAAGGTTGCCAGTTTCGTCACAATACGACGAGCGTGCACAAAGTAATTAAATAATTTGCAAAACATCGATACGGGAGACTTTTGATGGATACTGGTTAATTTTGGCATACACACATGTCCGAATCGAGTTCCACGAAAGCCCACACGTCAAAAAATACTGCACGCACCTTTTGGTGCAATTGGTATGTGACGTGGTTGCCCAGTTTGACGGGACCCACGCCGAATCAAAGATTTTCGAGTTTTAGAAAATAATTTTTTTGACATTTAACACATTATTAAACTAGATTTTAATGTGAAATAAAATAAACTAATTTACGGGAATTAAACCTGGTTATAAAGGTTTTAAACTAAAGGAAGAAAATCCTAGGTTTATTCACATGTTTTAGAAATATAGGCCACGAAATAAGGGTACTTGGGACAGTTTTCAAAGTTCTGAAAATGTATATTTTCTTGGTTTTGGAACACAAACAAATACCAATCTAAAACAAACTAATTGAAGGCACTGGAAGTGGTTTAAATAGAGATTATACCATCAAAGATGGTTTGGGAAACGGTCCAGATATGAAGTAGTAATCGCCTCGCAAAAACAAGTGGTTAAAACTCAATTCTGACTTAGGTTTGGGTGTTCACGGTCATGGAGTATGCTCGGATCATCCATGCGGCGGCCGACGAGGGTTGGGGCAGTTGGGGACACCACGGGTGGGGTCGTCGGAGCATCAGGGGCGCCCTAGGGGGGTCGTCGGCTGTCGGTCATCTGTGGGAGTCGATCACAGCAACCACGGCAGCAAAATACAACAGTAGCAGCAGCTTTAACAGCAATAGTAGCAACCGCATGAGTTGCAGTAATAGCTATGGCAGCAGTGGCCACCGGCCTGGGGAGTCCAGGAGAAGGGACTTAGTGGAGGTGTAGGTCGGGATGGTTGATGGTAGTGGTGGTCGGGGTTTGGTGATGGAGAGGGTCGTTGTCGTAGACAGCAAGGGGAGGGGGAGCTCAGGTCAGATGGTGGACGCGATGGTAATATGGCTGGTGGTAGTCAGAGTTGGTGGTGGTGATGGTAGTAAAGATGGTTATGGTGGTTAATGGTGGTGATGGTGGTGGCTGGAGTGTAAGAGGGAGGAAGAAGGGGGTTCTCAGCTAGGGGGTGGTCGCAAGGGTGAAGGTGGTGGCTGATGGTGGTGGTGATGTTCAGCTTTGGTAAGGGGAATGAGAAAAAGAATGATAAGTGAGGAGAGAGGGAAGAGGTGTATTATAAAGAGAGGGAGCATTGGGATTAGGGCTGGCTAGGTCCCAATGTTTTGGTAGTTTGTCATGAAGGAAAATAAGGGATGGTCATGTGTTGAGGTTTGAATGGAGGGATGGGATGCATTGTAGGCACATTTTGTTGTATAGTTTCATACAAAAAGGTGGGAGAGGAGGGTGATAAGACCTGTCAAAGCTATCAAGAATGGGTCTTCTTTATTTGCTCCAACCAATAGAAGCTGGACACTTGGCTAGCTATTTGCACAAAAGTCCCCAATAGTTTAGGACTTGCACAAAGAGGAACAAGTGGATTGGATGTGGAAAAATACCATCTTTGGTATGTTTTAGTAGGAAAAATTGGTGTGTGGTATTTTTATATGAACCATGAGGGTGTGATTGGGGGTTTGGATTGGTGTTGGATCTAGTTTTGGGTTAGGTTGAGTCATTGCATCAATTTAGTTAAAATTAGTGTCAATGGTGTTCTTTAATTTATTTGAAGTACATAGGACTTAAATTGGGTGGGTCACAAGTATCATGGATGTAGTAGACTCAGAATAGATTATTGTCATAAATTTGGTTGTGAGAAAAGGGTCGAGGTTGTGTCTCCAATTTTGATTGGAATGGGCAAGGATGCAAAGTTGGATTTATTTGGATTTAAAAATTAGAAAATGTGCATGAATATTGTAAAATTAAAATAAAGCACAAGAGAGTGCATTTACGAGTGACACAAAGGTTAGGATTGAAGATTGGCTTGACTAGGCCAAGGATGTAAAATTTGTTGGAAGGCAAATGCTAGTGCATTGCTCTAAATAATTAAGAAATGCCAAGGTGCAACGAAGGAATAAAATAAATAGATGAATTTATAACTCTAGTTAATTAATCTAAAATAATTCTAAATTGATCCCTAATCTCTCACTAAGCTAAGTATACATAAAAAATTGAGTGAGGGGGTTTACAGAGTGTCCCTTTTTAGATGAACCAGTTTTCTTATCTAGAGCTCGTATGACTAAGCCTACCTTTCCTCCAGTTGATGGTGACTCATCTTCTGACTCTTAACTTGCTCTTTCTGAACCTACTCCACCTCTAGCGACTTTAGACTCCATCCAAACCATGCTTCGTGGTCTTTTTATACTAGAAGATAATTGTTACCATTCTCTGGACCACCGTACCACTCTCCATATCCATAATATCTCCAACACCTTGGTTGACATTCAATACACTCTTATTCAGCACCCAGTCGGTCCATTTATGACTGTATGTGATCCCTCTCGTACGGGCTATCAGATTGATGACCCCTAGGTTCTGAGATACCTGGACTCAGCAACAGCTCATTATAATCCCAACTGCTCAGCTGAGACTGGTGACCCTACCACTGGAGATGATGATGATGAGTAGTTGTTCAGAAGCTTTGCTTAGGACAGATATTTAGTTTACTGATAACTCTATATTTATGTTTCAGTGCAGTTCGTTTGCCCTAGTTTAACTTTCATTCAGTATGTACTCTTAGATTTATGTTTGACAAACTATGCACCATTTTATTTTAGTAATATTAGGTTTGGTTTTTTGTTATGTTTGAGAAATATGTTACAATATTATCATATTTTGGATATGTGTATTTCATATTACACAAAACATAACTTGTAACTTATCACAGATAAACATAAACTTGATCTTAAAATCATAATTTTATCTAATGGCATAAAATAGAATGTAAACTTATATTATAACAGAATATTGCAGATAAACTTGTATTATAAACATAACCTTATATATAAAATTATTTTGTAAGTGTCGTAGCAAATTGCAGATCTTTTAACCACATTATGCAAAAATCATATGACTACCACGGTACATCACAAAGTCTTGTATATACCGTGTCAGGCGTAAACTTGGTAGGTTATGGGGCCCTTGCCTAGCAGGGTTGGCCCATGCCCCATGGGGCCCTTGGAGATAGGGGTAGCTGATAGCACAATATTCTTTCCTCCCAATGATCTAGGTGAATCTTATCTTGTCTAATCATTACCAAATTATTTTAAGTTCTTGAGTCGTGGACACTTGAGAAACTTCCTGGGATAACGAGTTAAGGGTACGAGCTATTCACGAGTTATCACTGGCGAACTTATCGTATTCATGACAAGCGATAAATTGGGCAATACTCACACTCGATTGCCCGATGCCAAATGCAATAGGTTAACATACACAATAATTTATACGGTGTCTTGAGGGTCAAAACATGTGTTAAATTGTAAGAGCACAACATTCAACTATACAATAGACAAAGAAAGATCCTAAGCAAAAATGGAAGGAATGCATGATAAAACCAGGGGTGTGGAAAAGTTGGTCGCATATACGATCTGGACGCATGCAGGGAATGCAGGACGCATGAAATATAGGGTGCATACAGGATACATGGATGCAGGGCGCATCCAGGATACATGGATCTAGGGCGCATGCAAATCAGTCATGTATCCAACAAGATGGGT
Source organism: Iris macrosiphon (assembly GCA_036927795.1). NCBI lineage: Eukaryota > Viridiplantae > Streptophyta > Magnoliopsida > Asparagales > Iridaceae > Iris > Iris macrosiphon. Next base: position 97,259,266 of record JAYESA010000001.1, on the reverse strand, counting down.
GCATACTAGAAGAGGGCACATGGAGCTGGGCGCATGGAACTCCATCGTCCAAAAATAGCACTAACTCCATATAAAAAGTTGCAAAAATATGAAAACTTATTTTTTTCATAAAATCTTTATTTTAATCCCAAATCAAGTGAACCAAAAGCTAAAATGCTCGAAATAAAATATTATATCATATAGAACAACTAGATTTTGAAGATATCAATTTTATTATATCAAAACCAAGAAAATATATGGAACCCAGGAAAAACCCAAATCTTGAAACTCAGATCTACTCCAAATCATCCCTCAAAATCCAAAACTCCAAGAACTAAATTAGATGAGAACATCAAGGTGAACATTATCTATCAAACATATTTTAAATTTATACAATATAAATAAATTCCAAAAATTTATGGCTTTATCATTTGAGCATGATGTACTTGCCTGGAGTGGCTTCTTAGCCTCTACATCTTACGGTCCAAGTCACAACAACTTCTCCCTAGGGTTAGGGTTTGGTCTTGAGGAAAAGAAGCAAAGGAATGAGAAAGAAGAAATAAAATGGAAATGAAGAAGAACGAGTGAGGAGAGGGAAAAGTCTCATATATATACTAAGTGGAGAAACATGAGGTTAGCCATAGGATTTAGTCATAACACTCTCCAACAAATCTTAACTATTTAAAATAGGCTTAATTGTTCCAAAAGTTAACCAAGTCAGGTATCCATCCTACACATGGGTCCTGACACGGATCCATGGCAATGTCAATGGTATTCTACTAGTCTTTGGTAGTCTCTCTTGACAACAAGAATAAATACAAATGATAGAAATCATCATACAAATACAACAGAAATAGATTATCAGAAAAATAAATTTAAATATCAAAAACTCAAGAAATACCAAATCTGGAACGAGTATGACAGAATGAGACTGTCAATACACAACCAACACTAGAAGTTTTATTAAAAAAGAACACGAGAGAGCGTCGACCATCTACGAGGTACTCGTCAGATGAGTATGTCTTATTGACTATCGAAAGAGAACTCAAAAATATTGCTGAGATGATGGAAGACGATCACAGGCAGGAGCGGATGCAGGCTATGCAGGAGAAGATTAATTTTTTATAGGCAAACTCCACTTAATAGTTGATATAGTTGCCAAAGGGCAGGAATAATTTAAAGAATCGATGTATGTTCAATGTAAAGCAAACAGAAGATGTTACTTGTCCTCGATAAAAAGCGAGACAGGTAGTCAAAGGCTACATTCTACGGAAGGGCGTAAATTTTGATAAATTTTTTTTGTCGATCACCAAGTTGTCATCTATCCGGGTGGTGTTATCTTTAGCAACCAGTTTTAGTTTAGAAATTGATCAAATTAATATTGAGACAACATTACTCTATGGCGATTTAGAGAAGGAATTATACAAGGAGCAACCAGAAGAATTTTGTCAAAAGGTCATCATATTTAGTCTGTCGGTTGAAGAAGTGTATGTATAGTCTGAAGTAGGTTCCATGATAGTGGTACAAAAAGTTTGTCATTTATGTAGGAGTATGATTATGCACGTAGGACATTGGACCATAGTATTTTTGTGAAATATTTTGTTTCATGGATGAATTTATTATTTTACTTCTCTATATGAATGATATGTTATCGGTGGGTCAGAATGCCACTTAGATAGTGGAGCTGAAGAGCCAATTTGGCTTAACCTTCACTATGAAGAATTTGGACACATCAAAGAATATTCTTGGGATGGAGATAAGACGAGAGAGGGAGTTCAAGTTGTCGTAGTTGTCCCAAATAAAGTACAATAACCGAGTACTTTAGTATTTCGGGATGGACGGATCAAAAAATAGAGCAATCCCTTTGAAGCTCAATTTATTTTCACTATGGATTAGTGTCCATCAACCTATGATGAAAAGAAAGAATGTATGTTCCGTTACAAAAAAAATATGGGAGTTTTGCTAACTCAATTTTGTATAGCGAAAACATAGAAAGTACAAAGATTCCTTAAATAAGAAATCTAAGTACAATTAAAATTCTGAGAAGTATGACAATGGAGATCGAGTACTGCAGCTAACTCCTTTACTCCGTTGACGGTCTGGCGGAGAAGGAAAATGCCAGGTCTCTGGCTCATTGGCACGAAAGACAGCAACTGGGCTCCTGAGTATGGTTTCTCTCTGTCCGTCTTCTTGTGTATGTGTGGGGGGGGGGGGTGCATCCTAGCCATCTACACTGGATGGCTTATATGCGCCCGTATGCTATGTGTGTAGGTCTGGTAGCCACATGGCCATTCTTAATAGAATGTAGTTACAACCGCGAGTGCATGTCATGGCTAGGCTGCCATATGATATTGGTTAGGATATGTTGTTGATGAGATCTCAGCCGGCAACCTGGGTTATTTTCATCCATTGTCTGTGTGACTTGGTCAATTTTGACACGTGGTCAGCATTTGTTGTGGAGATAATCTCAAGAAGATTTGGTCGTGTGGAACCGCATGAAGACTAAATCTCATAGGAGTTGGGCCTCATGGAACTTGGTCGCATAGGGGCTAGGCCTCATAGGGACAAAGCCGCATAGGGGCTGGGCCTAATAGAGTCATATTCGCATAGACATTAGGCTACATGGGGACGAGGCCGCATAAATCTGTCGTATGTCGACATAGCACTGCATGCCTGCCAAGGGTCATTATTATGCTGACATAATTTTTTGTTGCTTAGTGTGGCAACTTTCCTCATGATTTTCGAAGTATTTGGGGTACTTGATGCCATGTCAGAACTTTATGGACAACAATAAATGCCATGTTAGGGCAATATGCGATTGATGCTTCCATTATTATTTGGATCGCATGGACGCCTCTTGAGGATCTGGCTCCTCCTGTTTTTGTAACCATATGAGTTACTATATCGCATGGTTGATGTTTAGTCCCTACAGTATGTCCTCATTGAGTCTGAGCGTATGGCTTCTGGATGCGTGGCTTTAGATTATATGCTTTTACAATGGAGCGAGTTTTATATGCTTCGGTAGTGGAGGGTATCATATATGCCATGGTTTGTACATGGCCAGATATTATTCACACACTTGGTGTGGTCAGTAGGTATATTTCTAATCTAGGAAGGGCACATTGGAGTGTAGTCAAATGGATCCTTCATTATCTTCATGGAACTGCTGATTGAATTTTTTTATTTGGAAGTGATAAGCTAGAGCTGGTTGTATATATCGAAATTAATGTGGATGGGGATAGGAAAGTGGATACTAGGAGATCGACTTCATGCTATGTCATGATGTATGCTAATGGAGCAATTTTATGCCAATCGCGGTTATAGATGTGTGTTGTCTTGTCTACGAAAGAGAGAGTTCTTTGTGATGATGGAGGCATGTAAGAAATTATTATGGATAAAGAAGTTCCTGCAGGAAATGGGGCTTAAGCAAGAGCAGTGTATTTTGCTTTATGAGAGGCAAAGTGTTATTCATCTTGAAAAGAATTCAACATTTCATAGTTGGTCCAAGGATATTGTAACTTGGTATCTCTAAATACAAGATGTGCTTGAGGCTAAGGACGTGACGCCTAAGAAGGTTCATACAGAGGACAAAGGAACGGATATGGTCACAAATATTTTACCAAGGAAAATTTAAATTCTGAAGGATATAGTCACAATGGAGCGGATATTCTTTACCTAGTTGGGATGGAAAAAATATTTTGGTGTTGGGTGGGGTTCCCAACCTATATAAAGAATATCCCGAAGTGCGATGAGCTTCATCCGTGTATCGAAGAAGCTCAAAAAGTCGAAGGCAGAAAATGTGGCTTAATTTGAGGACATATTGAAAGCTATTGAAAAAGTTCAGGTTTCAGTATCAGCAGTATCCGTCGGTATACCGATGTCAGTGTATGGTCAGTATTTTGATTTGAAAGAAATTTTTTCCATAATAGGTTTTGATTCGAAATAAAAAATTTGGTATATACCTCTAGTATATTGCTGCCGGTATACCATCAGTATACTAATATCGGGGTCGAACCCAACATTAAGTATTTTATTAACACCATTGGATCAATATCAATGGTCCAAATACTTGTGGGATTATGAGGCTTTAATTAGGTATTTTCCAAAACCTAATCCATCATCATCTTTTATTGTGAGATCAAAATGAGAGTTTTCTCAAGGTTTACAATTTTCTACGAGAGGAAGCGAGAGAGAAAGATTCAGAGATTAGGATGATTGTTTTAGGGAGATACCGTTTCAAAGAGATTGTTCTTCCTCTTCTTCTCGTCCCCGGTAATCTTTTCATACTCTTGTAATTTATTTCCATCTATGAAGTATTTTTGTGATCCGTATGGATTGAAAGAGAAATTTATAAGGAGTCGATGTATAAGTAATCATGCATAAAAATAATAATAAAATCATGTCAATATTAAAGTAACTAGAGGCATGAACACGAAAAGGAACAAGAGATATGATCAAATCAATATCTACAGTAAATGTGCAATCTTCTACGAGTACTTGCCTACTCCGCATGTTTGGTGAGTATGGAAAACTTCTAAATGGTCGTATGTCGCTCCCCTTATTATACCCAGGCCAAAAAACACACAAAATAATGCAAAAATCTGTACTACTAAATAATGATAATTTTTGTCATCACCGTGACATTTTTTCTTCAAATTATATCCATATCTAACTTTAGTAATTAAAATTTATTATTAAATTTAATAAGGTAAAATAGGTTATTATGTATATAATTTTTTAAATATAATATAGTTTATCCGATGATTAAACTACGTGCAAGACACATGCATATATACTTGTCAATAATAAATAGCTTAGGCTTGATATACTTTAGTGAAATATAGAGTTTAGTGCACTTTAGAATTTCCTAGATTATCTTCGACTTTAGAAAACTCCTAATAACTATTAAATAATTCTTAAAGAAATATGAAAAATAGATTTAAGATCTTACATATCCCCTATACTATACCCATTTTTCCAAAATTAAATTCTTATAATATATATGTCATTACAATTTCAAATTAATTAATTAATCCATTTAATTGGGACAACTGGGAAAGGATGGGTTATTTCTCCCAAACTACTGACTAGATAAAGCTAAAATTTTGGTCAAATTAGACGACGTACTCATTATAGGCTAACAAAATTTCACACAAAGATTGTGTACCAATTTTGAGTTTTGACAATTCTAAGTTACCTATTTTTGGATGCGTTAAAACTGTGAATGGTGATTTACGAAAGTTATAGAAAAATTCGCAAAAAAATTTTTTTATGTAGCCTTCAAAATTCATTAACAATAGATGTTAGTTATTTAGAAAAAAAAATTATTAAAAAAATTGTAAACTACCTAAGAGTTATGACCCAAAAACTAGGGCTGAGAACATATCTACTTAGATAAATATTTCCGGGTCAAACAATATTTATTTTCATCCTAGAAATGTGATTCAGAAAGCTGAGAGGGAAGAGAACCCACCGATAAAACAATAGAATAAAATTCTTTTGTTTTCCCCTCAAATATGGCTTCAAAGTTGCAATGCGCTTTCTATAACAGAAAAATCCCACTCTCAAAATTGTAAAAAAAGAAAATTCTAACTTAAATCTATATAAATATAAAACCCTATATGAGATCAATCTTGGCTATCGTTCCAACAGTTGGAAAGAGGGGGTGTAAGGGAAAGCGGCATCGATAGATGGGCCACCTCTTGCGGCTGTGTGGGTTATGTTGACGAGTTGGCCGAGTCCCTAGACCAGAGTCAATTGTATGGGTGCGGCTCACTGACCCGCTGACCTGGCCTAAGGGGTTGACAGATGAGCCCCCACTACATGGGTGTCGGTTTAGGATCGGGGGAAAGGGATTTTTTTCTTTTTCTAATTTCCAAAACCTATTTTATTAATTATTTCTAACTTAATAAATACAAATAAATACCAATTAAAACTAAAAATATATGAACATTAGGGAAAATTGTGAAAGGATGTTATAAGCCTACCATAAAATTTTGGGGACCAAATTTCTATCCATAATTTTTCTAAAATTTCTAGAGCCTAAAATTAAATAATATTAAATAGTTTTATGCTTCCAAATATTCATAATAAATTCTAGAAGATCTTTAAAATTATTGAACCTTTTTCTAACCTATTCTAATGTATTTTTACAGTATTTAATTCTATTCTAATTTGGTGATTTTACGTAGGGAATGCTAAAAACTTTTCTCCTTTAAATAAATTGCCTTCAAAATTCAATGACATCCCCAGAAAGCCATAAATATCCTTGGAAATAAGCATATCTAATGTAGCACACCAATCCTAGAACGTTAATTTGGTAATTTGGGGAAAATCAATTTATTTTCAATAAATTCATTAATGAATATAGTTAGCCTATAGGGTACTATTTCGATAATTTATATTTCTAGGAAGATTCTCTAATATAGTTAACATGTAGACTATAGTGTAGAAAGGTGGTCCTCAACTATGGAATATATTAGATTATTTATTTACAATATTTTATGAATGGATAGAATTTATCAAAAAAATAGAAAATTTATTTAGATTAAGGTAATTATCATTAAACTAATTTAGTCTTATCTTAACTTTTTTAGATTCATGATAATAAATTTATAAATGTCAAATTAGATAGGTTTGGAGTTTGTGACAACTTCATAAATTCTTTGACTTGAGGCAACATGACCTTGTCATCCTCACATTATATCTTGTAGAACTTGTTTATTAGATTAATTTTGGATCTCTTCTCTTTGGACTTGTAGTACTTCACAAGTGACTCTCAAACGTCTCTTGCATCAACATTCTTATAATTCTGCCACAGAATCTTCCATGGAGTTGAGAATCAACAACTTACAAAGGTTGTTATCTTCCTCCACTTTGTTTAAAAGACAATGTCTTCTTCTAACCTCCATGCATTATAAGTTTTCAGAATTGTTAGTTTAGGATCTATCAACACATAATCGATGTTCACGAGTTGAAGATTAAGACTGATCTTTCTCTTTCTGATATTGAAGTGCTCTCCATCAAACTTATCAAGTTTGTTAAAACTTGTATCGAGAAGTCTTGTACGATTTTCCATCTTTATCGGACCTTGCTTTAAGATTGTTAGTCCCAAGGTAAATAAAAGATGGATTATACTTTCCAAGAATAGAGATTCACACAAAATTATCAATGTTTTCTCTCTATTTAATCATGATATTATTGTTGAGATTCAGAGATTCATGCAAAATGATCAAAGTTTACTCTCTGAATAACTTGACTCTAACGAAACTCATTTATAAATCAGATTATGTTACGCCCCAGTCCTAAAATGCGTAGGACTAAGAATACATAACATGCCATCTACGCATTCGATCAGACTCTGGTCCGACTCGAATAGGTATAAGTTGTATTATAATGGTTACTATCTAAATAATCAAGTAAATATAAATATCTGTGCCTCAATCCACAATGAAAAGAATACACAAGAATGAGCTACATGTGCTAAAGTCGGCCACCCAGTAACACATAAACTCGAATAAACTCGAGAAAGAAATATGAGTCTATAAAACTAGGCTACATCAACAGATGAATAAATAACCATAATTCTGGTAGAAATGATATAAGTACCTGGTACCAATGCTTGCAAGACAAGCAACTCCATCGGCAACTCCAAAGTCTCCGTAATCGTCTATGCTGCAAAAACTGGCAGGAGATCAAGTCCTCAGAGGGACGTAACAAGGTATAAAAATAGTATGCCATGGTATAACAGAAAAAAATAAGTGCAACACTGGTGTAATCTAGCATAACCACCTAAGTGAGACACAACTTTGAAGACAATATTCGACGCGTGCGCTATCCAAATATAAAACCGTAGCTCCGAACACAAAGACACACGGGGCGTACCGTAGCTCCGAGCACAGAGTCACACGGGTGATACTACGACTCAAGATACAGGAATACTACATAAATAGGAACATATACATATATATGCGCGTGGAGAGTAGCCCAAACGTCTACTAACTGTCTTCCCCTCCCAAAGCGGTCAACTAGTGTTCGCTGAACCTGAACCTCTATCTAACAGTCTCGTCATACTGAAGTAACTATCAACAATCACGACCCTAAAGTCATCCCAGATTCTGGTCATGCTGACAGTATCTGGATACAAGTTCGACATGATAACGGTGTCTGAATGTGTCATAGGGTTCTGATGTAACCAAGTAAGTACATCAAGGTGTCACGAACATCTATCAATCGTTACCAGACGTTACCAATGAACGTCTGCACCCGGTTATGACCCGGATGCTAAGTAACGATTCTGATCCAAAAAGCGTACAATGCATAGAATAAATAAATAGAAATCTACAAGCTGAGATACAGGATAGCAAGGTACACATGACTGGAAGCCAGGCGAAGATTCGAACCCGAACTCGCCAAGGAAGTAGCAGCTCAAGATAGAAACTGGAGCAGATATCTTCGAATGGTGTCACAAATATCACCAACAGTTTCAAAATAAGTGAGATGCTCAGAAAAGTTTATACATATGTCCAATTTGGACACTTGGGCAAAAATATAGTTTTTGGTCAATACGGGGTCCACTAGTGGCCCGTCTTGCACCAAAAAAATGTGTCTGAGACATAGTTCTCCAAAATTATCAAACTTGGTGTCTACGAGTCCAGAACGATGATACAAACCCAACGGAACATCCAAAATTAGATTTTGATGAGCCGATCACGAAATTGCCCATTATGTGGAACCGTGGGGCCCAAGAAATAACGTTTCGTCAATATTCTCAGAATTAAACCAAACTTGGGTCACAGGACCAGTGTAATGCTGCAAATTTGATGGCGTAAGTATTGTTACAAAACGACATGAATACACGAATTAGGATGAGTGTCAGAACACGTCTGTCACGACCCGCACCCGGTTTAGGGGCACGAGTGCGTGGGTACGTCCAGCCTACGCCGCAGCATCGGCGGTAGAACGCTGTCTAGGTCAAGTACTATCTAAATAATCTCACACTAGTATCCAACTCCATAAGGAGACACGGAGAACACTATAAAGATGAACAACATACTCAATCACAATTACAGCACGATAAGAATTTGGAGAACAAAAGAGTACGACACAAGACTAATGATAAAACAATCATACCTGTAATCAGGAACAACCAATCTCCAAGTATCAGAACAAGCCCACTAAGGTCACAGTCTGGAAAAATATTTTCCAGTCAGGAAGGAGCAAAGTACATCTCTAAATAGCAGTTCTATATAAATGACATAAACTATGTAGCAGTTCTAGATGGAAACATACCAGATGCATGTATAAGTACGAGAAATGTACAATGAGAGAAGTACTGGAAATACTGTAAGTAAATGCAGGAAAAGAAATAATATGTCCATGAGCAAGAATTCTATGACTAAGTGTGTGAGTACTAGCTTTAACATGTGATCGGCTTGGAAACTTGATCAGGCTGGTTACATGTGATTAGCTATGATTCATGGAAGGTCAGGCTAACCGTTGGTTAGCTATGATGCATGGAGAGGTCAGGCTAATCACACGTAACAGCTATGAGGCATGGAGATGGTCAGGCCGCACCCGACGTGAGATGTGGGGTGAGCTATGATGCATGGATAGTTGGGTATGATCACATATCTACACTAAAGTACTCCCCAAACCCCCGACTGGTATAGTAGATCCAATCATGGTACGCTATGGCACGGGATTCCCTAAGGAAGGTAGCAAATCTCCCCGGGAATTAGTGTCTGTACATGCACAAGATATCAAGGAAACAAGTCTCGTACAAGCTACACCATGAATAAGGAATAACATCTCATGACGAGATCCGTGTATACCAATCCGTGTAACCATCGTGTCAAGATCATGGATATTTACACTAGATACAGTGAACATAGGAGATATCATAAATTAGAAACTAATCAGAGAATGTACTCGCCTTGGGTCCTTAGCTGGTAAAACCAATGTCCTGTTCCAGAGTATCCCCTGGGTAAACCAACAGTCCTATAAACATAACACAAGCAAACCACATTCGCATCAGATGCTACACTAACACAGTTAAAAATACTGGTCTCAGGGCCATGTCAGGCAGGGCACTAGTCAACTAGGGTCATCTAGTAGGGACACGTATATAATATACATTACACTTATTATACTTACAATATTTATACATGCACCAATTTAAATGTATTTACAATATATATATATCTTTTAAATACATATTTGATTTATACTAGTTGAACATTATATATGTATACTCATACATATGCTAAAATACCTTTTTAAAATATATATATATATAAATACTAAATTGATTACATATACTAGAAATACGTACTTACGTATATAAATCATTTCGAACTTATTTTGAACAATAATTTCAAATAAAAGTTTATTTATAAAAACTAGAATTTATGTAAAAGCCAATATTTTCATTTATGGTAAAATCGGTCACCGATCCAATAAACTAATTTTTGAACTCATTTTATTATTGAAACTATATTTTTAATAATAATATAAAACCCAAGATTTATTATATTTAACATAATCAAAAACCTTTTAATTTAATACGTAAAAATGAACTAATTACATGAAATCACTAAACTAATTATGTGAAAATACTAACTAATTAATTAATAGTTACTAACTAATCAATAATTAATTACTGATTAATAAATTATTAAAACTTAATTACTGAATAATTATAACTAATATAATTAAACTAATTGCATAAATTACTAACTAATTGATTATGAATTAATTAACTGATTACAAATTTATTAACTAATTAATCTAATTATAATTTAAACTAATTATATTTAACTAATATAGATACTGAACTAATTATATTACTAACTGTTTACATATAAATTAACCAAATTGATTAAATACTAACTACTGATTATAATTTAATTAAAGGATTAAGAAATAATTAACTATTCCAATGATAATTTTAATTAAACTAACCATGTATTAACTAACTAATTACACAAAAATAACTAATTATGTAAACTAAACTAGTTATGTGTAATTGTTAATTTAATTATATGTAATTAATAACTAATTAATTATTAACACTGATTAAACATTAACTAAATAATTTATAATCTTAAAACTAAATTAATTATATACTAATATAACTAAATATATTAACTGACTCTTTACAATTACACAGAATAAAAGAAAGGGAAGGAGAAGAGGGGCTCACGGGGGGATTTTCCGTCGAGGTCGGCGCGGGGCTCCGCCGGGGTCGGCGCAGGTGAGGCGGCAGCGGGAACTCAGCGGCGGGCTCGACTCGAGGCGGTGGCGGGCTGCTCCAGATCTCGGCGGCGGTGACTTCGTTCCAGCGGCGGCGGAAGGAGATCTTGGCCGCCGGTGGTGGCTGGATCTGCAGCGGCGGTCGACTCGGCTCGAGACGGCGGCGTTCGGCGCTCGAGGAGGCGGGCTCGGCGCTCGAGGAGGCGGCTTCCCGGCTTCAGCGGCGACGACGACGACGACTCCGGGCGGCGGCTTGACGAGGGCTCGGCTCGAGGGTGAGGTGGTCCGAGGCGGCTCCAGCGGCGGTGGAACTCGAGGAGGTGGCGGTTCAACCCAGGGCAGCGACAGGGCGGCGACGACGACTTCGATCTAGGGTTAGGGTCGGTGTCTGTGAACGGGTCGGGGTTGGGTTCGTGTCCGGGGCTGGACACGACGGGGTGCTGTACTGTGGACGTGTCCGGGGCTGCCGGACACGGGGATGCTGTTGTACAGTGGAGGAGGTGGATGTGTCCGGTGTGTCGGACACGGAAAAATCTGTTTGTAATATTGTAACCGGACACAAGAAATAAAATAGATACGGTGGGACACCCGGGGTCGGACCCGAGGCCATCACGGCTGACACGGTGATGCTGGACACACGGACACGAGTACACAAAATGATGGTGGCTGTGGCTTTGAGGGAATTTGTGGAGGCTAGCCAATGAATTAAAGATTAGGGTTTCTAGGGAAATGTGAGAATGAGAACCTAAATAGGGAGAGATGGTGTGGGATAAAGGGTTGCGGGTTGGCCCAATGATGAATGGCCCAGAATTAATCAAACGGGTTTCTCACGTGGGAAAAATGAGGGTGTGGGCTAGTTAATGGGAAATGGAAATTTGTAAAAATAACAAATAAAGATTATAATTTCAGAAAATATTTTTAGGAAAGCTAGCTAATTTCCAATTAGCTACTAATTAATACATTTTGCAAAATCTTGAAAGTATGACATTTATTTATCTACTATCCCAATAAATAAAAATTTGTTTTATTTCATGAACTAGTCTTTTAAATAAATATTTAGTTAAAACAATAATTTTTTTATGATTCAAACCAATAAATATTTGAAACTAGAAATATATATATTATTATTTATGTACTTATTTTATAAGAAAGCGACATTTATGAAAAAATGATTTTTATACAAGATTATAAATTATCTTCTACAATCAAACATCGTTCAAATCCTAATAAAAATTTCAAGGAGAAATATTTTATAAAACTTGATATTTTTAAAATAAATTAAAATCTAATTATTTTGGAAATTGGAAATCGGAGGTTACAAGTCTATCCACCTTAGAAAAATTTCGTCCTCGAAATTTTAGGGATGGCTAGGATAGAAAAAAAATTTGTTGTTCATAATGATGAATATATCATTGAAGAAAATATTTTTATAAGGAGAATACTTACCAAACAGAAGAAAACATGAAGAAAAAAGAAAATATGGTTTAAGACAGGAATAACTTGAAGGAATTATGGCTCGGCCTTGAATCCTCTAGAAGGTTTAGGTTTGGGAAGTAGACACGATCACAAAAACAGATAATTTGAATAATGCACGTAACCACTTCAAAGTAACTAAACCAAGGAAGACCCAGTATAATGAATGATATAGACATGAAGGTTATAGCTAGTTCGAAAGATACGGTCGACAATTTGATTTAAGAAACTTAAATACATCCTTTAGAATGTAATCAAGAGACATCTAATCGCCTTCTTGATTTCTAGGAAAAGAGTAGTCTTTACTACCATCTGAAAATAATCCTTCCTTTTTATCCTCGTTCATTTTACTTTTCTCAATCTTGTGATTCATCATTTAACTAATATCTATAAAAGTTTCAAATTCCACAAACTTTATTAGATTAGATCTTAGAATTTCTGAATCAAAATTTATTACCTGTCCAAAATCCTTATCATCAAATTCGAGTTTGTTTATCTTAAAATCAACTATACCTCGATTATTTTCTTCGATTTCAAATGTTACTGTCATGGTCAAGATTTAATTTAAATCACAACCTCAATATACCATGATCTTACCTTACGACCTTCAATTATATGATCCCATAATCAATTATATTAAAATCTTCTTTACCATGAGTTTCATTTCATTCCATATTTCTTTATCCGCATATATAATGTTTCCGAAATTTGAGCTAATATTTTTTTTTTTTTTCATCCTCTGAATTTATTATCCCAATGAAAAATTTACTACTCAATCCTCAATATTTTAATTGAATTCCAGTCGTATCATAATCTTCTCAAATTTTGAGTAAATAATTAAATACAAAATTTACTATCCAATCCTTTTAATTGAAATCCAATCAAAGCATATTTATAAAACTTAAAAATCTGCATCCCAAAATTTAACTTTAAACACTCATCAATCATCTAACTCAAATTCAATTGATGCTTATTCCAATCTAACTCCTCATCCCAAGAATTTAATTTGACACTATTCCATTTACGATTTTATTTCCTGCTTTTCTTTTTCCTCAAATACTCAACGATGCGATGCTCCCAGTATCTTCAATGCAACACTCATACTATATAAAATTTCTATCTTGCAATCAAATAGATAAGATAATCTCTCAAATTTCTTAAATTTTTAATAATCAATTCAATCATATCAAGACCTCCTTAAAATTAATAAATCCTCAATTTTTTTTTTTTTTGGCTCTGTGAATTTCTTAATTCTCCCTTTAAGTAAATGTTTGTCCTCGAATTTCAATCAAACCTCGATTTTCGCAAAAACTATGATTCCATCAACTCTGTTATAACAATCCCCTAAATTCTTTATTTAATTTAATGCTCATCCACCAATTTAATCCTCTTGTCTCTTTTGTCAGTCATAACCTCGTCATAGATCTTTGCTATGGTCAAAACCCCATGATCATGGTTTAAGAAAACTCTACCTACAGCCATACAATTTAAGAAGATATAGGTCATGTGTCTTTGGTCATGGTATTTCAGTCTCTGATAAGGGGGTACTACTAGTTATATTCTAACAAGAAAATCATGCATGTGAACCACAGTACTAGGAAAATCAACCAATCAATCGAAAGGCGAAAGAAAAGGAACATTAGGAAGGAAGAAGGATCATGTTAACATATTACTTGTAGTGTCTACTATCTCTAACAAACACTTAACTCTAGCACACTAACAAATTCCTATTCATGTACACTTGTACCCATATCAACTAATCATATATTAATATTCATATCTCTCATCTACCAAAAATTAATCCTCAAAATAATCGTCAAGGTTTAACTTCCCGATCAACTTAAAATAAATGTATATACCTCCTCAAAATTAGATACTTCACATCGAAATAAAAATTTAATCACTTCTAAAATCTTTGTAGCCTTAACTATGTTTATTGAATCAAATTTAAATCCTCAATATTTTAATTACATAAAATCTCAACTCCTTAAAAATTCTAAAAATTTGAAATTCATTTCCACCTTTTAATTTATAACTCCTCAATGTACATATTAGTGCTCACGGTCTCTGATACCCAAGGTGCACTCAATACCTCTATTGTCTAGAACTGTGTACTAAATTTGTACTGCCCGAATCACTTGCACTATTACCTCCAATGATCAAGGTTATCATTAACTGTGTTTTCCTTCATGATTTCAATTATGTCAATTGGTATATCATCTAATTATCAATACACAGAGTGCTTACTGTTACTAACGTCATCCTTGACTAATCCCCGATATAGAATCATTAGCACTCTTGGTATTTATATCACTAGCTTCATTAATGGATCATTCATCAAGCTCATTATATCTCATGATTACATGTATCTACTATAACACTCATGTTTCTTTACTCTCATGGTCATGTATATGGTTCCTCATCTCGATGGTTGTATATGTATTTTCTTCTATCCTTTAAAGCCTATTAAACTCATCCGTGATACGCTTCACAACTTCCATTACAAATCCTGATATTTCTCTACTTATGACATCTCATTAAACCCTTTATACATATACATTTCTTTACCTTTAACATTTCTGATATCAATCATCAAATTGGACATCATGCTCCATAATTCTTAACACAATTCCTTGATACCTAATTGTTTAAATAGATCACTCAATTACATAATCATGATTATCCAGGACGGGTAATTGGCTCTGATGCTAACTCTGAGAACTATCACTGGTACTCTATACTATCCCTCTACTCACAGTCTCCAATGACACTTCTCCTAGAACCATTGTTACAAGGTACTATGCTAAGGGCGAACTCTAGATTAAAGCCTACTGCTCACATGCCCAACTAAGAAACACTTACAAATCACTAGCAACACAGTCAATACTAATACAAGACACAAACAAAATTACAAGCCACTAATTATCATACTTACCAAGAAATCCTCAAGGAATAGGAGTTCAAAGACTGAATTGAGGGCAGAAGGTATCTTTACTGCTAGTAAAGAAAGAAGCGGTGGAACAAAGTCCTGGAATAACAGCAATAGATAAGTCTTGAGATGATATTTTAAGAACCAATTTAAGATACAACCTGATAATCATACACGTCTATCCGAAATCATGACACTCAAAATCCTCGCCACGCCAGTAAGCATAGATGCGATAAACGACAGGTTCCGTAACTAGATATGCAACCCTATAATCATGCCATCTAGAATCCTCGCCACGCCAACCGGTATGGCTGCGAGAAACTCTAAATCTCATAACTAAGGTATGTACATCCAAGTTAGGTTCCTACGTTCTCGTCACGACAGCTAATATGGCTGCGATAAATTCTAGGTTCCATAACCAAAGTAGATGTTTTACCTTCCTCACTGTCCTCATCAATATATGTCATCAGATGATACCATAAATCCTAGTCCGTAAAAATTCATCTCAATTTGAAATCAACTTAACAACGATACGAAGAATTAAAGTTAACAACTGGTCAACAAGAATCAAACTCAACAATGATACCAAGAATTTAATTTAATAGCTGCTCAACAAGAATCAAGTTCAGTGACAACAAGCGAGAGCGGACGGAAACAAGGAAAGATTTAAATTGAAAATAAGATTCTCATGGGGTCATCCCAGGAAATCTTTCAAGAATTTGTGATTGAGTATCCTCTCTCATCCTAGTATCCTATGTCCTATATTCTATAGCAGGTACGCAGTAGTACAACTAAGACGTCGCACTACCACGACATCGCACAACTAGCGAAGTCTGACCTGCATGGGCCACCACTAAAAACGTGTCACGACCCGCACCCGGTTTAGGGTCACGAGTGCGTGGGTACGTCCAGCCTACGCCGCAGCATCGGCGGTAGAACGCTGTCTAGGTCAAGTACTATCTAAATAATCTCACACTAGTATCCAACTCCATAAGGAGACACGGAGAACACTATAAAGATGAACAACATACTCAATCACAATTACAGCACGATAAGAATTTGGAGAACAAAAGAGTACGACACAAGACTAATGATAAAACAATCATACCTGTAATCAGGAACAACCAATCTCCAAGTATCAGAACAAGCCCACTAAGGTCACAGTCTGGAAAAATATTTTCCAGTCAGGAAGGAGCAAAGTACATCTCTAAATAGCAGTTCTATATAAATGACATAAACTATGTAGCAGTTCTAGATGGAAACATACCAGATGCATGTATAAGTACGAGAAATGTACAATGAGAGAAGTACTGGAAATACTGTAAGTAAATGCAGGAAAAGAAACAATATGTCCATGAGCAAGAATTCTATGACTAAGTGTGTGAGTACTAGCTTTAACATGTGATCGGCTTGGGAACTTGATCAGGCTGGTTACATGTGATTAGCTATGATTCATGGAAGGTCAGGCTAACCGTTGGTTAGCTATGATGCATGGAGAGGTCAGGCTAATCACACGTAACAGCTATGAGGCATGGAGATGGTCAGGCCGCACTCGACGTGAGATGTGGGGTGAGCTATGATGCATGGATAGTTGGGTATGATCACATATCTACACTAAAGTACTCCCCAAACCCCCGACTGGTATAGTAGATCCAATCATGGTACGCTATGGCACGGGATTCCCTAAGGAAGGTAGCAAATCTCCCCGGGAATTAGTGTCTGTACATGCACAAGATATCAAGGAAACAAGTCTCGTACAAGCTACACCATGAATAAGGAATAACATCTCATGACGAGATCCGTGTATACCAATCCGTGTAACCATCGTGTCAAGATCATGGATATTTATACTAGATACAGTGAACATAGGAGATATCATAAATTAGAAACTAATCAGAGAATGTACTCGCCTTGGGTCCTTAGCTGGTAAAACCAATGTCCTGTTCCAGAGTATCCCCTGGGTAAACCAACAGTCCTATAAACATAACACAAGCAAACCACATTCGCATCAGATGCTACACTAACACAGTTAAAAATACTGGTCTCAGGGCCATGTCAGGCAGGGCACTAGTCAACTAGGGTCATCTAGTAGGGACACGTATATAATATACATTACACTTATTATACTTACAATATTTATACATGCACCAATTTAAATGTATTTACAATATATATATATCTTTTAAATACATATTTGATTTATACTATTTGAACATTATATATGTATACTCATACATATGCTAAAATACCTTTTTAAAATATATATATATATAAATACTAAATTGATTACATATACTAGAAATACGTATTTACGTATATAAATCATTTCGAACTTATTTTGAACAATAATTTCAAATAAAAGTTTATTTATAAAAACTAGAATTTATGTAAAAGCCAATATTTTCATTTATGGTAAAATCGGTCACCGATCCAATAAACTAATTTTTGAACTCATTTTATTATTGAAACTATATTTTTAATAATAATATAAAACCCAAGATTTATTATATTTAACATAATCAAAAACCTTTTAATTTAATACGTAAAAATGAACTAATTACATGAAATCACTAAACTAATTATGTGAAAATACTAACTAATTAATTAATAGTTACTAACTAATCAATAATTAATTACTGATTAATAAATTATTAAAACTTAATTACTGAATAATTATAACTAATATAATTAAACTAATTGCATAAATTACTAACTAATTGATTATGAATTAATTAACTGATTACAAATTTATTAACTAATTAATCTAATTATAATTTAAACTAATTATATTTAACTAATATAGATACTGAACTAATTATATTACTAACTGTTTACATATAAATTAACCAAATTGATTAAATACTAACTACTGATTATAATTTAATTAAAGGATTAAGAAATAATTAACTATTCCAATGATAATTTTAATTAAACTAACCATGTATTAACTAACTAATTACACAAAAATAACTAATTATGTAAACTAAACTAGTTATGTGTAATTGTTAATTTAATTATATGTAATTAATAACTAATTAATTATTAACACTGATTAAACATTAACTAAATAATTTATAATCTTAAAACTAAATTAATTATATACTAATATAACTAAATATATTAACTGACTCTTTACAATTACACAGAATAAAAGAAAGGGAAGGAGAAGAGGGGCTCACGGGGGGATTTTTCGTCGAGGTCGGCGCGGGGCTCCGCCGGGGTCGGCGCAGGTGAGGCGGCAGCGGGAACTCAGCGGCGGGCTCGACTCGAGGCGGTGGCGGGCTGCTCCAGATCTCGACGGCGGTGACTTCGTTCCAGCGGCGGCGGAAGGAGATCTTGGCCGCCGGTGGTGGCTGGATCTGCAGCGGCGGTCGACTCGGCTCGAGACGGCGGCGTTCGGCGCTCGAGGAGGCGGGCTCGGCGCTCGAGGAGGCGGCTTCCCGGCTTCAGCGGCGACGACGACGACGACTCCGGGCGGCGGCTTGACGAGGGCTCGGCTCGAGGGTGAGGTGGTCCGAGGCGGCTCCAGCGGCGGTGGAACTCGAGGAGGTGGCGGTTCAACCCAGGGCAGCGACAGGGCGGCGACGACGACTTCGATCTAGGGTTAGGGTCGGTGTCTGTGAACGGGTCGGGGTTGGGTTCGTGTCCGGGGCTGGACACGACGGGGTGCTGTACTGTGGACGTGTCCGGGGCTGCCGGACACGGGGATGCTGTTGTACAGTGGAGGAGGTGGATGTGTCCGGTGTGTCGGACACGGAAAAATCTGTTTGTAATATTGTAACCGGACACAGGAAATGAAATGGATACGGTGGGACACCCGGGGTCGGACCCGAGGCCATCACGGCTGACACGGTGATGCTGGACACACGGACACGAGTACACAAAATGATGGTGGCTGTGGCTTTGAGGGAATTTGTGGAGGCTAGCCAATGAATTGAAGATTAGGGTTTCTAGGGAAATGTGAGAATGAGAACCTAAATAGGGAGAGATGGTGTGGGATAAAGGGTTGCGGGTTGGCCCAATGATGAATGGCCCAGAATTAATCAAACGGGTTTCTCACGTGGGAAAAATGAGGGTGTGGGCTAGTTAATGGGAAATGGAAATTTGTAAAAATAACAAATAAAGATTATAATTTCAGAAAATATTTTTAGGAAAGCTAGCTAATTTCCAATTAGCTACTAATTAATACATTTTGCAAAATCTTGAAAGTATGACATTTATTTATCTACTATCCCAATAAATAAAAATTTGTTTTATTTCATGAACTAGTCTTTTAAATAAATATTTAGTTAAAACAATAATTTTTTTATGATTCAAACCAATAAATATTTGAAACTAGAAATATATATATTATTATTTATGTACTTATTTTATAAGAAAGCGACATTTATGAAAAAATGATTTTTATACAAGATTATAAATTATCTTCTACAATCAAACATCGTTCAAATCCTAATAAAAATTTCAAGGAGAAATATTTTATAAAACTTGATATTTTTAAAATAAATTAAAATCTAATTATTTTGGAAATTGGAAATCGGAGGTTACAACGTCGATACGGTGCTTTTCGATGGATACGCGTTGATTCTGGTGTGCACGCGCATCCAAATCAAGTTCCGTGAAAGCCCAAACATCCAAGTTGACGATACGTGTCTTTCGGTACAATTGGTACGCGACGAGGTTGCCCGGATTGACTGGACCAACTCCGTATCAGAAAGTATCATTGTTTTACAAAATAGTTTTTCTCAAGAATTGGAACCCTAATTACTAATAATAGAAAATAAGCTAAAATATTCTAATTGAATACACTGCAACAGGGTTAAATAGTGTTCATACCCGAAGAATCGGTTCAAGGATCGGTTGCGCGAGGAGGGAGATATCACTTTGTGAATCGGAGAGGTTGAACTCGGGTTTGTGAACACGGGTTTGAGTCATGGTTCCTCATGGCCGCGGGGGAGGGAGGTCGATATCGAGGTGAGGCAATGCCGGAGGAACTCAACTTAATCTGCGGTGGCATTTGAAATACGAGTTGTACCAGTTTGCAACTGTGGAGCCGCCTCGGCTGCGGTGTGGCTCGGTCGCACGGATGTAACCTGACGACGGAAAGCTCGGAGAGGGACTGCTCAGGGAACACGCCTGGATGGAGTCGGCCAGAGCGGGGTCTCGCACGGAGCTAGCTCGACTGGAGTCTCGACGGTCATCGGCCAGAGAATGGTCGAGGAGAAACCAGAGATTGGAGGTGCTGGTGCTCACATTGGCTTTAACAGCATCATCGAGCACGATGATGCCAGGGAGGCGGGGGTGCTCCGGCGCTCGCGTAGGAGATGGATTATGGGGAGAAGATATTGCTCGTAGTGATGGTGGTCGTGGTAGTGGCTAAGGTGTAGGAGCTACTAGCGGTGTTGGGTTGGCCGGAGGGGTGACTAGAGTTATGAGGGAGGTGCTGTGGGTGGTGAAGATGGTCGTGGAGGTGGTGGTAATGGTGGTGCAAGGATGTTGTGGATGGTGGTGCTACTGCGGGTGAAGGCAACAGTGAATGTGGTGGTCGTAGGGTGGTAAAACTACTGCGTGTAGTGGTGCTACTAGAGTTGTTCGCAGCGACGGCGTTGGGTGCTCCGGTGCGGTGGCAGAGCTGAGGGAGGAGGCTGTTGTGGGTGCTCGGCCGGAGTTGGTGCAGTGAGGGTGGTGGTGGAGTTCGGCCGGAGAAGAAGGAGAAAAAAAATGAAGAAGAAGTGAAGAAGGAGAAGAAGATTCGGCTGTGTGAAGGAAGAGGGAGGAGAGAGTGGGGGGTTTTCTAAGTTTCTCTAGGGATTAGGGTCGACCACTTTGGGAATGGTGTGAAGAGGTGTTAATATAGGGAGATGTGTGGTGGTGATGAAGTAGCATTTTGAATCAAGGGTCTTGATTCATCATGAAAAATTGTACCAAGCAAAAGGGGAGAGAGAGGGGGACATGACCGATCATGTAAGGTTGGGGGGGTTCTTCATTGGTTTTAACCAATAGGGTGGTGACACCTAGCACCCTATTTGCTAATATGCCCCTTAACTTTTGGGTATTTGCACATGAAGGAAAACTGGTGAGGATTTAGTATAGGAAGCGGTATTTGGTATTTTGTAGGGTGGGCGAGGGGTATTATGTGTTTTACATGGGCTTCATGAAAGGGGTATTGGGTTAAATTGAGGTTAGGTTAGGATTAGTTTAAGTTGGTGTCCCTAATTTAATTAAATAAAGTGTCATGTACTCTTAAATTAAATGGGGGCACATGGGGTCTCAATTAGGAGTGACACAAAGGTCATGAACGGTGTAGGCTTGGTGTCAGTCTTGGCCTCTTTAACTGGTTGAGTTTGTGTCCCAAAATCGATGGCAATGACATAGGTACGCGATATAGGATTAAAGAATTAATTTCGGGACTGGGAAGTTGTGCAATTAAATTAGAGCACAAGGGAGTGTGTTTGTGAGTGACAGAAATGTCCAGCGCCTAGTCAAGTATAGAGTGCAACAATTTATTGGAAATTAAGGTCTATCATTAGGCTCCAAATATTGTAGCAACAGTAGGGTGCACCTAGGGTTTAAATTAAAGAACCAGTCAA